>CM052810.1:27204170-27259530 GCA_028533885.1 Nasua narica | reverse complement strand
ATACCTCATTCTGTGGCACAGAGGCTTATTCACTCCAAGACTTACTCATCTGCAGGATCTAAAAGGGTCATCCTATACCTTTTCCCTTATAATTTTCAGGTGTGAAATGAAAGCAAGCAGAGGAGGCTAAAAAAATTCAATTCTAATTCTCCTTCTCCTCTTCCTCCTTCTTTTTTTACCTTACCTCCAAAAGGAAAGAGAAATGGGGCTAATTGGATTGGTGGCATGAACAACGGGAAGAAAATAGAGAAAAGGAGGCGAGTGTTTTGGGTGAAAGCAGAAGGAAGAGAGGGAAAGATTATATTTTTTCATGTGCACCATATATTCATAGTGACAATCAGACCATGAGGTTAGAGGCTGTCCTGGTGAGCTAGCAGAACTTCACTTGGTGGCGGCACTGTATGCCCAAACAAATTGCTTCACACAGTGAGGACTGGCATGAAACCATGCACATCAGCTTATCTTCTGGTTCAAGGTGACCATCTTCTGAAGAAATAGAGAGTGGGATCAAAATCAGTCTATGCTTTCTGTCTGTTGGCAATGCCAAACTTAGATATAATTCTATTTATTGAAAATAGAGAGACAGAGAGAATAAAATAAGGCCTGTAAAAAAAATTCCTTCAATTAAAAAAGGAAAAGAAATCCCATTCTTTAGAATCAGAATCAATGTAACTACATTATTTAGAAAAAAGCTTCAAATTAGCTGTGATCAATCTATCTATTATCTATCTATCTATCTATCTTGGGAATATTACTGAACCACAAAAAAGAATGATATCTTATCATTTGCAACAACATGGATGGACCTAGAGTGTGTAATGCTAAGTGAAATAAATCAGAGAGAGAAAGACAAATATCATATGATTTCAGTCATATGTGAAACTTAAGAAACAAAACAAATGAACAAACAGAGCCAAAAAGACAAAAAATAAAACCAGACTCTTAAATACAAAGAGTGAATTGGTAGTTGCCAGAGGAGAGATGGATGTGGGGGTTAGGTGAAACAGATAAAGAGGATTAAGACTACACTCAACATGATGAGCACTGGGTAAAGTATAGAATTGTTGAATCACTACATTGTACACCTGAAACTAATATAACATTGTATGTTAATTATGTCAATAAAAAAATAAACAATAAAGAAGTACATTAACCAAAAAAAGAAAATAAAAAAGGAAAGTTTCAAATTAATAACCATATTATTTAGAAGAAAGAAACTATAGAGATTGATATCCATATTAGAAAGTGAGAAGATATAATGCCTTCAGTATAAAATGAATGGGAAGCGGGGCACCTGGGTGGCTCAGTGGGTTGAGGCCTCTGCCTTCAGCCTGGGTCGTGGTCTCGGGGTCCTGGTATCAAGCCCCTGAGACCCCTCTCTCTCTGCCTGCCTCTCTGCCTACTTGTGATCTCTCTCTCTCTGTCTGTCAAAATAAATAAATATTTTTTAAAAAAATGAATAGGAAGCTATATGGACATAACAAGCTAAAATTAAAATATGGAGTTAATAGGAGAAGAGTAGGATAAAGAAGAGTCAAAAAGGAAGATAATAACATCTTATTAAGTTTAAATTTTCAGTGGCATTAAGGAAAACTAAATACATAAATCAGAGGAATAACCTGAAAACTCATAAAAGCAAATAAAAAGGTCAAAGAAAAAAGTCTGAAAAGGTCATGCTTCTGAGGGAGGTTAAGAAGAGTGAGGAACATGAGCATTTGGAATAGAAGAAATATGAAAAGACAGACATATCTGAAGAGAAAATATCTCAACCGGAAAAATTTAAGGAGATCTAAAATGTTTCAGGATCATAATGTTTCAGGTGAAATCAGTCAAGAGATGATGACTTACCAGGGCAAAAAATACACGTAAAAAAAAAAAAATCCTACAAGTTCCAGGCAAAGAAGTTCCTTATGGAAACAAAGCCTCAGACTTCCCTATCATGAAGGGGGAGAGTGGAGATAAAGCTATAGTCCTTTGAGACAATGGGATGGAACAGAGGAAATGCTTATGTGTTTAAATTATCTTTCATAAGCAAAAGAAACAAATGAATTCTTAAGCACATAAAAACTCAAAAAACACTATCATCGACCTTTGTTTGAAACCAAAGATTTAATACTGACTCCAGATGACTTAGAGGTAAGAGAAATTTCGGAATTCAAAGATACAGAAAGTTTTGGAGCTAATTATAGGATTAAGAACTATTATTAGAACAATTAAGAGACTATTAAGAACTATTATTAATATTACCATTACAATTAAGAATAATAGCAGGTGAACAGACACTTCTCCGAAGAAGACATACAAATGGCTAACAGACACATGAAAAAATGTTCATCATCTTTAGCCATCAGAGAGATTCAAATCAAAACCACACTGAAATACCACCTTACACCAGTTAGAACGGCCAAAATCAACAAGACAGTAAACAACAAATGCTGGAGAGGATGTGGAGAAAAGGGAACCCTCTTCGACTGTTGGTGGGAATGCAAGTTAGTGCAGCCACTTTGGAAAACAGTATGGAGATTCCTCAAGAAATTAAAAATAGAGCTACCCTATGACACTGCAATTGTACTACTTGGTATTTACCCAAAGAAGCAGATGCGGTACAAAGAAGGGCCACATGTACCCCAATGTTCATAGCCGCAATGGCCACAATCACCAAACTGTGGAAAGAACCAAAATTCCCTTCAACAGATGAGTGAATAAGGAAGATATGGTACATCTATACAATGGAATATTATGCCTCCATCAGAAAGGATGAATATACAACTTTTGTATCAACATGGACAGGACTAGAAGAGATTATGTGGAGTGAAATAAGTCAAGCGGAGAGAGTCAATTATCTTACGGTCTCACTTACCTGTGGAGTATAAAGAAAATCATGGAGGGCATTGTGAGAAGGAAGGGAAGGTGAATGGGGGGAAATCGGAGGGGGAAATGAACCAGGAGAGACTGTGGACTCTGAGCAACAAACTGAGTGGTTTGGAGGAGTGGGGGAGGGGGGTTGGGCGAGCTTGGTGGTGGGTATTGAGAAGGGCACGTATTGTATGGAGCACTGGGTGTGGTGCATGAACAATCAATCCTATAACACTGAAAAAATAAACATATTTAGGGGAAAAAAAGAATAATAGCAGGTAACATGTATTAGGTGCTCATTTTGTGTACATCTCATCTTCACTACTATCTTTCACATAAACGCTTTTATCTATTTACAGTGAATACACTGAGGTAGAACAATCCCCAAGATTGCTACAGCTTATAAATATCTTGCTTGAAATTAAACTCACAATTTTAGTCATGACACTAAAGCTTTTCCTTGCCATGTTTGAACTGCAACATCAGATTTAAATTAATTAATTGTAGCCTGGTGTCAAAACTGGTTCAGCTCTTTCTGTATGCATAATTCATACAATGTCTTTGGCCACATGTAACCCCTTTAAACAGTAATGAAGGTATTGTTCTCTTCCATAACTTATTAGTCATGGCTAACCTGTATATAGCGTTTACCAAGTGATAGGCACTGTGCTAAGCAATTCACACATATTAACTCACCTATCCTCACTTTATCAATGTGAACACAAAGCATAGAGTAAATAACTCATCCAAGGTCACCCATCTTCGAAGTAACAGACCTGGATTTTATTCTAAACCCTATATACTATTGCTTTCATTAAAATGGCTGGGATGGCTCCGTCGGTTGAGGGACTGCCTTTGGCTTGGGTCATGATCGAGTCCCACATTGGGTTCCTTGCTCAGTGGGGAGCCTACTTCTTCCTCTGCCTGCTGCTCCCCCTGCTATGTGCACTCTCAATTTCTGACAAATAAGTAAAATCTTAAAAATAAAATAAGATAAAGTGGTTTGGAGACTAGGGGGATTTTTCTTCACAAAATCATAATTGTGTAGAAAATTTGCAAAGAACTTGAGAAATTATTTTTCCATATTTTTAAATCTTACATTGAATAATTTCATTACTTGTTCTTCTTCACTGAGAAAAACTAATAAATCAGCCTAATCACAGAAATATCCTCTCAGCAAGTCCCAATGTATATCTTCTTCCATCAAAAAATATCCCCCTGATAACTACCCTTCATAGTCAGAATATAAAAGATGATGTCAATATGCATCGGAAAAAAAGAAAATCAGAAAATACATTAAAATGTTAAGAGTCTATATCTGTTCATGGAATCCTGGATGTTTTCTTTATCCTCCCGGGTTCTCCAAATTTTATAGCTTTCCCTCTAAACTACGATAAACTTACGCATGTAATATATAAGCACAGCTAGGTAAAAAATGATACATAAAAGTACTGAAAAGAAAGATAACTATGTTATGAAGGTTTGTTCCTGGATGGTGAGGCTATAGATGGATTTTTCTTTTATTATTATTTTTTTGAATTGTTCAAATTAATCTAATCAGAATACCTTATTTTGGTGATGGAAAATCATTATCTTTAATAAAAAGAATTACAACATATCATCACAAAAATTCATGCATGGTGGGTCATTCTCAATAGAACAGACTTCACACATGTCATACACATTCAGAATCTACTGAAGGTCTGCTGTGTATCATGGGCAGCCTCTGGGTTTGCTTCTATTTTTCTGTGGTTTACTCAGATTGTAAACATCATTTACAATGACAAGCCTTTTAGTACACTAACCCACATTAGAAAATTCTCAGAGGTTTTCAAACCTCAAATATGCCATATTTTAACTGAAGCCTATTCAGATAATCTTTCTCACATAGAATCTTTTTTTTTACAAAGGAAATAATTTATTGAAGCAAATACTGAATATTACATATTTATTTGTATATTTAAAATACTAATTTAAATACTAAAATTACCTAGAGTAAAGCAGTTGATATAAAGTTCATATTATTAATTCTAAGTAATTTACTCAATCCACAGTGATAGATAAATATAGCTTTATTTGAGTTTTTAAGATTAAAATTATTTAACAAACATTTATTAGTGATTTCTAGGTCTCAAGCACAGAGCTAATGGAAGAGAAACATCTTATTTGCCAGAATTCTGTTAGGTGAAAAAAATAGCCTTGTTCCTCTTTAACATTAATGAATATGAATGAAGAAGTACACATAAACATTCTAAATAATTCTAAATGCTAATATGCTATGTATTGAGGCAATCCTAGAAAGAATATTTAAATACTTGTGTTGAATTAAATATCAAGCATACCTTTAATCATGCACTGGTAAACATGGATTTCTCCTTTATCTTATCTCACAATCATTACTTATTAACTCAGAAGTAATATCCGAGGGGATATTCTTCCATAACCCAGAATTTAGTGATCAGTTTGGCATTAAATAGAGGTCTCGAGAAGAAGAATCATCTAGCATTAGTTTCAAAGTGCAAATTCGAGTATAGTCAACACTAGTACTAGCGATTGGCATGCGCTTGCCTTCCATACTGAGAGTGATCTCACACATTACATAGCATCTGTGGATAAGGTACTCTACATAATTTCATTCTAGCACAAAACAAGATCAAAATGAAAGCATTGAGAGTTTGAGACTAGAACGTGTCTTTTTTTTTAAGATTTTACTTATTTATTTGACAGAGACAGATCACAAGTAGGCAGAGAAGCCAGCAAGAGAGAGGGCAAGCAGGTTCCCTGCTGAGCAGAGAGCCCGATGCGGGGCTCCATCCCAGGACCCTGAGATCATGACCTGAGCCAAAGGCAGAGACAGAGGCTTTAACCCACTGAGCCACCTAGGTGTCCCTAGAACGTGTCTTGAATCTTAATGATGAATTCAGACATTAGGAAGGAAAAGAAAGGTTGGGAAGAGGGGACAGGGTGGAAAGAGGTGGTAGTCTGGTGACTGGAATAATATTCAATTGATGTGGCTATTTATTCATTTATTTGTCCATTTCAAAATATTTTTGAAGCATCTAGTACGTGTCAGGGACTAAGGATGCAAAAATAAGCAGGGCAGCCAGGCTTCCAGTCCCAAAGCAATTCAAAATCTCCTAGTTAGCAAGATAACAGAGATTGCAAGCCCCAGTTCCTTACCCTAATTCTTTTTACCTGAAACTGGAAATTGCCAATTAAAGGTAGGGCACCTAGTTCTTTTGAGATGCCCTTAAAACCATGGTCCTTCAAAAGAATCTTTGAAAGCAAACTAAGGAAAGTTTTATTCTAATTACTAACTATGATGCAGCTCTTTTTAAAGAAAATTGTTCAAAAAAAGGAGGGCTGGTAGGAGGAAACTTTTGGAGGTGATGGATAAGTTTATGGCATTGGTAGTGATAACAGTTTCATGGGCATGCACTTTTCTCCAAATAAATGTGAGGTTGTACTCATTAAATTCCTACAGTTTTTTTTTGTATGTCAAGCATACCCCAATAAAGCAGTTACAAAAGAAAGGAAAGAAAGAAAGAAAATCGTTCTGATGCTTATTATGCAGTTCAAAGATTTCAAAATGTATTTAGAAATGTTTTAAAATTTCACTAGATGAAATGGTCTCCTTATCTATTCTGAGTTCTTCCTCCAATTCATTCTCCCTATTGTCAGCACCAGGCTATCTGGCAAACTGGTGTGTCTGATAATATAGATCTCTTTTAGGACCATCCTAAATCACCTACTACATTAAAATCCTTGTGGTTTCTATTTACTTTTGACCCTATGCATTCTGAGCACTTCATATCTACATGCTATTTGCTCTTCCTCAGTCACAACCTGCTCTTGTCTACCTGTAGGTTTGCACAGATACAGTCTTCCTCTGAACCTATCTCTTTCTGTACTTATCCAGCAGCCTTATCCCAGGGCCACCTTTTCCAAGAAATTACTTCCAACCCTCTAGTCAGAATCATCTCCTCCTTTTGTCTTAATTTCCTGGGGTATGATTTAACCCTCCTTAATTCTGCTTTTCTTCCTTCCCTTCCACAAAATCCCATTTCACTTAAAATAAATCCTAATTGCTTACCATGATTTCCATGACTGAACCCTATGGCAGAAACACACTAATTGCTAATGAGTCATGCACTTGTATCATCCTCTCCCTTGCAGTGTAGTGGAAACTGATTTGTGTCTAACTAATAAAATCTGGCAAAGACAATAGGATAGTCACTCTCTAATTATATTACATTATATAAGACTCCATCAAAGCAGACTTGAGTGAGAGATAATCTTGCTGGCCTTGAAGAAGTCAGGTACCATGTTATGTCTGTATGAAGGCCTTATTGGCAAAGAACTTTGGGTGCATCTAGGTGCTAAGTGTGGCCCCAGGTAGTAAGAAAATGGGGACCTTGGTCCTACAAGCCCAAGGAACTGAAATCTACCAACAACCACGTAAGCTGAGCCCCCCAAAAGGAGGCCAGCATTATGAGTGGAGTCTTTTAAGACTAAGACCCTGAGCCAAAGATCCAGGTAAGCTGTATCCAGATTCCTGATCCCTGGGAACTGTGAACTAGATAATGAATATATGTTATTTTAAGCTGCTGATTTGGTGGTTATGCAGCAATAGAAACTTAAATACAAGCCCTTAACTACTTCTCTACCACTTTCCCTGACCCTTTCCCCTTATATCACTTAGATCTGGACACTCAGGCCCTCTTTTCCCAATCCTCACTTGAGGAATTTTGCAAATCCTTCTGTTTGGAACACTTTCTTTGATCTTGTCCTGTGGCTGGTTCAATCTCAGTTTATGCCATTTTATTTTAAGCATCCCCTTATCCACTTCTTCGGATACTCTGTCTCAAATCAACATTCCTCCATCCCATATGGTGTAGTATCAAATTTGTTTCTCTTATGGCATTTATCAAAATACATTATAATTTAATGATTTATTTACTAACATACTTATTTCTATATTCTCCACTAGAATATAAGATTGTTGAAAGAAAGCATATGTGTCTTACTTTTGCGTATTCAATACCTAGCCAGTCATACAGTGAGTTCTCAATAAATATGTGCTAATTGGATGCGTATTGGTAGAGGTAAGAGCATGCAGATTCTTAGAGATAATGGCAAAAGTTTGCATTTAAGCTGGAGGTAGATATGATTCAATATACTTTTTAGAATCCTATTCTGGTATTCGGTAGAGGTGACAAATGCCATAGTGGTGAGACACATTTATTGCTTTGGAGATAGAATTAATGAGCATGATGATGGGTTAAATAAGGAGAATGAAGAACAAAAAGAATTTATTCATGTATGAATGTAGATGGGAAGGTAAGTAGGTAGGTAGAGGATGCTAGGGAGCAGCAAGGACAAATGGTAGAAAACAGAGTTCATTAGAGTTGACTGTTTTTGAAGTAGAAAATAGAAGGAAGCGGGCAAAATAATATTTGAGGTTTATAACTTGGGTGCCTGAGTAGTTAAAATTCAAAGTACAGAAAGAGAGGGGCACCCAGGTGCCCCTCAGATGGGTTAAGCCTCTGTCTTTGGCTCAGGTCATGATCTCAGGGTCCTGGGATCGAGCCCCATATCAGGCTCTCTGCTCAGAGGGGAGCCTGCTTCCCCCTCTCTCTCTCTCTGCCTGGCTCTCTGCTTACTTGTGATCTCTCTCTCTCTGTCAAATAAATAAATAAAATCTTTTTTTAAGAAAAGTACAGGAAGAGGAAGAGAATGCATCTTTCTGTCTGTACAGGGATACTTATGTATATATATTTTCAAGTATTGTGTGAGTTGTTAGAAAGTTGTAATTGTTAGTATCAAGAACAGTGCTTTGTTAACAGACGTTTGTAAACGTCAAATAGTGTTCTTTAATTTAATCATTGCATTAACTTTAGATATGACTTATCTTTTAAAGATTTAATATATTCCATTATTAAAAAGAAATATTAAAAAAGAAACATTTTATTAGAATTGGGGGAAGTGTTTGGCAGGAAAAAGTATGTAGGAAGAAAATAAAACAGAATAGCAAGTTTGGTCTACTGCCAGGATGCCTTGGATTAAAGTGATAATATTTCTATAATGTCTCTTACATCCCTATCTGCCCTAATTTTTAATTTGACTTCATTATTTGGTGTTGATGTCTCCATGTTTTTTTTTTCATTTTGTCAAAATTAGTGACATAAAAGCTCTGAGGTAAGAGTAGGATTTATAAGGTCCAAAATTGAGTTGAAAGTAAAATGTCTCATAAGTTACCCCATGGATAGATGTATTCCCACAATGCGATGGAAAAAGAACCAAAATGGATATGGCATAATTTTCTTGCAAATGTACTAATCTAACTAAAATGGATAGCAGTCAACTCCATGCTGACCTCTGATAATTATTAGATAATTGCGAATAAAACCAAATGCAATACACTGATACTTTATGATATATATATGTATACTTAATGATTAAGTGTATATATATTATACACATTAAGTGTGTGTATATATATCTTACAATATATGTATGTGTGTAGATATGTATATTTTATATATTTATATGTGTATGTGTATATACATAATATATACTTATCTCACAGGGGATAAGTAGATATCCTATAACATACAAAAGATTGTGTTGGTAAAATCTGTATAGTTTGTCAATGAGTTTGAACCTTATCCTACAAGCAACGCAGAACTTGTAAAGTTTGTATGAAAGAGACTGATGTAATCAAAATCATTTTTAACAATTGGAAATAAAGTACAGAATATTTTAGGGCATCTTTTTCTCAACTATTCTGCCAACATCAAGTGATATGCAAAGATTAATTCTGAGATACAGAATTACTGTATCTCAGAATTAATCATTTTAATTAATTGCAATGGAGTCAATGTTGTTTCCATGGTAATAACATCTTTCTACCCTTGCATTATGATGTTCCTTCATGGCATGACAAGTGATATCCCAGGAATCGCATATGAAGCCTGTAGGTGAATATATCTTTAAAATTGAAGGAAAAAATTGAGTTGAGTGATTTGGAAGATATTGCAGAGATGGAATGACAGAAATTGGTGAGAATAAAATTTGAGGAAGGAGGAGATTTCAAGGATGACAACAGGATTTCCAGCGTAGAAGAATGGGTAATTGGTGAATTCATGAACTGAGATAGGGAGTAAATGATATTCTATTTTGGAGGAAAGGAGGGCAGAGTGGAGAAATGAGTTCAATTTTAGTCATAATGAATTGCCAAGATTTTACTGTTAGAATACCAAAACCATCTTACCTGAAATCTTTTCACTATTTGGCCCCTAAGAATAGCATTTCATAAAGATTCCAATATATTTGTGTTTTTAGCAGTCAACTGATTGAAAAAAAAAGATAAAAAACATATTTCAATCGACTCAATTACTATTTATTTTGTAAAGGTCAAAGGATCAAAAACTACATCACCTAAATAATATGACTATAATGTACGAATCTTACCTTTAATATAATAACTAGATCTGATGGAACATTTCAGCTCAATAAAATCAGTACACTACAGACATAGTCTAATAATCCACAGTTACTATCAGACTATGATTAGCCTCGGGCTGAGTCCACAAATGCAAAATAAAGTTGAGAACCGCAAGAATAAAAAATAAATCTGAGAAAAACAAATCCCAAACACCTTGCCTCAATTATAAAGTATTTCAGACAAAAGTAGACGTATAATAATTTTCTTCTTGAGTGTCACCCACAGTTGATAGGCAAATAGATGATACTCTTGAAATACCAATTGAATTTATTCATGAATTATCTACCTGATTATTCTCATATTTATACTTCCCATGTGAAATATAGGTTATTAAGATATTTTTTGTGTATGTGTCTAAACTATAACACATGTTAATGTGTTCTTGCTACTATCATACTTACATCTATGATTTTATAGCTATATGTGACAGCTAATGCTGATAGAGAAAGCTTTCTTGGCTCAAAGGCTAGAGTAATTCAGTGCAAGTGGTCCAATATGTTGAAAGAAATATTTTTTAAAAGCTTGCTCAATGTAATCTGTTACTTTTGGTTAATTGAACTTGGTTAATCTAAGTCAGTTTGCAAATCTCATCTTCTTGTACATTAAAATGTGTCCAAAAACTTGAAATGTAATGACATTATATCTTTCATGTCTGGTTACCATTTAAATATAGCAGACAAGAAAACCATGAAAGTAGACAAATCAGATTTAAATTAACACAGTCTGACTAAATTCATCCTTTTTATTAAAATAAATGCTTCATTATTTTCAAATGAACTTTTTTGCTTCTAAATGATATTATGTGGAATTATTCATGATGTTTTCAGTGAAGGAATCTACATTTTATACCTTCCACTATAAGGAGTCTATAATGAATGAAACATTACAGATAAAGTGAAGTTCATTTCAAGGGCACTTTCCCACTGATAGACTGCTTACTGCTGACAGCAGATCAGTGACTCATAAAACTGCTATGCTGGTGTTCACTTGATACTCTAATGGTGATGCATCTACCTTGTTATCCTGTTCAGTAATGATACTAATATAGAGTGTGAAAATTCACTAACAAGATCCACCTGAAGAAATGATTTCCTCTCATAAAAATTTATGATTATGCCATTAATGATATTTTGAAAGGTTAAATAGGATCCCTGTAATCCTACCCTGTAAATAGCCAAACTGCCACTCATTTTCTGAGGGGAAAGTGGGTGAAAGTCAATCTTTGGCAAAGCCGTATAAAAAACAGCCAACTTCTTTTAGATGTTAAATGTATTTGTCCTTGAACTCCAACTAGTTCATAAGTATTTCCTTTGACAGATATTCTTTCATTCTCACATATTTCTCTGTGGTTAATGGTGTAAAACTTCTACTCTTTTAATGTCAAATTATCATTTCTTAATCATACTTCTTGACAGTCGCTACTCTCTAAGTCTGTTGTTTAGGGTTATTTGCAGAGTAAAGCAAAACTGTATAGCTACTATTCTATTAAAAGTTTTAGATAAGGGTATGTTTCCTTAAATCAATTTTTGTTCTCAGTATGGCTACATTATAACATGCTGCTGGAAGATTACTATAAAATGTCAAATATCTATTAGGGTCCATATTGCTTGTCATAATAATATGTATTTGTTGAACACCTACTATGAGTTTTACTCTGTATTGTATATTATAGCAGTTTAAAGAGAAGTTCCTGACCTTGAGGAGCCTGTCATCACTCTCCTGGCTGGATAATAGTAAAGACATATTCTTCTTGAAAACAGAAAAATGGCAAATAAGATGCAAATGAATAGAAACAGTGGTTATTGGGGATTAACAGTATACTTATTTTCATGATTACTGGGTGATATATGGAATTGCTGAATCACTATATTGTATACCTGAAACTAATAGAACACTGTATGTTAGCTACACTGGAATTAAAATAAAGCTAAAATAAAATGTTTTAAATTAAGAAGTATATATTATTATGATATATATACATTCCCTGATACCTAAGTATAAGGAAAAAATCATGTTTTTATCTGTTTTTATGTACCTAGAATTTAGTCTTTATTATTTTACATTAGAATAAATCTAGATTAGCCTTAAGTAATCTGGCTATTGGGAAATTAAGGCAGATCTCTATACAAATAAATGGATAATTTTAGGAGAAAATTCAGTTTACCAAACTTAAACCCAGTAAAGGCTTAAACAGATAGATTTTCATGGAAGAAATGAAGTTGTAAAGCAAGTATTTCTGAAAAATATATCAGAGACAAATGGGTTCACTAAATAATTCTACCAAACACTCAGAGACAGAACATAAATGATCTAAAACATTCAAATTCATTTTACAAAGCAAGGATTGATATATAACCTGATAAAATAGTAGACAACAAAGGAAATTACAGACTGTTATTGATTATGAGTACTGCAAAAATTCAAAATAAAATATGAATGAGTAGATTCCAACACTACCAACGACACAGCTTGTCTGTTATGAATTGAATGTTGTGCCCCTCTATATTCCTATGTTGAAGCCCCAACCCCCAATGTGGTGGCAGTTAGAGACATAGCCTTTATAGAGGTTAAATGAGGTCATAAAGAGAGAGCATTCATCCAACAGAATTTGTGACCTTGTAAGAAGAGACATCTGAGAGTTTGTTCACTCTTTTGCCAGATTTAATAAACTTTCCACCACTTGGAAAGTTTTTTTTCAGGTGGTCACATCCATTAATATTCATGAAAGAGTCACATATATATGAACTAGCACATGAAGATTGGGTGTAGACAAGACAAGCAAAGCATTCCTGACAGGAATAGCGAAAAATATAGCAGACCCACTGACGAGGACATTTGTACGGAGAAGTGAAGGTGCTTGGGGGGCAAGTAAGCAAGGCCAAAGAAGACACACTCATCTTTGTCCATGATACTGCAAGTCACAGACCTCACAGTGTTTAGGGTTCTCTGCAGTATCCAGTGGAGTTCCCTATAAAGAAATAAAAACCTATCTGAGAGCTGTTTCACATAGGGTAATATGAATTAGAGTAGATCCCATGCATATAGCTTATTATTTTCTCTAGCGGTATTTAGCCTTCTGCATCACTAAGGGCAACCCAACCTTTTAAATCCACCATCTTTGAGAACTGGAGCGATCATGTTCTCATTCCTTACATATAATCCAGGAAGAATGCCATCCTTCCACATTTAGAGTGATAGCCTCTAATTGCAGCCCTCCCCTGACACCACAGCTTCCTGGGGTGATCTCCGGGGCAAAGGCAGAACTGCTACTGTCTGACAAAATTCTAAGCATTGTGTGTATTACCAAGCACTTGAGCTTTTGTTATTATAGTAAATAGCTCAAGTTTATGTGATAAATTATATAGCTTCGCCCTTGTTTCAATGATTGATTTAATCTAGGGCCTTATTTAGTAACTCATCCCAATGAAAGTAGTCATTTTTTATTGATGACCAATGCCTCCTAAATATTTGACTCAGTGATTCAGAAAATACAGTCCTACATGAACTTCACTAATTCATTTAGTTAGTCATTTATTCAGCAAATCTTTTTGAACACCAGCCATGTGTCAGGCAGTGTTCTAAACACCACGGTAAAAAAAAAAAAAAAAAAAAGTTCATGTTCTTATGGAGCTTATATTCTGGTAAAGGAAAGTAGAAAATAAACAGAAATAATCAGACAATTTTCACTAGTGATAACTGCAATGAAGAAAATGACACCAGGTGATTCATTAGGGAAGGAACGGGTGAAAAGGGCTGGGTTTAGATTAGATTAAACAGATGTTTAGATGAAATGGTCCCAAAAGACCTCTCTGAGAGGGCAGGACTGAGCTTAGACCTGATAACTAGGAGTCAAGTGTGTGATTGAGAATTGCCAATGCAAATACCCTAAAGTAGGAGAATATTTTAGTTTCAAACTGAACAGAATGAGATCAGATACATAAGCAGGATCAGCTTCTTTTGGTTCCATGTTTGCTGAATTTTAGTGGCCAGCCAGGGTATGGTAAGTATGTTTGGTCCAGAAAATACTAAATTGTAGGGTAAGTTAGGGGACTAATAAGCTCTGCAAAAGAATCATGAAGAATTCACTTTAGGGGACGTATGGATATTATACAAAGTGTAGAAATGTATTATAGACATGTACAGACTCCTAGTTTTGCCCCAGTGAGCACTCTTGCATCCAATTAAGCCACCTGACTGCTTTTATAATTATGTAATCAGTCTGCACACATTTAAAGCCGCAGAAGAAACGTTCCTAAATTACTCTACACTTTTACTTGAAATTAGTGCTTATTTTAAGCCAAAGCTTAGTGCTAGAAAAGGCTCACTTTATCTCTATTGCACAAAATTAAGGGAGACAGTATTTATAAAGGTAAAAGAAAGTTAAGAACTGGTTTTATCCAGAGAATTCAGTTAACATAAAGATCTAGGTAATTTATATGAAAAGCCCAATTTCTCAAATTATATGTTTAATTGTTGGTTCTTCATTTGTCTTTGCAAATGCAACAAGCCAGTCTAGTTATTTACACTGAAAATCCTCTATAGTTGTTTCTTCATATTTTCAAACAGTCCATGGATTTTAAAAAATTTGCTACAAATATAGATTTATACATATTTTGTCAAATAATGGAATGTTTAGAAACATCTAAATGACAAGCTATATTTTTAGATGTGATTTTCACATCTGATAGCCTATACTTATAACGTTAGTGTCTTAATGACATAAAATAATCATGTAGTGGTTCAGAAGTTAGTATCAAATACAAACTGTTAGCTATGCTTGTAATAGAGAGAAGCTGTTTTTGGCATCATAAAATAACAATGTTACAATCTGAATGAATACTGAGTTTATATAATGTTTGGAAAATTTCCTAAAGAAAATGATTTTAAAATCTAGTTGGATTAAATTTATTTCATATTAGGTACTAGGTATTCTTTTCTTCCATTGGATCTATGGATCACCAAATTAGTTCATAATTTCTCTCTTTTTTCACTTTTAGACATATTTGAGCATAGAATTTGAAAGTAGAGAGAATAGTAAAATGAACCTTTTCCCCAGATTCCACAATAAACAATGCATGGCAGAACCTGTTTCATGAACATCCATGCACACATATCCCTCCCACCTCCCTGGATTGCTTTGAAACAAGTTCAGTAATTATACAATTTTATCTATGAACTTGAATACCTGAAAGATACACCAGAGGGGCCACTCTAGGAAGGTGTGCGAATTTTTTTCCCTGAGTCCCCTTTAGCTTTTCTTCCTTAGTGAATAAGGCTGGATAAGACTTGAATAAGACTAATTAGACTCTCAAATCCATTCTCCTTTCTCTTAAGTATCAGTCCAAAATTTCTCCTGGGTCATCTTAGTCCCTTAGTCCTGTAGGAGTAAAAATATTTCTCAACCACAAAGCACAGCCAGCCCCAGTTCTTAGTACCTCACAGGATAAGTGAAAACAGACAGAAAGAAATGTGACCCAATTGTCTTTCCATACTTCAAAAATCACCAGGATTTGCCTCTTTCTTGTAGTTTCTCCAAAGTTCCAACATCTTATTCCAATCCTATGAAACTAAAGCCTTGAGAGAAGAATGTCTTCTCCTCTGTGAGTGGTTATTTCCTGATGGAAAGATTCTCATTTTACTACTTAATCTTTTCATTTCTCTGGGATCATTTTTAATTTGTCTCTATCACATTTCTTTGATTCAGGTTGAGCACCCTTCCGGGAGAAATTTCAGTTGTCAATAGGGGAGTTAGGATGTGAGGGAGAAGAGAGAAGGGCGAGGAGCCAACATCAGCTTATCAACCAATAATCACACATGTTCACATTTGAATTTTTAACACCTCTGAAAATATAAACACGTTGTGACATAGAATGTAGTTGATGCAGCCTTATTTATTATCAAAAAGAAGTATTTAAATCAAAAATAGATTTACTGAAAAAACACTGTCAGTTTTTGGATTACCAAGAGGTGCAGGTTCATCCGTATAAAACTAATCCTCTTTTCAGTCTGATATTTACCAAGGGCTATAAGACATGTTCAGCCAAATGAACATGTAGCTTATACTAACCTTCAGTGCCCCACTTAGCCACAGTCCCTGGATCTACCTGGTTCTTGTTGCTGTTGTTGCTGTTGTTGTTATTGTTGTTGTTATTGTTGTTGTTGCTCCAGATTAGCTCTTTGACATAAACCAAATTTACATGATTTTTGTTCTACCACATAAATAACATACAAATACCCTTCTTGATTCTTTATCTGCTATTATATAGCAGCTTATAAGCCTTTAGACAGGGTTGATCTCATTTATGGTCTCAATGAACCCAATACAGAGAGCAGAGGAGTAATCTTTTCTCATAAACAAGGTAATATATCTATAAAAAAAAGTTCTGAGAAGAATATTAGAATAATAGAGAGGAATGCCCTCAAGAAGTTGGAAAGATGAGAAATATGTCACCCTAAGAAATCACCACCTAATGGATAAGAACAGAGAAGATAAATGCAGTCATTTAATAACCAGCATCTGGGTGTGTCCCAGCAGGCTGACCCCTGCCTGAAAGCACAGACGTAACAAATAAGAACTATCTCACAAAGGGGCAGGTGATTAGCCTGAGATTAGTTAGTGAAGTAAGCATTGTCTGTGTCTACCCGCACTAGCCAAGGAGATGGGAGTCTCTCAGGACAATCTGGTTCACTTGGAGCCGAAATGGCATTCCTAACCCTGATGAATCAACAGAATCTTGCAGAGATTACCTCAGACATATTGCTATCTGTTACCAAAGCATAACTAAGAATACAAGTCATAATTAAAAATTATGATAATAATAATAATTAAAAATACAAATAAAAAATACATGGAAACAAATGAAAGTGATAACACAATGGTGCAAAATCTTTGGGATGTGGCAAAAGTATTTCTAAGAGGGAAGTTTATAGCAATACAGGCCTACCTCAAAAGGCAAGAAAAATCTCAAATAAACAACTTAATGTTGTATCTCAAGGAACTAGAAAAAGGACAAACAAAATCCAAAACCTGTAGAAGGAAGGAAACAATAAAGATTAGAGCAGATATAAACTGTATAGAGACTAAAAAAACCATAGAACCGATCAATGAAACCAAGGCTGGTTCTTTAAAAAGATGAACAAAATTGATAAATCTTTAGTAAGAGTAATCAAAAAGAGAGAGAGAGAGGGAGGGAAAGAGAGACAACTCAAGTGAACAAAATCATAAATGGAAGAGAAGAAAAAAATCCCAACACCACAGAGATACAAAGAATTATAAAAAAATATTATAAAAAACTAAATGCCAACAAATTGGACAATCTAGAAGAAATGGATAAATTCCTAGAAACATATAAGCTCCCAAAACTGAATCAGAAAGAAATAAAAAATTTGAACAAACTGATTACCAACACCGAAATTAAATCTGTAACCAAAAAACTCCCAAAAAAGAAAAATCCAAGGCCAATGGCTTTATAGGTGAATTCTACTAAACATTTAAAGAACAGTTAAGACCTGTACTTCTCAAACTATTCCAAAAAATAGAAGAGGAAGGAAAGTTTCCAAATTAATTCTATGAGGCATTACTCTGATACCAAAACCAGATAAAGACACTACAAAAAAAAGAGAGAAAGAGAAAACTACAGTCCAATTTTTCTCAGGAATACAGATGTAAAAATATTCAACAAAATATTAACAAACCAAATTCAGCAATTCATTGAAAAAATCATTCACCATGATGAAGTAGGTTTTATTCCTGGGATGCAAGGATGGTTCAATATTCACAACTCAATGAATGTGATGTATCGAATCAACAAAAGAAAGGATAAAAACCGTATCATTTCAATAGATGCAGAAAATGCATTTGACAAAGTACAACACCCATTCGTGATAAAAAAAAAAAAACTTTCAACAAAATAGGTTTAGAATGAACATACCTCAATATAAAGCCATATATGAAAATCCTGCAGCTAATGTCATATTGAATGGTGAAAAACTGAGCTTTCCCCCTAAAATGAGGAACAAGACCAGGATGTGTGCTGTTACCACTTTTATTCAACATAATTCTGGAAGTCTTAGCCACAACAATCAGACAATAAAAAGCAATAAAATGCACCCAGATAGGTAAGGAAGAAGTATAACTTCCTCTGTTTGTAGATGACATGATACTATGTATACGAAACCCCAAAGACTCCACCAAAAAACTATGAGAATTGATAAATTCAGTAAGGTCACAGTGTACAACATCTATACACAGAAATCTGTTGCATTTCTATATGCTAATAATGAAGTAGCAGAAAGAGAAATTAAGAAAATAATCCCATTTATAATGGGATTTTGATACACCAAAAATAATAAAATACCTAAGAATTAACTTAACCAAGGAGGTGAAAGACCTGTACTCTGAAAAGTATAAAACACTAATGAAAAAAATTGAAGATGACACAAACAAAAAGTTATTCTGTGCTCATGGACTGGAAGAACAAATACTGTTAAAATGTCCATACTACATAAAGCAAGCTACAGATATAATACAATCCCTATCGAATTACCAACTGTGTTTTTCATAGAACTAGAATAAATTATCTTAAAATTTGTGTGGAACCACAAAAGACTCCAAATAGTCAAAACCATATTAAGAAACAAGAACAAAGCTGGAGTTATCACAATCCCAGATTTTAAGTTACACTACAAAACTGTAGTAATCAAAACAGTATGGTACTGGCACAAAAACATACACATAGATCAATGGAACAGAATAGAGAGCCCAGAAATAAGCCCACAATTATATGGTCAATTAATGGATGACAAAGGAGGCAAGAATATGCAATGGAAAAAAGTCTCTTCAACAAGTGGTCCTGGGAAAACTGGAAGCAACATGCAAAAGAATGAAACTGAATGACTTTGTTACACCATACACAAAAATAAACTCAAAATAGATTAAAGATCTAAACATGAGACTTGAAACCATAAACTAGAAGAGAGCACAGACAATAATTTCTCTGACACTAGCCATAGCAACATTTTTCTAGATATGTCTCCTGAGGCAAAGAAAACAAACACAAAAACTATTGGGATTACATCAAAATTTTAACTTCTGCACAGCAAAGGAAACAATCAACAAAACTAAAAGGCAACCTACTGAATGGGAAAAGATACTTGCAAGTGACATATCTGATAAAGGGTTAGTATTCAAAATGTAAAAAGACTATATAAACAACTCAACACCAAAAAAGCCCAATAATCCAATTAAAAATGGGCAGAAGACATGAAGAAATGCCTTTAGAGAAGGCATTTCTCTAAAAGAAGATGCAGATGGCAAACAGACACATGAAAAGATGCTCAACATCACTGATCATCAATAAAAAGCAAATCAAAATCACATAAGATCTCACCTCACACCTGTCAGAATGGCTAAAATAAAAAACACAAGAAACAATGAATGTTGGTGAAGAAGTGGAGAAAAAGTGGAGAAAATTGTGCACTGTTAGTGGGAATGCAAACTGGTGCAACCACTGAGGGTAACACTATGAAGTTTCCTTGAGAAATTAAAAATAGAATTACCATATATGATCCAGGAAGTCCACTATTGAGTATTTACCCAAAGAATACAAAATACTAATTTGAAATGATATATACACCCTTATGTTTAGTGCAGCATTATTTACAATAACCAAATTATGGAAGCAGCTCAAGTGTCCATTGATAGATAAATGGATAAAGAAGATGTGGTATGGGGCACCTGGGTGGCTCAGTCATTAAGTGTCTGCCTTAGGCTCAGGTCATAATCCCAGGGTCCTGGGATTGAGCCCCCCCGTAAGGCTCCTTGCTCAGTGCAAAGCCTTCTTCTCCCCCCTCCCAACTCCCCCTGCTTGTGTTCCCTCTCTCGCTGTCTCTCTCTTTGTCAAATAAATAAATGAAACCTTAAAAAAAAAGATGCAATATATATACGTATATATGTATATATATATATATATACGTACACATACACACGTATATATAATGGAATATTACTCAACAATAAAAAAGTGGTTACAAACAAAACATAACATTTTGTGAAATAAGCCAGTCAGAGAAAGACAAATACAATATGATTTCAGTCATACATGGAATTTAAGGAATAAAACAAACCAAGAAAAAAAGAGAAAAACAAAACCCAGACTCTTAAATATAGAAAACAAACTGGTGGTTACCAGAAGGCAGTGGGTGGAGGAATGGGTGAAATAGCTGACTGGGACTACGAGTACACTTACTGTGAAGAGCACTGAGTCATTTACAGAATTGCTGAATAATTAGGTTGTATATTGTACACCTGAAACTAATACAACACTGTATGTTAATTATACTGGATTGGATGGAGGGATAAATGAAGAAATGAATAAAAATAAACAAACGAATAGATAATTCAGGTTTGAATCCTTTTATTGCCTGTGTTTCTTTATAGTTGTTCTCAACTTGGGGTTCTCAGATCTGTGTCTCAGCACCACCAGGGAACAGATTTTTGACCCTTGTTCCAGACCTGTTCCAAACCTGAATCAGGAACTCAGAGTGGGGTCCAGTAATGTATATTTTAGTAAGTATTCCAGGTAATTCTAATGCACAGCAAAGTTGAGAAATACTATTCAAAGACCACTGCACAATGTCTTGCAAACAGGAGATAGTCAAGACATGATTATTAAGTAATTTTCCAATTGATGTTTTTCTCATAATCTATAGGATGTTGAGATTGGGTAAAACTGAAATATATCTTAAATATCCTTTTCTGGGTTTGGTGAAATACATAGAGAAAATCTAACAGTTTAATCTTGCAGATACCTCCATCATTACACATTGTATTTTAATTAAAACCCCACTGATAAGTAATCAAAGTATATCCTAATACAATGCTTCTTTTAAGGGGATGAATTCTCACTGCTGATAAATTGCTATGTAGGTAATCCATTGCTGATAATTAAAAGTTAACTGTAGTTAAGAAAACAGTAATGAGAATTGTTAATGCTCGTATATTAAAGTATTACATTGGGTTTAAATATTGCTTTAAAAAATCATTTTTTTCTAATTGATTGATATGTGTTTAAATAACTTGTGATGTCACTCTTTTCAAAATGTACTACATAGCTATATCTACATAGTTATATATACATCTATATATTTTATATCTACATAGATTTTTTTAATTTCTATGAATTTTCTCCTATAAATCTCAAAACAACCACAGTAGGTAGCTCAAGGAGATGAAATGACTTTCCCAAAGTTACATGCTGGGAGGAATTTGTGCAATATCAACACACACACACACACACAATTTAGAGTTTTCCTCCCAAATTCAATATCGTATAGATGCTACTTAAAAGGAGGAGAAGGAAGAGAATGAGGGAGAGGAGGGAGAGGAGGAGGAAGGGAAGGAGAAAAAGGGGAGGAGGAAATGGAGGAGGAGAAGGAACCTAACATTCTCTGAGGTTTAACTGTTGTCCAGGGACCTGGCTTTTCTGAGCTGGTTGCTATGATTGTTTATGGTGCTATCTTTGTGCTAAAACAGTTCAAAACCCACTGTGCTACAAGAAATACAGGATTCATTTTCAAATTTTGTAAATGGGTTCTTGTTAGCACTTTCTTTTGTGGGATTCCAAAGTCAGAGCTGCCTGGGTGGCAGCTAGTTTTTTATTTATAGTTACTTGAACTAACACGAATTCCAGACACTAAACATAGACTTAGTAAGAATATGCAGACACAATTTAACTTTTCCATAATTACCTTGGTTATGATTGGCCACTGTGAAGTTACCTCTTAATTAAATTTCCATACCACGTTGCAGACTGAAAAAAATGTCTTCCTACCAAATGTTAATATTTTAGTGTACTAATATTTCCCTATCATCTCTAATTTCAATGATATGAGTGTTTTGAAAAATCATTGCTGTGTTAGTTCTTAAGTGTTTTTAAATACTCTTGGATAATATTTCAGAAAATCAATATCATGGTATCCAGTTATGTGTTTGAAATAGAATGTTCCAGACCACAGCTTTAGAACCTGTAACCACTACACAATTGTTATAAAATAACCAAAGTCATTATGAGGTCATGGGGCTTTTCTTTATTTCTTGTCTTATTTTATTTTATTTTATTTTCAACAATATCCCTCATTTTAATGAGCCTTTGAGTCTGCTGGAAGCCATCAGAAGAAAAAAATGTATTCCAATGGATATATATATATATATATATATATATTCCAATGACATTTAAAAAATAAATCTCCAAAAAAATAAATAAATAAAATAAATCTCCAAAATGGCTTCACAGTTTCCAAAAATACTACTTGAGACTTGAATACAAATAAAATTATATTTTTATTTTATATATTACAAAGGTGCAATAATATGGCCAGCGTACACTAGATAAGCAAATGATCTCTACTCTCTGATTTTGATAAACATGACACAAATTTCTGCTTTAATGATAAGTTTCTTAAATTAATATTAGAATTAGTTGGCATTCTGTGTCACATGCATCAACTGACAGCACAGAAAATATGTCAAGAATCATTCAGAGCACCTGGAAGAAGGCAAACTTCAGATTCTAAAAATAGTTACAGGTAATCCACCAAGAGTCAGGAAAATACAATACAGTGTAGTAAGAGGCTGAAGGGATTATGAACGCTGCTGTTTCAATTTATAGATGGCTGAACTGAGGCCCATTAAACTAGATAACTTGCCTAAGGTCACAGATGACTCTTTAAAATTTCTTGGGGGTCATATTTCAGAAAATCAATGACTCTGTGACCTTGGACAAGTTCTATAGTTTAATATATATCATGAAATAGTTTAGTGTCACAGGAAAGACTCAAATCTAGCACTCTTGATGCTCAGAAATAAACAGGGCTCAAAATTTATTCATTATTTACCTTATGCTATGAATACTATTCTATCATTATCTTATTTATATTCTCAGTTTTGCCCTTTCAATTTATTTTCCTTTATTAATAAAAATAATAATAGGAATAGCTTTCCATTGAAGACCTATTAGGTACCTGTCATTCTATATGCAATTATTTCATATTTTTACTAACATCTTATAAAGTAGATAAACTTGTTGATGAAATACAGCCAAATATAAGATACACAAACCTAAATAAGTCAGAAGGGAACATACCATAGTATGAAAAGATTGTCAGTATAATTAAATCTATAAAAGTATAGAATTAATGCCAATCACTGGGTGAACTACAGTTACAGGGCAGAATGTAAATGCTATAAACCGTGACCACTTAAAAAGAGTAATATGATTAATATAAAGTATGAAAAAGATTGAGAAAAACACAGAAGCGGAAGTTAGCTCATTGCTTCATCTTTCATATTTCAGAGAAATAGAGTGAGTTGGATACTTTATATTTTATATTTGAGAGGCAATATGTCCCCATTAATACAGATAAGTCAAGAAATAGAAATGTGTATGTTTTATCAAAACTAATCTATATTATTCAAAACTATGCATATTATTTAAAGTGGCAAAGAACCCAGATGTCCACTGACAGATGAATGGATAAAGAAGATGTGATGTACATATACAACGGAATATTATGCAACTATCAAAAGAATGAAATCTTGCCATTTGCCATGACGTGGGTGGAACTAGAGGGTATTATGCTAAGCAAAATAAGTCAGTCGGAGAAAGACAAATATCATATGATTTTCCTCTTATGTGGAGTTTAAGAAACAAAACAGATGAATATAGGGGAAGAGTAGGAAAAATACAATGAAAACAGAGAGGGAAACAAACCATAAGAGGCTTGTAATTATAAGAAACAAACTGAGGGTTGCTGGAGGGGAGGTGGGTGGGGGAATGGGGTAACTGAGTGATGGACGTTAAGGAGGGAACTTCATGGAATGATCACCTGAGTGTTATATGCAACTGATGAATCACTAAATTACCTCTGAAACTAATAATACACTATATGTTAATTAAATTGAATTTAAATTAAAAAAAATAAATAAAGTGGCAAAGAATACCAGGGGATGAATATGGTGGGGTGGCTTGTTCAACATTTAAATATTTTTAAATGCCTCTCTATATTACAGAGAACAGAGAGCTGAAATATATATTTCCCAGAGTTCCACATGCTTGGGTTCCAGATGTGTGTGAGCATCCACCAGACTTATCCACTCACTGAGGTTTGAACATGAACGTGAGAAAGAGAGAAGTGAAGTATAAAGCATCCATTTCCTGACAGAGATCACAATGAGGCTCAGGAAAAAGCACCAGCCACAAGTGGAATGACAGTTTTCCTGAATGTGATAAACTGAGTGCCATGGTCACATCTTTCTGTATCAATAGTTTCCTTAAACATTACCTTGGGTTTCTAAACCACAATCATAGCTGAGCAGTGCAGTCCTAGGAGAAAGCAACTATGCCCAAAGCCTGCTCTTCTGGCCTTTCCAATAATTTCACAAACCACTGACGTACCTGGTAGCAAATGCTCTTCTACCTGAAATGCTGATCCTCTCTCTCTCTCTCTCTCTTTCTCCCTCTCCTTTTCCTCCTCCTCCCCTTCATGTCTCTTTCTCATATACAGACACACATACATGTATGCATCCCATGGAGCAAAAGATGAGTACAAAGAAAAATATTAAAATAAAATAGTAGTATTAAGATCGAGAACAGTAAGTATACTACATGGGCAAGTGGGGTAATTTCACCTTGTATCATATTAGATTTTTAAAAATATATGCAATCATAACAAGGTGACTCTAAAAGGATAAGGCCAGGACACCTGGGGGGCTCAGTCAGTAATATATCCGACTCTTTATTTTGGCTCAGATCATGATCTCAGGGTTGTGGGATCGAGCCCCATGTTGGGCACTGCACTCAGCATGGAATCTGCTTGTCCCTCCCCCTCTGCTCTTCCCCATGCTTATGCTCGCTCACTCGCTCTCTCTTCAAAATAAATACATAAATAAATAATTAAGTGAGATCGTTTTAAAAATAAAAGGATAAAGCCATGCAAACAGAGACATCAGATTCAAACAAGGGGATGTCAGAAGTTGATAATATAGATATTAGATAAATTTAATTGCAAAACATAAATAAATACGACAAATAGTGACACTCAAAAGATGATAAAAATCAAAAAGCATGATGAATCTTTAAGCATCAGAAAACATAGAACCAAGTACATATACTAAAAATTGCTGTAAGTACAAGAAGAAATTCAGAAACAAAATAGTAATAAGAAACTTAAATTTCACCTCTCTCTAAACCAAGGATCAGCAAACTTCTTCTGTGAAGGGCCTGATAGCAAATATTTCAGGCTTTGAAGGCCACAGATTCTGCCACAAATACGCAACTCTGTCAGACATGTCACATAAATAAGCAGGCTTTATTCCAATAAACCTTTATTTACAAAAACAGATTGCTGGTGGGTGTGCCTGCTGTCTGAAATTTTCAACATCTGCTCTAGGTCACAACTGGACAACTAAGTAAGCATATGGAAGATCTGAAAAAATACAGTGATATTGATCTAACTGATAGAAATTGATCAGAGTTCTATGTAAACAGAGAATACACTTTCAAATTCATTTATGAAATTTTGCAATGTGGAAGCAGTTGCTACCATTTATCACGTACTTTGTATGGGTTTGGTGCTAAGAAATTCATGTGCATCAACTCGTGCAATTTCATGAAATAGACACTATTTTTATGCTCATTTTATAGATTAAGAAAAACACTATGGTTTAAGTTAAAAATGTTTCTATGTTATCCCCCACTACTTCTTTGCTTGCTCCTTATATGCCACTTAAAAATGTTCTAAATATATATGGAAAGTTTCATGTTTCCATACCTTTAACCTTGCTGTTCATTCTGGCTAGAATGCCCATTCCTCACATTTCCACCATCAAGTTTCAACCTTTATCCAAGATCCAGTGGAATGATATCTCTTCAATGAAAATTTCCCTTTTCCATTTCAAGCTAAAACAACCTCTGTCCTCCTACACACTCAGAAGGCCTTGTTCTCTGTTTGCAGTTATGTTACCCTCTACCATTTTAGTTACTTCCTTCCTCTCCTTTTTTGGGAAACTATTAGATATGTGAACTTACCCTAATTACTCTAACTTTTAAATTATTCACATCATAATAGAAATACCATGAGCAAAGGAAACACTCATGTATCAGTTGAATGTACCATGTTACTTTTCCCTTTCATAATGAGTTATGTATAATTTATCAACATTTATCAGGTGATTATTTTAAAGACATTTTTAGAGTTCACTAAAAAGTTAATAAATCAACTTTCTATTGATCAAGTCATAGATACATGCACATACATATGAATATGATGAAATTATTATATATAATAGATAAGTTATATATATATATATCTTTGTATTGTGTATATATATAATACTATCATGGTTAAGGATAATTATGGCTTAAAGATAGTTTTTCCTTCAGGGATGTTTGAATCTTCTATTACTAGTATCACAATGCCTTTTGAAAGTTCAATGATTGTGAATATATATATATATTTCCATGTTGGGAAGCAGAAAATAATATAGTAGAAGAGGGACCCAAGAGCTACCTCTGACTTAGTTGAATTAAGTACCAAAGGAAAGAGACATTCTTAGGTCGGGTTCCCTCTTGGGCCAAAACTTCCTCTGGAAAGTTTTCCATCAGAGAATCAAGTGGCTACTCCAAACCCATGATGATCACACTAACGAGTCAGTGTAGCTGTAGCATTTATAAACTGTAACTAATTCTCCACATAGTTTCTCTGTGAGCAGCCATTCCAACAGATGTAAAAAGCTCTCTGTAAACAATTTTAGCAGCCATGTGTAATCACAATACATTATGTAACAGATGTGCCCAGGAAATTTAATTTGAGGGAAGAGTGAGGATTCATTGAATTCAGTAGAATAGCTTATGAATAAATGAGAAGTTTCTGCAAAGCTACCAAAGTTTCTTCAAGAGAAGCTTCCCTCACCGTATTTTTCTAAACTTATGGGTAAATATCATTCTTCCACGTTGAAAAATAAATTAATTAAAGAGTTCGCTTATTATCATATTGTTGGTAGTGGCATTTAGTGAGTGATTCCTGGCCTGCAGGCTGGCCATGCTATCACTCTCAAAATATACATCTTCTTTTGCCATCCTCCATTTACACTAAACAGTAAGAAATCTTCTAAGGAAGCAGAAATTCAAAATCAAAAAACTGGAGAGAGAAAACTCACTATTCCCTATTCTCAAATATGAAAATAAAACCTCTGGTAAATTGCAAGTGGTTCATACAGGCTTTCAAGAATCTCAATGCTAGAAATGAGCTCTAATGAGCAGGTCAGAAAAGGTTTACTTAAAATGAAGGGATTTTGGTGAGTTGTCCTTTTAATCTCCTTTTTTCCTCAAGGCACTTCATAAACATTAGTTCATTAATCTCACAACACCTCCATGACACAGGTTTGATGAAAGAAGCTAGTTATCTTCTCTGACTTTCTAAAGGAAGATGGAGCCCAAGCATTTCTTTCTTGCTGGGAAAACTGTCTTGACCACACTATGCCCCAGAGGGAACTGGTATGCCTCTGGATCTATAAAAACAAGAACAGAGAATTTCATGATTTCCTCTAGGGAGTAATCCTTGAGGTGGAGACAGATGTGGCCTTTACCCTTAGTCCTGTAGCACACTGACTAGAAAATGCTAGACAGGCAGTTTTAGAGAGTGGATTGTGCTAAAAAATATTTTAGGAGAATCCGATGGAAAGTTGTGAGTAGGAGCCTTTGGATCCAGTGGGGAGAGAACACAATTTCTTGTGTTCCTCACTTGTTCAGTAATGAATGATGAAACAGGAAGGGATTGGAGGTCATCTCAAGATGGCTGGTAGGTCATACCTTGCATGCTAACTCTGAGTGCGAGAAACTTCCTGCTCTGAAAGTGTGCGACAAGGATTTGGGGGCCCTAAACGGTCTCAATAGGAACAGCAGCACTGCCATTGGAAAAGGAAAGTGGAGTCAACATACAAGTTTCCCTTGATTTTCCCAACCGCCTATTTTATTTTTTCTTTTTCCCAACCGCCTATTTTAAAGATAGATAAAGGAGCTCGCTCCAGGTCACACAGCTGGTAAAATCTGGGTCTTTGGTTCCTAGTCTGGTATTTTCCCAAATTATTCACTTGCAAATGAGAAATCTATATGCAAAAGTGTAATGGCTTAACTGTGTTTATAAACAAAATATATCAATTGTGCTTGCATAGAAGAGAATTTAGTAAAGTACAAAAGGGTCTGCTCTCTTTTTCTATTTAGAAAGACAGGAACTGGATAATAATAATAAGGATAATAAATACAAATAATGCTGTCACCATTCAGAATAGCAAAGCAACTAATACTGAAGTAGAAAGATGCTAAGGCTCTTTCCATTATAGTTTATGTGACCCCTATATCAAAAGTCTCATTTGTTTTTGGTTTCCAAATAAAGAAATGTATTTTTCCCCCCATACTTATACTATTATGGCATGAGCTCTAAGTGGTCAAATAATGAGAATTTGGCCTTTCTGCAAAGTCGGCACCCTTGCCCCATGGCTCTCTGTGAGTTTCTAGCTCTGTGGCATGCCTCAGTCTTCAGTCCCTCAGGTGGTCACAGCTCAGCGGACCACAGTGGTACACTGTCCTCTGCTTGAGACAGCCTCAAAGCCCTGCTCTTTCCTCAGGGAGGGAGCCCTGCTCTCTCTATTCCCAAAGCCAAGCAAAAACCAGCCTATGGTTTTTTAAAAGACTCTTCACTGAAGGTTTAGAGATAAGGAGAGTATAACATACAGAGTAGCATCCATTAGATAAGAGACTCCAAATTTCATCCCTGAACGGACCTCTGGACCTTCAATCCAGTTCAGAAACTCCCAGCTTATACCCCAGAGCCATTGGTTTTCCTACCCTGGTTCCTGAGGATGTCTTTCCTTTGGAGCTCAAATGTGCAATTTTTAATTATTTTACTCTGTATAATGTTTTTGGAAGGAAGCTTTAGCTCAACTTGCCATGTTTTGACAATCCCTGAATATAGTTGTAAGTTCAACTCCACACTCCCAAAACTGTTTATTGTAGTTCGCAGGTTAGGAGCTTTATTTTTATTTCACCTCAAATTCTACTGCATTAAATGTCAATTCCTTCTACATGGATAAAGTTATTCAAAATCCATTAAATACTTTAAAATTATATTCAGCCGTCTTTTTTTTTCTTTTTTGCCCCTTAGTTTTGGAAACACTCTTGATTTAAGATAATCAGAAAATAACATAAGAAGAGAAACTTAAGTGATCTCTCCAAGTTCACCAGTCATGATGACCCAGCTCTTTTCTCTTGCTCGGCCTGCTGCAAATTCATCATTATCTGTCAGCGACATCTGGACCTTTTCCACACAACATCCATCCAGTGAGCTGGGTTTGGGACACTGTCTTACTGAACCCTGACTGTATCTACACAAAAGGATCAGACAATGACTCTGAGCTTGGAATGTGCTTTTTGTGTTGCTGCTTTGGGCTGGGTTGGCAATAAATGATTCATGGGTTGTAGAAATGAATATGTAAGTGAAATGGAATATTGTGTGCCCTTGGTCTGACAGCAGACATATGTGAAAATTGTAGCAGAGTTTTTAGCAGGGGAAGAGTCAAAGAAAAATCAATTCTGTGTCAGCTTGCTGGACTTTCCTCTGATTTCTAACAAGGAAAACCATCAATTGTGTTGTGCTCTCAGCTTTCGTCTGTTCAGAGGACTCAAGTGTCTGAGCTCTAGGCAAAGCAGAAGACTAGCAGACACTTAAAGCTAATATTTATTAAACAATCGCATTCAGTGAGTTCCCACTGAATGCGTTTTATGTTCTAGACCCTGTGTGAGTTGTTGAGAAAACTATGGTAAGAAAAGAGCCACAGTTCCTCCCCTCAGGTGTTTGAGTCCAGTGTGAGAAACAGACACGTATAAAAGGACCATACAGGTGTATCACTTACCTAGGAGTTAATTCATATAATTTGGTGCCTATCAGAGCAAGATATGAGCTCATGTTTGGATCCTCAAAAGGCTCTACAGGTCTCAAGAGAGAATTTAATTTTAATTTTTAAATATTAAATTCTGAGTATACAAATACAAATGAAGAAAAAAAGAAAGCCAAAGCAGATAGCATAAAGGGCCTTCTGTTAAGTGTGTTGGTTTTTAAAATGCGTGTACAGGAGCACCCGAGTGGCTCCGTCAGTTAAGAGTCCAACTCTTGATTTTGGCTCGGGTCATGATCTCAGGGTTGTGAGACTGAGCCCCATGTTGGGCTCTACACTGGGCATGGAGCCCACTTAAAATTCTCTCTCTCCTTTTCCCTCTGCCCCTCCCGTCTCCCTCTGTTAAAAAAATAAAAAATAAAATAAAAAATAAAATTTAAAAAAAGCACAAGTATAGAACATGAAAAGTCCACATCCAAGAACAAATAAACAGAAGTATATGATACTCCAAGCTCAGCCTTAGGAATGTTAAAACTCAGAATGAACTAAGACTTGAAAAGAATGGCACAGAACTTAACAGGCTTTATTTTAACTATGTTTGGGGAAGAAGAATAAAAAAGGAATAGCCTCTGTTTGGAACAGATGGTCTAATGCTAACAGATGATAAAAAGAAGACAAAACAATTAGACTTTTCTCTACCTAGAGAAAAATCTTCAAACTGGAGACAATAAACCAAATAAAATAGAGCAGAAAACCAAACAGTAAATGATTAAGACTTTCTAGATATTTTGGATGAATTTTTATCAATAGGCCAATTACATTTCAAACTTTACGGATGATATTAAAGTAAATTTGTCAAGTATAAGAATATGAGCAAATGTTATCCTTATTTTGAAAAGGAAGAAAGGAAATTTAAGGGAAAATAGCTTATTCAACAGCAGGTAAAAGTCTGGATTAGGTATCAGTGATCAAGCAGATGGATTTGGGGTACTAAGAAAAAAATATATTGGTAATTAGGGGTCTCAATACCGATTTATGTGAAAGAAGTTATGTTAAAATAGCCATATTACTTTTTCACATAGTTATGACACTGGTAAATCAGAAAGAGATTGGCATTCTCCTTGTTAAATATAGGAAATAAGGGCAAATGGGGAGTAAAAAGGTAAAGAGAAGAAGGAAAGAAGAGAGACATGAAGGGAAAAACAAAACCTATAATTACTGGATCCAGAAGGCAAAATTAAAACTGATTAGAAGAAGCTACTATGAGGGACACTCGGGATGAGTAAAGAGAGAAAAATAACATTTAAGGTTTGAGTCATTACCAAGTGTTACATGGGGCAATTATATAACTTATTTCAATCAGCCTCAACAACTTTATGAGGTAGGCATTTTATCTCTTTTTTTGTAGGTGAATGATTTAAGTCTTAAAAATTTGCCATGCGCGCCAAGTTTACACGAGTAGAAAAGGACAGAACCAGGAATAATAATCATGTCTTTTCAATTCCACAGTCCTAGCACTTTGATCTTCATCACTGTGCCTCATAGCAATAAAAAGGCTTCTCACCATAAGAGACGCCACTAGAATCAACAGGATTTTGTAACTTATTTGATATGAGAAGTAGAGGAGGGGGGGATCAAAATGACTCCCAAGTTTCCACTTGATGACAAATCTAGGCATCCTTTACAATTAAAAAAAGAGATATCACCATTATCTTGTATCATTTTGAATATATATATATATCAAATCAAAACATTGTATACCTCAAACTGAACCAATGCCATATGTGAATTGTACTTCAATAAAGCTGAAAAAGGAAAAAGAGATGGACACCTGTGGAATGGTCTGCTCTCTGAGAAGAGGAACTTACTGGGAGCATTTTGCCTGGATTGCCACCAGTCAGAAGAAACAAAGAGGAACTTTATGAATCGGGTGAGGAACTGAACTAAGCACCATGAAAGTTCCCTTCTAACTGTAAGTTTTATATCTATGTGATTACGCTTTTATTAAGGTCTGTTAATAGCTTCCTTACTGTCAAAACCCATCTAGAATATTTACGTTGTCTAAGATTAGCTTGTTAACCAAAAGAAGTAATAAAATTTCAGTAGAGGTATTTTGGGGAAGGAAAATCTCACCGTCAGATTATACCAGGTAGGCAGCTACCTACATCGCCTTGGTTGAGAAATGTATGTTTTGATTACAGCTCTGCTGTGCTTCTCTGTGTGACTAATGGCAAATTGTTATATGTCTATTTATGTACCTTCTTTGCAACATCTATTGCTAATAATTTAACTTGCAATTTAAAAAAGAAGTCTTAGTGCACAATAGGCTTTTTAGAACTTTCTCCTTACACATAGAAAGATATTTAACATATAAAACTATACCATCTATTGTATGTTTAATTTATAAGCCAGGACATAAGTCACTGTGTGCTGGAACACAAAGAAAATATCAGAATCTCCTGAAATACAGAAAAATTAAAAAATCAGTAGAAGTTAAGCTGCCACTTTGTCCCAAAAGCCTGAACTTATTTTTTAGTTGTGGATTATACATATCACTTCTTTTCATATTAAGATAATAGCTAATCTGCAAATGAACTCCACATGTCTTGCTTTTTAGCTCAATTCATCAGTTTCACCTACCATATCAGTTACATCTGCCTAAGCTCTCCTCTTGTACATAGTTACTACAGTTCTGTTCTCCTCTTTCAATCCAGAAGATCAGAGGAAATAACATTGGAGAAAATACTTCTGGAGAGCAGTAAATGGCTAATTTTTTAGAACAAATTTTTTAAAACAAATTTAAATTAACCAAGTTCAAATCAAACTGGGCTCTAAAATTTTTCATATTCTATTTCAAGTTGGAAATCCATACTTATGAAGATGATTCTGATCTCCAGAAGAAAATAACACCACCTCCTCCCCTTTTTCATATCCTGAAATGAAGGAAGGGGAGATAACTTTTTTTGACACTGGTAAATAAACCACATAATCCTAATCCCTGCTAGGTACCTTCCATACATGATCATATTTAATTATCACAAAAACTCTGACAGATGAGGACACTGAGGGGAGAGAAGTTACTTGTCACAGTTATAAATCTAATTAGTGGTAAAGTTAGAATCTAGTTAGGAGGAGGACTCCAACTGCTGTCTTCTTTACTACACCACTCAAAAAGGCTTCCATTATACAGAACTTAGGTATATTTTATCCATGGATTCAGCAATACAGTTTTTCTTTTCTTTCTGAAAGCCCACAAAACTGAGAAGAGGGAGGAAATTAGATTTTTGGGTAAGACATAAACACTGGGGTTATAATAGCACAGAAAACAAAACTGGCTCTAATGGTATTCTGTTGGCAATAGTAACTGAAAAAGTAGGCAAGTCAGTGCTGGTTCAGAAGATTACTATAGAGGTGGGCTCCAGCAAAGAGCTGAGGTAGGATTCCCTTGTCAAGAGTCAAGTGAGAGGCCCTCATGGTGATGAAGTCAACACTCTAGTTTCAGAGGAGTATAGTGACAAAGATTAAGTCCATGCCAGAGGGCTCTGTCCACTTAATGGAGGTTCAGACCAGGTCTCAGGACTAGGCAGAGGTCCAGAACTAAAGGTAGAAAAATCGTTAACTGACCAAGAAGGTATCAGTTCCACAATGGTACAAGAAGGTACTGTGGGAAGTAAGCTTTTTTAGAATGATCCAGGAATGTGACCTACTTCCAAGACACATCAGAATGAAGACCTGGAGTCATGATGGAGGTAAATCTTATGTGTGTACATTTCCAGGAGGGGTGGGGTGTTGGTGGTTAAGGAGAGAGGCACTGGCTCTAAAATCACAGTTAAGGCCAAAATAAAATCTACTTCAAATCTACTCCCAGGAAATCCTTTAAATCACCTATAATACATAGTGATACTCACACACTATAAGTCTTAGACTCACTGAACTAGAATAGAAGATGTGAAAAAAAATTCAACAATTTGAACCAAAGTATTCTTGTTCGTCTTTATAATTTATTCAATTTGTTTTAATTTTAACCTCCCATGATTTTAAAATATGTTAATAGATTTGTTGGTTGCTGAAGGAATTAAATGCAATTGTGGTGTTAGAGTTTTCCTCATACTGAAATCTTAACTTTTAAATCAAATAGGTTATGTACAGTGTTGCATCAACATGTCAAGACTATCTCAGAGACAGATGTATTGGTGAATTGTGGGAGCTGTCAGGAGTAGAGTCTTCAAGGAGCTAGCTGAGGATGGCTAAAACGGGGAAAATGAGGTGCCTGAGAAAGATGGATGGTAAATCACATTGGTGGTGATAAATTTGGTCATGATCTCTTTGAAGGAAGTAGGGGATCTTTTGTGGGTTTGGCAAAAGAAAGTTCTTGAATCACAAAGCAGTCCCCTATAATAATCATTGGGTGCATCATTCTAGATTTATTTGTTCTCCAATAATTGTACCACATCTATCAATTTCTTATCATGAGCATATATAAAAATAAGACTATTAAGTAATGGTAATAAATGGGTAATTAACATGCCAAAATATGCACAGTCCAAATGAACAAAGTGACTTGACAGATAATGTACAAATTGTTTTTTAATGTCACGTGTCATTAGAGAACGTGACATAATGTCACGTGTCACTAGAGAATAGCCAGAATTATTTTAATGGCTGATATAATTCAATATTTAGTTCAGGTAGATTTTGGTCAAGAAAAAAATTAATTTTCTCTCAAAGATTAAAGATATTGTACCAATTGGAATACTCCCAAAATGTGTGAAGGCATTTCAAAAAAAGAAATCCCAAAAATGATCATTAGAATTGGTGCTTCTAAGGAGAATACTTTTACAGAGCCCTGGAACAAAATCTTGCTTCTTATTTTAAGAAATGATAATGGTTTAATGAAGTTCTTCTATGATGCCAATTAGTATATTTTCCAAAAGCTTTCTGAGATCACACCATGGGTGAATTATCCTCTCTCCTCTAATCTAGCCCTGCTGCAGGATTTTGAATGTCAGGAATGATAGACTTTCAAATTCTTTCAGCGACCGGACTCAATGGAAGTCTTGGCCAACTACTATGGGCAGACGGAGACATCGTTCTTTCCCTTATGTGGCATTACGAATGGGATTGCTTCCTTTTCTGAATTTCTACATCATTGTTTATACTCATTTGACTTTTATCTTATTCTGCTTCACATTAGAGGTGGAGTTTAATCTTCTTTCTACTTCCTCATATATCTTAGAGATCAGCATCTATGACTAATAGCAACAACCATTATTTGTTGAGTGCCTCGTCATGTTGCAGAGAAGATCCCATGCATTATTTCCTTTTAGCCTCATAACAGGCTGATAAGGTGATATTAGTATTATCTCTTTTTACTTGAGGAAACTGATGTTTGGTTAACTATTTTCTCCATGTTTACATGGCTGGTCATGGGGAGCGGAGATGGAAACCAGTACGTTTGTCCAGAATAAATTCACTAATGATAGAAAATTTCCTGCTCTCCTGATTTTGCCGTAGGGAGAGGCTGTAAATATATTAGATAATAAAATGTGATTATTGTAGAAATCTACCTTTCCTTGCTTTAAATGAACAATTTTAATTAGAATATGTTATAAGATAATGGGACATATCTAGAGTGTGCACTTTGTCTGAGACAAACAGACACTCAATAGTTAACCTCAGTTTTTAATATTTTATTTCCATATTTTAGGTATTTTAAGTTAACATTTTAAGGCATTTTTATCTTTTTCACAGAATGCTGCCCTCAAATATTTAGTTCTTGGTTCATTTCTTTCTTCCTTTTCTCTGGAGGATTTTCTAGGCTTTTGGCAATTCTTAAATTCTGGTTTAGCTTTGCTCACACTAGGCTGGTATTATTTTTCTTTCCAATTTGCAAGTGGCAGCTGTGTGCTGGTAAGTGTGCATGCTGACATCCTCCATTCCTATTTTATTGCTCTTGTTAGCATGCCAAAAGTTACCCATCATTCATATACAATGATCCCATTTCTATACCCTACCCCCTCTACACACACTTAAAATTAATTGAGTGAGTTATTTTAAGACAATTGCAATCATGGACTTGGCATTTATCAAAGTCTTAAGATAAATCTTTTAAGATCTGAATGACACAATTCTTATTACTGCTTAGACTTACCAAGGATCAAGTAAAAATACATTATAACATGCTGTACTCACTGTTTAAGTCATTAGTCTATGTTTCCAGTTACACTTTTTTATATATATATTTTATGCAATGGTCTAAAAAATATTTTAATTAGTACTTAGCCATCACATTCATGACACTCCCCATGGTTGCATAGTGGCTAAGACTATAGTCTTTTTTACTCTTCTACAATAGAGATCTGATCCTCACCCTGCTCCATTATAAACTGTAGGTCAAGCTGCTTCTTTCCCAGATGTCTTTTTTCATCTAAAATATGAGCATGTTGAAGGCTTTGTATGAGATAATTAAGCCAAGGGGCCAGTGTGGAAAGTGCTCCAGAACTATTGCCTCACCCCTTATTTTACAAGTCTACATGTCTTTTCCAGACCTAAGGCAATAATATCATTTGATTTCTATTGATCCTTGAATTCATGTCTCCTCTCCGAGTTCAAGATTCATATATCCACTTCCTACTTGGGATCTCTACTCTTGAGTTGAAGGGACATCTCAGATTAAATATCAAAACAGAACTGATATCCAACCTCCACTCCCTGCTGTCATAACTTACCTACTCAATTCAGCAAACATTCACTGTTGCTCAGACCTATATCCATATTTTTTTCCTTCTACTCTTCATTCAATTCCCTAGGAAATCCTACGGGCACTACCTCTAATATGCCCCTAATCATGACCACTTTCCATTATTTCTTTTGCCAAGTTTTGTTGATTTGGACTGCTGTGACAGTCACCCAACTGTTCTCCCTGCTCCTCAATAGAAGAAAACAGAAGCAAGCTGCAAGATCATTAAGCCGAAGCAAAGAGAATGACAAGCTCACCGCTATGGATTAGGTCAGTGATTCTCAAAGTGAGAAATGTTATATTTAAAGGTCTGGACCTGGAGTATCTGCTTCTCCTAGGCACTGATTACAAATGCAAATTCCCAAACTACCCCAGATCTACTGAATGAGAATCTCTGAAGGTGGGGACCAGCAGTCTGTCTTAACATACCTTGAAGGTAACTTTGAAGCATGATCCAGTTTGAGAACAGCCAGCTTAGGCTGCAGTAGATGGGTCCCCCTACCATACCAGAACAATGCCAAAGAGGTGGTGATGACCCCACAGCCTGTGTCAGCCTCCCTGCAGCAGCAAGTGTGCAGTGTAAGGAAGGAACTGGCACAGAGCACCTGTCCAGCCCTCTCTCCTTAGTGGTACAGCCTCAGATCTAATGCCCTGGCCACAGGGACAGAGGCCACAGAAAGGGGAGTGCCTTGCAGAGGCGACATAGCATCAGCTTTCCACTCCACATCAGTAGCAGTTCCACAGGGGCAAGCAATCTGGCACGGTGGAAGAGAGCCACGTGGAAATAGGAATGACGTGCAACTGTCAGCTTATAGTGTGAAGAAACTAGTCAGCAGGGTTGACAGCTGCCTGAGGAATAATACCTGAGCCCCACAAGAACCCTAGCACAGACAAAATTGTCTTGGGGAAGGCAAGAGCTTCACCAATTACTCTGGTTGAGGCCAAAAGAGCAAAAGTTCTTTATCTAGGAAAACAGTTTTCAAATGTTTCCCAAATGCCTTACATGTTCTAGCTCAAGCACCAGCAGCCTTCTTCCCATTCTTTCTTTACTATTTCTCTTTCCTCTCTATTCTCCCTTTGTTTCATTGCTTTTTTCCTTCTCTCTCTCATTCTTTTCCCCTACTATTAAGTTGGATGTCAGGCAAAGAAAACAAAAGTTTGGCATAATTGACTCCATTTGGTGTTGCTAGGATATGGCCCCAAACCTCCTTTCCTGGAGGGGGCTCAGGTGGTATGCCAACAGCATGGCCAGCAGATTTCAGTGCTACTAATAAAGCTGATCTGACCTGCTTATAAATCTGATCTGTCATCAAGACGAGATTCTTTCCACCAAGCCAACAAAACAATTTATCTCTTCTACCTGGTCCTGAGTATTTTCATGGATAGAGAAGGGAATACCAGAAGTTGAAAGGAAAAGTTATTCTTGATATTTAAGGGACGGGGGTGGGCAAGGGGAACTCATGACAAACCGAAAACCAAAAAGCCATAAAGATCACTTACTACAGTTTAGTAATGGGAGAATGTTTACTCTTTTTTTAACTGTGGTAAGAACATTTTAAATTGCTTTTTTCAGTATGCCTTCTTTCGTAACACTTCCATAGCCTATTGCAATGGTCCAGAAAAAAATCTGCAGGTACTCTAAAGGTGCCTCCATTTGACCCCACATATGATGTGGTTTTCCCCAAATTCTTTCACTCCTCCACTAGAGTCTTCCAGGAAATGAACCTAGTCTTGTTTATCTTCGAATATTTAGCCCAACTCCTAGTAAATATTAAACTGTCGATAAATATTTGAACTTAATTAAAACTAGAGGTAGTTTTCCTTTATAAATTCCAAAAGTAATTGATTATCTGGAGGCAGATTATTTGACTTTGTCCCTGTTTTGTACCCTCTACTTTAGACAGGCTGACATTTACCCTATTCAGCAAACATGATGCTCTTTTTCACTTCCTAACTGTCCTTCATATTTTTACCCCTATTGAAGAGATTGTGCAAGGTATTTTATAATTGATTTGCTAGTCAGCTATTTTATTGACTTCCCTCAGAGTAAGTAATCCGAGAGAGAGATAGAGACAGAGCACACACACACACAAAGCCACAACTTCCACCACATTTTATTTACTAGATGTAAGTCACTAAGTATACTCTATCACAGTAAGATAATTAGGTTCCACCTATTGAAAAGAGGAGTATCTAAGAATGTGTGGACATATCTTAGGTCCACAGCAATTGATTTATAACTTTAACTGAACAAACACTTCTTTTGAAAAGAGACATTCTAACAAATTTTAGTTTCCCATAATAAGTATTTATAGTCTCAAGGTCACAAGTCAACAGATGGCAGAAAGAGTAAAATACACATCCAGGAATAATATAGAACACTCTGTTTTTCTTGGTAATCAGTCTTAGCCAGAAAATTATTATGACAAGATTCCTCATAGTATTGATTTCACTTAAATTTGCAAAAGGTTGATGAATAGCTTGCATGGTGTGTCCAAGTGATGGGAGGAGATGAATGGCTGAAGCAGTGAGTTGAGAGAAAGAGTACTGATGAGTAGAAATGAGATTGGGAAGTTAGAAGGGAATCAGTCAGATGATATAGGTCTCGTCAGCTAGGTAAGAATTTTGATTTGCATGCCTTAAATTAGTCACTGGAAAGTTTGGGGCAGAAAAATAACTTAATCTGATGTATTTTTGAAAAGACCATTTTCAATGCCATGTGCAAAATTGATCATAATGGTGTAAATGGGAAAAGAGACAAGTTAAGAGACAATTGTAAAAATCAGGCTTGGGCCAGAATGGAGGTGGCATGAGTGTTTGTGTCAATAGTGTAAATCTGGTTACATTTTAAAGGTAGAACCAACAGGATTTGGTGATAGTACTTGATGTGAATTATGAGAGAAAAATAGGACACTTTGATAAAAGACTGGATGCTTGGTGTACCATTTCCTGATATGGGAAAAACTATAGGCAGATCAATTTCAGAGAAGAAGAACAAGAGTTTGCTTAGAATATGTTAAACTTGAGATATACAACAGAAACATTATCAGTCAGGATAGGCTAGATGAAGATGCAGAACCAATAATCCCACAATATTATTGACTTATAAATAGGTCTATTTATAACTCTTATTTCAAGTCCAACAGTGCCAACAGCAGGCTCTGCCCATTTGGGTCACTCAGAAAGCCACTCTGATGGAGTTGGTATCTAGACACATACTTTTCCCTGTTAGATAGCATGACAGCAAAAGGAATATAGTCACTGTGCTTTGGCTCTTTAAGGCTTCACATATAAATGATCCTAAAACACCTCCTGTTCTCATTTCATTAGGAGAAGTATGTATATGGCTAGTTACCTTGAGGAGGAAGGTTCAGAGAAATGCAAGTGTACCATGAAGCAAAGGTAGGAGAGTATTTATGAATAACTCTGACAACCTCCACAATATCAAAGTGGTAGTGCTTAGTAAGCTGATGGATACTTAAGTATGGAATCAAAGAGATAGCTCAGACTGGAAATATATATTTGTGACTGGTCAGCATGTAGGTGGGGCTAGGTGACACCAACAAAGCACTGAGATACTAGGGTTGAGACACCTCAACATCTAGAAGTAAGAAGAGGCAGCTGAGTTGAGGAGTAAGCTGGGAGGAGAACAAGGAAAGATTGAGCATTTAATAATAAATGCAGATAACATTCTTTGATTTGTTTGAAAGAGAAGGTAGACATTTTTGTGTGGTAGTGTCTATTTTCTTGGTGAAATAAGAAACAAAATTATCAGTTAAGAATCAAAATGAGGAAAATGTGGAGATGAGAGAGAGGAGAAAAGGCATATGCTATTGATCTATAAAGTAAGAGAGTGAATATGTTGGGGAAATGGAGGAGAATACTTAGGTAACACTGGGGGGGGATGACTTGAGGTGAGTCATCATGGATTTAAAGTTCTGTCAGAACAGTTGTGTGATTTTTCCTGTCAGCATTGTCACCAGCTTCAGTGCAGTACAGAGTACATAAAGGGTCATATTTAACTGGGCTATATTTGCCAGTCCACAGTGAGAGGTTGGGAAGATCTCGGGGAATATATGAGATGTGTTTATAATGATTGTCCATGGGGATTAAACTGGCTGAGTAGGAGACTGAAAATATGGGAGAACTGAGGAACAGTGAAAAGTAGAGTAGGATTAATAGTTTGTGGAAAGGTCCTAAGGGCTTTGAGAAGTCCCTGGATTTAGGGCAGTAAAGAAAGACAACTAAAATCTTAATACGTATGTGTTAAAGATTGGTAGGGTCTAGGCTGATCACTGGAGTGGATGCCTCAGATTGGAGGATAAGACCTTTGGAGGAAAGAGTCAAGGATTTGGAAGCCAGTTTATTGGAGAAATCATTAGTATGGATGTCAAAATCCCAAATTTTGGTAGGAGAGATGGGAAAATTGATAAAAGCACTTAGAGTTCAGTGTCCATAGTAACACAGATGGTGGGGTCCAGACTAATGGAGGGTTGACAATACACAATGGGAGCAGGTATAGAGGGAACAGTGTCCTATTCATCTTAAAACATGGTCTGATGAAGCACCCGTGAGATATCCAAATGGAGATGTCTAGGAAGCAGCTGGATAAAGCGTACTGGTGTTCAAAAGAGATCACAATGGGAGTCATATATCTCAATACACACAGCATTGAGAAGGCAGTGGCAATTATGGGAATAAATGAGGTCAACATGGGAAAACATGCAGACCTGGTAGAGAAAAGAACCAAGGGAAGAATGTTGCAGGACAAGAACATTGAGATGGGGAGAAAAACTAGGGAATGGAGAAAAACTAGGAAAAGGAACAGGGAGAAAAAATAGGAAAAAAGATCAGAGATAAGAGAAGTCTCAGAAGACAATGGCTTCTTAAAAACTAATGTTTGGCTTCTCAGTAGACGATACAAAACTGAAAGGCTAAGGTGAGTCTGAGGCAATGATAAGGAAGCTTAAAAAGAAGTAAGTGAGAAGAAACTGGTTTTAAATACTTAGGAATGACTGTTTAATAAGTAGATGGATAATTTGGGAGTCTCATTGCCTTTTTTTTTTTCTGATATTCCTTTACAAAAGCTAAATTATCAGCCTATAGTAGAAGGACAAGTGGTGAGGTTGGCTTTGCCATGTTGTTGTAACCATGACTTTGTTGCATTTAAGGACCAGGTAAATTGCCATAATACTGCTGTCTAGAAATGCTGTGCTGAATTTCAGCAGACCATGTCACCTTAGCAAACAGTGATGACATCATCAGTCCCAGAGCATTGCATTCTGTTTGTGTTCCCTTAAGAATCCTGCTGAAGTGCTCTGAGACATCAGCATGAACACATGACAGAGAGCCATAGAAATCCATTCCCTGCCATATTTCTTAGTTTACAAAGAAATTTCATCTGCTGTCACATATTTTGAGTTATGAATTAAAACCTGATAAACTTCAGTTTCAGGTTGTTGTATATATTAATGTTTAAACATGGATGTGTGACATTCTAAAGAAGGTATGACACTCCAAAGAAACTAGAGGTTGATAGGCAAAATCAGTTTGTTTGGGGTCTGTAAGCTCCATATTTCTTGGGTTTCATACTTTGTTTTAAACCTTTACATATTTCAAGTTTACTGAAACTATTCTCTTGGAACTCCTGTTAAAAGGTACTTTTAGGATATATAAACAAATATGGTTTTAATTTGAAGTCAACCCTAAAACATCTGGGAAAAATCATGTGAATTCTCCAGAAGTCCCCAGACAACCAAATTAGTTCAAGTTAGGACAATAATCATACTAAAGTCACTCATAAACTTAAAATTATTAAGAAAACAGAGTTTGCAAATTTGTTATGTTATTACTATATGAACCATTGATAATTGCCTTCCCTCAAATAAAGGTGTACCACAGGATAAAATCCTTTAATGAAAGATTAATATGAAACATTATAGTATTAACATCTGATATATGTGTGAAACTACTTAAGGAGTTAGTGGCATTTCTAATTAATAAATATTATATATTTTAGTAATATAGCTCATGAAAAGTATTTCTATTTTAAACTCATAGAAAACAATATTTTTAAGTATTGGAGAAAACAATCTGACTCACTTTCTTTGACATGTAGAAACTGAATAACACTTCTTTCCTTTTTAAGAAATTACTGTTTTATTTACCCAAGAGAATTATCTGACCCTGAATTTTGCTCAGTTTCTGAGTTAGATTCTCAATATATAAGCATTTTCCTTACAATTGCACTGATTTTTCAAGATGAAATTTCTTGGAGTCTGCACATTTTCATCTGCAGAGTCATAAGACACACAATTCAGATTCCCTTTTTACTGAATTTTGATGAAAAACAAAACATTTTTATGTGGAGACTTGAACTAAACTGTCTCTACAATCCAGTTTTACTAAAAACGGTCTGTACCCTACAGAACAATATTATTCTTGATTAACATATACAGCTGTCTGATTAGTCTGGTTTCGAAAAGTCAGGCTCCTCTATGATGAGATATGGCAAGTGAGACATTTCCAGAGTATATTGCACACTTAAAAGTAGGTAGAAGAAGGATAGACAAGAAGCAGAAAATCCTAAATGTTGGATCAATATAATGACGGAAAAGTGATCTTACACACACCTTTTCTACAATTGCTCCAGAAATGTTATGTTATTCATAGGATGGAGTTCTAATTATTGTCCATTAACTTGAAGACCATTACCCTGACCTATCAGTGGTTTCATGGTGCATGTTTGGTCATATCCTCCACTGCATTACAGCTAATCCTCTTTGTCCTTCCAAGAAGCTGACAGATCTTGAGAGTAGCATTTCTCATTTTACAATGTATTTATCTCCTTTTATGTCTATCATCCTGACCAGACTGCGATCCCCTACTGAGAAAAAAGACAATCTTAATCATTTTGTATCCCCAGTGCCTAATAAGGTTTACATCGGGAAAACCTCCATAATGCCTGTATAATAAGAGAATGCACTTAACACAAACACGAATTGTGTCTGTGTGTCTGTATGTGTGCATGAGAATGAGACAGAATGTATACACACTTACATGCATGCATGCACATGTGCATGCATAACATGACAATATATATTCATATATTTATAACAGGATATTAAAATACAGAACTTTCTGACTCATTCTTAAAACCTTAAGACAATAAGCGACAACAACCTCCTAAGCTAAATCACCTTAACAGGACATTCAAAAATTCAAATTTTTCTGAGACATAGCCCCTTATCATCACATTAAGTCTATTTAAGCACTAAAGCAAAAGAGTAGGAGAAGATGAAAATTAGGACTGGATCACTTTGGAGAGAGTTATAAGGGTTTGTATCACATATCAGAGGAAGGATGATGGGGACTTTCATCTCATCTCACACATTGTGAGAGGATCTTCAAAGAAATCACTTGGAGAAGGAGATATGTGGTGCCTGGATTTTGAGGATGCTGTGGAGGGATGTTTGACTCGTGGGTGAGGTGCTGATTGAAGACATCTGTGGCACTGCAGCAGAGGACGCCAGTAGGGGAATAAGTGCATCTGCATAAGGGCAGGTCTAAGGTGTGTGTTGACAGGTATATAAACTACAGAAGGTATATTAGCCCAGGGTTTTATTTTTTTTTCCCAAATATGTTTATTTTTTCAATGTTATAAGATTAATTGTTCATGCACCACACCCAGTGCTCCATGCAATACGTGCCCTCCTCAATACCCACCACCAGGTTCACCCAACCCCCCACTCCCTCCCCTCCAAAACCCTCAGTTTGTTGCTCAGAGTCCACAGTCTCTCATGGTTCATCACCCCTCCGATTTCCCCCCATTCGCCTTCCTTCTCACAATGTCCTCCATGTTTTTCCTTATGATCACACAAGTGATCTCACACAAGTGAGACCATAAGATAATTGACTCTCTCCACTTGACTTATTTCACTCTGCATAATCTCTTCCAGTCCTATCCATATTGATACAAAAGTTGGGTATTCATTCTTTCTGATGGAGGCATACTATTCCATTGTATATATGGAACATATCTCTTTATCCATTCACCTGTTGAAGGACATCTTGGTTCTTTCCACAGTTTGGTGATTGTGGCCATTGCTGCTATGAACATTGGGGTACTTGTGGCCCTTCTTTGTACTGCATCTGCTTCTTTGGGGTAAATACCCAATAGTGCAATTGCAGGATCATAGGGTAGCTCTATTTTTAATTTCTTGAGGAATCTCCACACTGTATTCCAAAGTGGCCGCACCAACTTCCATTCCCACCAATGGTGTAAGAGGGTTCCCCTTTCTCCACATCCTCTCCAGCATTTGTTGTTTACTGTCTTGTTGATTTTGGCATTTTAACTGGTGTAGGGGGTATCTCAGTGTGGTTTTGACTTGAATCTCCCTGATGGCTAAAGATGATGAACATTTTTTCATGTGTTTGTTAGCCATTTGTATGTCTTCTTTGGAGAAGTGTCTGTTCATGTCTTCTGCCCATTTTTTGACATGATTATCTGTTTTGTGAGTGTTGAGTTTGAGGAGTTCTTTATAGATCTTAGATATCAGACCTTTGTCTGTAGTATCACTTGTGAATATCTTCTCCAATCCTGTGAGTTGCCTGTCTGTTTTGTTGACTGTTTCCTTTGCTGTGCAGAAGCTTTTTATCTTGATGGGTTGTTTTAAATAATACCCTCTAGGAGGGCTTCTTGTATAGGGCAAGTAGACCTCAACAAAAAGAGGCATAATATTAAGAGGGAGCATATTCTGATGCCAGCCAAGGCACAATGCCCTGATATCAAGAGTACCATAGTAAAAATGTGAAGAGAGAAATCTGAAGGCACTCACTGATAAGGACAGTATCAGTCATGGCCAAAGACATCCAATGTCAGATACATGCGTTTCAGTGATATGAAATCCGTTTTGCCAGACTTCAACCAAGAAGGAGCAGAGGGCAGGCAAAAGCTGGGCAAGCAAAGTCAGAAGTAACAGGTAGGGATGCAAGAACTCAGAAATGAAGCTTACCAAGGTCCTCTTTCTCCCTTGTAGTAGTTCAACTGGAAGGAAACCCTAGCTCAAGATAGGGAGAACCTTTAACTTGGAATGAGGCTGAGAGATTCAATTATCACTCTGAACTACATTTTTAAATTACTAAATTGAGACCTTTTTTTTTTTGCAATTGACATGACCAGAAGATCATGATTTTCCAAGAAGCCCCAAATGTCATGAAACCCCTCCATAGTTTTAGAGAAGAGGAAAAAAAAATCCCCAAGATAGGTTTTTACAGTCAAGAGGGCAAAAACAGATTTGTATTTAGATTGCTTCTATGAGTCCTGATTGTTCAGTGTAAACTCTACCCATATGATTCTCATCATTGTGGGGGAAATACTCCTGTGGAGTACTAGAACTTTGGAAATTTACTTAAATTATTACTCCTCCAAGGAGCTATTCATAATTACATTTAACCTATCCACTAGCTCTCTATAGACAAACTACTCTTATGTTTGTATACACATGTTTATAAGTTTTTAGAGTATTACTGTCATCTGTAGACTCTACATGTGTTCGTTTTACTCACAAATCAAGTAATATAATTTATTTTAAAATAAAACTTTAATTAAATATTAAGTTAGAGGACCAGGACATTCTCTAACCAAAACCTTGGTCCTTTTGATCTTTAATAAGTGGCTTCAGATAATCACAGATGTTCAGTATAGGAAATGTTTTGCATAAAAAAATATTCAGGCTGAAGCACTTGCTACATAATTCCTTTCCTAGACTCGTAGCTCCAATTTCCTTATCACTGCTTATCATTCTGTGTTTTTTTCTTCCTTATTCACATATCGTTATCATTTAATGAAACAAACCTATTAGCCCAAAACATTTGAGATAAACAAAGCTGGTAATTCCAGAACTTGAAAAAAAACCACCTTGAATTTTAACATGATTTTGGATACAAATTTTGATTCTTTCAAAATATAATATACATAACACACACACACACACACACTTTGCCAGAGAACATAACTATAAACATTGTGTTTTAAAGTATTTCTCAAAGGATTTGTTTCATAGAAAAAGCATCTACTTTGCATATAGTCTTAGCACTGAAGCTACATGTCTTCCCTGGGGAAATAATTCTAATATACAATTCACTTGCAGACATGTTTCTTGTGTTTCATGTTTTAATTCAATCTTTCTGTTTTTTGCCCTGTTCTAACAATGCAAATCAAGATTCTCCTGATTTTTAGATCACTTAAGTTAACCTTACAATTGCTTCTTAAGATTTATCATCTCTACAAACTTTCTCCAGACCACCTACTATTTCTAACTAAAATGCAAAATTAAAAATAAACAAAAATTTATCTGTAAGCAAACAGAAATGTACTTTAGCCACAAAACAAATCTCAAACATAAACAAATAGGTTAAATATTGTTAGGGAAGAAACTTATCATTATGCTGAAAGGCAACTCTAATTTCTTAGGGGTTCAGGCTCCATGCAACATGGGACTGTCCTAATACATCTGCCAGATTTACACCTTTCAAGTATTTCTCTGTCAAATGTCCCTAGATTACACTGAATCTCTCTGAGTTTAAAAAAATTATTGATGGAAAGAAGTTAAGATGGCAAAGAAGCAGGGTGACCCTAAGCTTGCCTTAATCCTTGAACTATATCTATAGCTAGATAATTATCAAATCATTATGAATAACCAAGAATCAATCTGAGATCTGAGAGAACAAAATCGCAAGTCTATAAGTAGAAAAGCAAACACCTACTGGAAGGTAGGAGGTGTGGAGAATTGACTTGGGGGAGATATAACTGTTGGTACAGTGGTGGGGAGGGAGCCCTGCTTACAGAGACTACTGCAAAGCTTATAAACAGTAGAGTGCAAAATCTAAAATTTTACAAGTCTGCCACTACTGGGATCATGACTGACTTAAGGTGCTCACATGGGGAAATGGAATGGACCCGGAGTGGACAGGATCTGAGGATCCCCTGGGTCACAGGAAGAATGGGTGGCACCAATGTGCTACACTGTTCCCAGGCATAGGAGTAGGGACTCAGGCTGAGGACAATGAGCCTATAGTGAGCCTGAGTGCTGACTCTCTGCTCCACCTTGCCATAAACTGAACCACTGAGGAACGTGCAACCACTTTCTTGTCACTTTTTGCTGGCACAGGCAAAAGCCTGGTGAGACCCTCTCCCAGAGAATGAGCACAGTCTATGCTAGAAGAGTCCCTAAAATTTGCTTTTGAAACCCAGTTGTGTTCATGAGGTAAAACAGCTCAGTCACAGGCAGGGTGAAGGCTGGGACCTGACAGAAGCCAGGGACACAAGAGGAGTGACTGATTGCTCTTTGACAGTTTCTTGAAGAGTGGGGGCTGTGAACTCTCAGCTCTGGTGCTAGAGAGGGGAGTGTAGCCATTTTCATCCCACCCATCAGGGAGCAAAACAGTGCCACCTGCTGGAGACCAGAGCAGTTTACACCAAGCCCTGCCTCCCGCAGCCTATAGGCTCATCTCCACTAAAATAAATCAGCCTAAAAATCAGTACCAACAGGCCCTTCCCCCAGAAGATCAGCACAAACACCTAGCCAGCACCAAGTCTACTGATCATCCAGTGCTGCAAAGCTCCAGCTGTCGGGCAAATGGGATCTAGCTTCCTTTTTACTTTTATTTTTATTTTCTTTTTTTGTAATTTTTAAAATTCCTTTTTAAATTTTTGTTATTTTTAAATTTAATTTATGTATATTTATATTTTTTATTTTGTTTTTTTACTTTTCATTTTAATTTTTTTTAATTTTTTAAATTTTTAGATCTAGTTTCTTTTAACAAATGGACCAAAACACACCCAAGAACTAGATTATTTTTTTCTTTCCTTTTCTCTTTTCTCTTTTTTCCTTTCTTCTCTTTTCTTTTCTGGACAAAATGACTAGATGGTAAAATACACCCCAAAAGAAAGAACAGGAAGTAGAACTCACAGTCAGGGAATTGGTCAATACAGATATAAGCAAAATGTCTGAACTAGAATTTAAAACAACAATTATATGGATACTAGCTGAAAAAGGCTAGTAAAGGCATAGACGGCATATGAGAAATCCTTACTGCAGAAATAAAAGAACTAAAATCTAACCAGGCTAAAATTAAAAAAGCTATTGCTGACATGCAAATTAAAATGGATGCCAGAAAAACAAGGATGAACAAAGTATAGGAATGAATCAATGATGTAGAAGATAAAATTATGGAAAACAATGAAGTTAAAAAGAAGAAAGAAAGGTAATGGACCATTAAAGTAGAATTAGGGAACTCAGTGACTTATTAAAACATAATTAACATTCATACATAGGAATCCCAGAAGATGAAGAGAGAGAAAAAGAGGCAGAAGGTTTAGTGAAGGAAATTATAGCTGAAAACTTCCCTACTCTGGAGAAGGACACAGACATCAAATCCAAGAAGCACAGAGAACTCCCATTAAATTCAACAAAAGCTGACCATCGCCAAGGTATATTATAGTCAAATTCACAAAATACACATTTAAGGAAAGAATCCTGAAAGCAGCAAGGGAAAAAAAGTCCTTGACCTACAAGGGAAGACAGATCAGGTCCACAGCAGATCTGTCTACAGAAACGTTGAAAGTTGAAAAAGAGTGGTATGATATATTCAACTGCTGAATGGAAAAACTATGCAGCCAAGAATACTTTATCCAGCAAGGTTGTCATTCAGAATAGGAGAGAGAAAGAGTTTCCCAGACAAACAAAAACTAAGGGATTTTGTGACCACTAAACTTTGTAAGAAATATGAAGGCGGGCTCTTCTTTGAGTGGAGAAAAAAAAGATCAAAAGCAACAAAGACTAGAAAGAACCAGAGAACATCACCAGAAACACCAATGTAGCACAATGGCACTAAATTCATATCTTTCAATAAATCATTCTGAATGTAAATGGGCTAATTGCTCCAATCAAAACACAGGGTATCAGAATGGATAAAAAAGCAAGAACCATCTATACACTACGTACAAGAGACTCATTTTAGACCTAAAGAAACTGCAGATTGAAAGTGAGGGGATGGAGAATGATTTATCATGCTAATGGATGTCAAAAGAAAGCCAGTGTAGCTATACTTATATCAGAAATATTTTATTTTATTTTAAGATTTTATTTATTTATTTGACAGAGAGAGAGGGAGAGTGAGAAAGCACACAAGCAGGGGGAGCAGCAGGCAGAGGGAGAAGCAGGCTCCCTGCTGAGCAAGAAGCCCAATGTGGGATTTAATCCCAGAACCCTGGGATCATGACCTGAGCCACAGGCATATGCTTAACCAACTGAGTCACACAGACATCCCAGACAAACTAGATTTTAAAACAAAGACTGTAATAAGAGATGAATAAGGACCTTATATCATACTTAAGAGGTCTATCCATCAAGAAGATTTAACAATTATAAGTATTTATGCCCCCAACCTGGGAGCACCCAAATATATAAATCAATTAATAATAAACATAAAGAAACTCATAGATTTAATAATATGATAATAGTAGGGTAATTTAACACCCCACTTGCAGAAATGCATAGATCATCTAAGCAGAAAATCAACAAAGAAACAATGGCTTTGAATGACACACTGGACCAGATAGACTTAACAGACATATTCAGAACATTCATCCTAAAGCAGCAGAATACACTTTCTTTTCCAGTGCACATGGAACATTTTCTAGAATAGATCACATACTGGGTCACCAATCAGCCCTCAAGAAGTACAAAAAGACTGAGATCAAACCATGCATATTTTCAGACCACAGCACTATGAAGCCTGAAACTAACCACAAGAGAAAATTTGGAAAAATCACAAATACATGGAAGTCAAACAACATGCTACTAAAGAATGAATGGGTTAACTAGGAAATAAAAGGAGAAATTAAAAATACATGGAAGCAAATGAAAATGAAAACATGACAGTATAAAATCTTTAGAATGCAGCAAAGGCAGTCCTAAGAGGGAAGTATATTGTAATACAGGCCTATGTCAAGTAGAAAGGAAAGTGTTAAGTACCGACCTAATCCTACACCTCAAGGGGCTAGAAAAGGAATAGCAGATAAAGCCTACATCCAGCAGAAGAAGGGAAATAATAAAATTAGAGCAGAAATAAACACTATAACAACAACAACAAAACCCAGTAGAATAGATCAATGAAACCAAGAGGTGGTTCTTCAAAAAAATTAGTTGATAAATCCCTAGCCAGACTTATCAAAAAGAAAAGTGGAAGGACCCAAACAGATAGACAAAATCATAAAATCATAATGAAAATGGAGAGATCACAACCAATACCACAGAAATATAAACAATTATAAGAGAAGTCTATGAAAAATGATATAGCAACAAACTGGGCAATCTGGAAGAAATGGAAAAATTTCTAGAAACTTTCAAACTACCAAAACTGAAATGGGAAAAAATAAAGGATTTGAATAGACCCATAACCAGCAAAAAAAAAAAAAAAAAAAAAGAATCAGTAATCAAAAATTTCCCAGCTAACAAAAGTCCTAGGCCAGATGGCTTCCCAGGGCAATTTTACCAGACACTTAGAGAAGAGTTAATATTTATTCTTCTCAAACTCTTCTAAAAAATAGAAATGGAAGGAAAACTTCCAAACTCATTCTATGAAGCCAGCATTACCTTGATTCCCAAACCAAAGACCCCACTAAAACAGAGAATTACAGGCCAGTATGTCTGATGAACATAAATGAAAGAATTCTCAATAAAATACTAGCAAATCAAATTCAACAGTACATTAAAGGAATTATTCCCCATGATCAAGTGGGATTTATTCCTAGACTGCAGGGGTGGTTCAATATTTGCAAATCAATCAATGTGATACACCACATTAATAAAAGAAAGGATACATATGATCTCAATAGCTGCAGAAAAAGCATTTAACAAAATACAGCATCCATTCTTGATAAAAACGCTCAACAAGGCAGGGATAGACAGAACATATCTCAACATTATGAAGGCCATATATGAAAGACCCACATACAAAAGACCTATCATCCCCAATGGAGAAAAACTAAGAGCCTTTCCCCACAGTCAGGAGGAACAAGACAGGAATGTCCACTCTCACCATTACTATATAACACAGTACTGGAAGTCTTAGCCTCAGCAATCAGAAAACATAAAGAAATAAAAGGTATCCAAATTGGCAAGGAAGGAATCAAACTTTCACTATTTGAAGAAGACATGATATGTAGAAAACCTGAAAGACCCCACCAAAAAATTGCTAGAACTGATACATGAAGTTGACAGCATTGCAGGATATAAAATCAATGTGCAGAAATCTGCTGCATTTCTATACACCAATAATGAAGCAGCAGAAAAAGAAATCAAGGAATCAATCCCATTTGCAATTGTACCCCAACACAATAAAATACCTAGGAATAAACCTAACTAAAGAGGAAAAAGATTTATACTCTGAAAACTATAGAACACTCATGAAAGAAATGGAAGAGGACACAAAGAAATGGAAAAGCATTCCATGGTATTGGATTGGAAAAACAAACATTGTTAAAATGTCTATACTACCCAAAGTAAGCTACATATTTAATGCAATCCCTATCAAAATACCACTGGCATCTTTCACAGAGCTAGGACAAACAATCCTAAAATTTGTGTGCAACCCACAAAAGACCCTGAATAGCCAAAGCAATCCTAAAAAGAAAAACAAAACTGGTGGCATCACAATTCTGGATTTGAAGCTATTTTACAAAGCTCATCAAGACAGTACAGTGCTGGCACAAAAACAGATACCTAGATAAATGGAATAGAAGAGAAAACGAGAAATGCACCCACAACTATATATTCAATTAATCTTTGACAAAGTAGGAAAGAATATCCAATTAGAGAAAAGACAGTCTCTTCAACAAATGGTGTTAGGAAAACTGGACAGCAACATGCAAAAGAGTGAAACTGGACCAATTTCTTACACCATACAAAAAAATAAATTCAAAATGAATGAAAGACCTAAATGTGAGGCAGGAAACCATCAAAATCCTAGAAGAGAAAACAGGCAGCAACCTCTCTGACCTCAGGCATAGCAGTTTCTTACTAGACATGTTTCCAAAGGGAAGGAAAACAAAAGCAAAAACGAACTATCGAGACTTCATCAAGATAAAAAACTTTCAGAAGCACAGCAAAGAAAACAATCAACAAAACTAAAAGACAACCTATGGAATGAGAGAAGACATTTAAAAACAACATATCTGATAAATGGTTAGTATCAAAAATCTATAAAGAACTTATCAAACTCAATGCCCGAAAAGCAAATAATCTAGTTAAGAAATGGGCAGAAGACATGAAAAGACACTTGTCCAAAGAGCGCATCCAGATGACTAACAGACACATAAAATGATGCTCAACACCACTCATCATCAGGGAAACACAAATCAAAATCATAAGATACCACCTCACACCTGTCAGAACGGCTAAAATTAACAACACAAGATACAACAGGTATTGGTGAGAATGCAGACCAAGGGAAACCCTCTTGCACTGTTGGTGGGAATGAAAACTAGTGCAGCCACTCTGGAAAACAGTATGAAGTTTCCTCAAAAAGTTAAAAATAGAGCTACCCTATGACTCAACAATTGCACTACTAGATATTACCCAAAGGATACAAAAATACTGATTCGAAGGCATACATACACCCTAAAATTTACAGCAGCATTATCAACAACAGCCAAACTATGGAGAGAGCCCAAATGTTCACTGACTAATGAATGGATAAAGAAGGGGTGGAATAATACGCAGATACCAAAAGGAATGAAATCTTGCCATTTGCAATGACATGGATGGAGCTAGAGGGCGTTATGCTAAGCAAAATAAGTCAGTCAGAGAAAGACAAATACCATATGATTTCACTTATATGGAATTTAAGAAACAAAAAGATGAACATATGGGAAGGGGGAAAAAGATAGAGGGAAACAAACAATCAAAGACTCTTAATGATAGAGAACAAACTGAAGGTTGATGGAGGGAGGTGGTGAGGGATGGCCTAAATGGGTGATGGATATTAAAGAGTGCACTTTTTTTTTAAGATTTATTTTTTTTTATTTGAGAGAGAGAGAAAGAGTGTGAGGGGAGGGGCAGAGGGAGAGAATCTTCAAGCAGAGTTCCTGCTGACCACAGAGCCCAAAGAGGGGCTCAATCTGACAACCCCTGACATTATGACCTGAGCAGAGACCAAGAGTTGGACACAAGTAACTGAGCCACCCAGGCACCCCAAGAGGGCACTTATTTTGATGAGCACTGGGTATCATATGTAAATGATGATCACTGAATTCTATTCCTGAAACCAGTATTGCATGTATGTTAACTAAAATGTAAATAAATATCATAAGAAAAAAGTTATATACATATACATAACTATGTTGTTATTCTCAGTTATTAAAAAATAATACATGTTAATGAGCAAAAAATTAAATCTGTTATTGCTTTATTTTATATATTTAGGGCATAACACAATGTCTGGTATATAGTGTTGCATTTTTTTAATGAATTAGAGAAAAATAAAATAATATAATAAACAGTGTAATATAAGCTCTCAAATCCCAACACACAAAATAATCACTGTTATATTTCGGAGAATTACCCTCTAGTCATCTTTTCATGTGTTTTTATGATATGTATATTTTATTTTACATTTAAGAATGAAATTATATAAAGTGTATACAGATTTATACTATTTCTACAGTTTCATTTAAATGGGATTGAATTACACATGCAAGCCATTTTTCATTCAACAATGGATGATATCCAAGTCTTTTATATTTCTAAAGCAGGGTTGGAATTAGGCAAAATTGTAAAGTTCTATTTAGATTTTTCAGCTTCTCTCCTTTCTTTCTTTCTCAACTGCTCCTTCTAAACCTACTGTCAAGAGGTATCTAATATAGACAGTTTTGTTGTTGCTGTTGTTTAAAAAAAAGTAAGTGATGTCATACCCTTACATGATGAATAATAAATTGCCTTTTCCGCTCCTTCATTTTCTTGGGCATTCCACCTTCTCATAGTCTACTGTTTTTTGTCTTCAATGGCACACACAATTAATGTTCCTTCTCATGTTATGAGAATAACAATTTGCTTAAGCAAATGAACTTTATAAATAGAATGTTGTTCTAAAACCAGTTGTCCAGTGTGGTTTTGATTTGAATCTCTCTGATGGCTAAAGATGATGAACATTTTTTCATGTGTCTGTTAGCCATTTGTATGTCTTCTTTGGAGAAGTGTCTGTTCATGTCTTCTGCCCATTTTTTGACGTGATTATCTGTTTTGTG
>CM052810.1:27168492-27203670 GCA_028533885.1 Nasua narica | reverse complement strand
CCCACAAAAGATATACCTGAAGATTCATGCTCAAATAAAGATAGCCAGAAGGAAGATAGGAAGTACAGAGCAGTTTATTAAGGGCAGTACACTCCCAAGATGGGAGAGTGGGCAGGCCCAATGGTGGCATCAGCCCTGATGCTACAGGGGTCTTTTCTACTTATGTAAGCAGGGTCTTGGGTCATGGACAGGAAGGTCTCTAATGGAGGCTGCTTCCAATCAGTTGGGGGAACTCCTCCCACTGGTCAGGAGGGATAGTTTTTGACTCTATGGGGTTTGCATCAGAACCATCATGGCAGCCTACCCCCATGGAGAGGGGCTAAAACTGCAATGCAAATGCATTATAATGAGTCTGGGAGTTACCCTGCAGCAGAGGTGGAAGAGGAGAGTTCATGTTCTGCACCTGTGGCTCTTAGTCTGTTAGCCCAGGGGACTTGGAAGCCACAAGGCCTGGATATTGAGAGGCCTTGGAAGCCCTTAGGACAAAGTCAAATGTTTTGCCCCCAGGCTTCTAATGTATAACCTATTTATCATCACCCATGTGTCCAGCTCATGTCTAACTGCCTATTCTCTCAGTTCTAATGAGCTGTTTCTAAATTAAGCAAGTATGGTATACATATAAATCCTGGTTACAGTTAAATCCTGGTCATTGCTCCCTAGCATAAGCAAACAAAGGATGAGAGTTCCATATTCCTTTGTAGTTAACTGTGTTCATGTGATAAGTAATGTTGACTACAGTGGAAACATACGGAAGGGTGTGAAATTCTAGGACAACCGTTTGTGGATTTAAATTATTTGGGAGGGAGATTTTTTTTTACCCTATCTTTTGGGTTGCACCTAGCCTGCACCAAAGTGATGGCTGGAGCTCCAGCAGTTACTCTGAAGCGTGAGAATATCTTGGGAATAGCAGGCATATGTTAGAATGTTGAAGTAGAATAAATGAGCATCAAGATTCCTGATAATACCATGGAACTACCATAGCAGCCCTAACCTGCCCACCTCTGGACCTCTTTTAAATGAGAAAGAAAAATAACAATCTCTTATTTCCCTTGAGCCTCCATATTTATGTCTGTTGTAGCCAGACATAATCTTGATTGATACAATTGCTTTTCCATATGTCATTTTGAAACCTCTGAGAGCTAACCAGCTTTCTTCCACCATACCCACTGTAAGCAGCATTTGTTTGTATACCCAACATGCTTAAATTAGAAACAGCTTTTTAAAATCTTAATCTCCATTATTTCTTTATTTTCCATTTCTTTTTTAAGTTACTGACTTGGCTTTCAGTATTAATATTCTGTAACTCACTTTTACCAATTGTATGTGCAGATAAGCTGCCCTTTCATTTGTTGACTCACTCCCAGGAAAGACTGTTTGCTTAGCCATGAAACATATTTTGTTTTTCACCTGCAACTTCTCTGACCATTAACTGGAAAGACAGATGTTCTTGCTTTTCCAAGCTGCTTGGTTACCATCACTCTGATCTTAATTGATTGAGACTGTTTTAGGATTTAAGAAAACACATATTGTGCTTCAGATTTCAAATTGTATAGCTTGTTTACAGGTATAGTTGACAAAGTAAATCACTGAAAATTTCTAATTGGAGGAAGTAAAGATGTGGTAATAGAAATAAAAATATTAAGGAAATTAAATGGCAAGTGAGTAAAATCACTGTCATTCGGGTGATAGAAAAATTTTCTGCTTAGAGGTTTCAGATTCACCAAATGTGAATCTGCACTACATGATGATTCCAGTCTAGGGAGGAAAACAAAAGAGAATGAATGAATGAATGGATAGATGGATGGATAAATGGATGATAAATAAATAAAATATGTAGTTGTTCTTTCTCTTCTTTTCAGGTTTCTTTCTGATGCTTGAAGAAGTCTAACAGCAGGATATTATTTGATAAAATTGTCAAATTCCACCCAACCATTTTTTTTAAAAATATACTTTGTCACCTTAAGCAAATTCATTGTAGCAGATACTGTAGTGCCCCTAGTGCTATAGGCCTTACCAATTCAGAGAGGTTTCTGATCCCCAGATCCTGCCCTGCCCTCAAATAGGACAGCCAAAAATGCCAAGGAACTAGCATCCCTCTGGGGATAGCCCTCAACTAGTGCCTGATGGAAGTTGGTGTATAAATACCATAATTCCCTCTCTTGTTGAGTGGGATAACTCTGAGACCCATCTTTACACCTGCTCCCAGAGTTCCCCAGTGTGATTAAGCTTAATAACCATACTTATGCTGGCTTAGTAGTACACAATTTTAATGAAAGATGATAATTTGTTGCTATATAAGTCCAGCATTATCTAATTTCAGGCACTGTACCTACAATTACCAGCTTGATTGGAAAGGAGCTCAAGTGAGTCCAACTGATTGCTTTAATTATATATCTCCACAAGGATCTATCACATATATTGCCTGCCCTCCAGGTGCTTGACAGGGAGAAAATCCTGAAATGCTTGAGAGGAACAACATTTGTAGAAATTCCTGAAAATCAAGGATTCATTCAACACTGAGCAAATGTTCACATGCTTGTTGTGTGTCAGCTACTTTGTTGGACCTGGGGATACAATATTGTCTGTATGCTTTTGAAGCTTATAGCCTAGAATGAGATGAAAGACTTATTTATAAAGTATGTTAAGTTCTAAGAAAAAAAAGTGCCATGAAAAGTATACTTATTGCCTGTGCATCCCCTTTGCAATAAAATCTATCTCTGAATTAAGCCAGACTCTCAGAGAGAACTCTTTGTGTACGGTAATATACAGTCCCTTGGTGAAATGGTTTTTACTGAACTGTGCTTTGTTGTAATGTCATCAGCTCACATAAAAGTATGTTATATAGAAGCAGTACAATTACACATCTCACTGTGTTTATTTGAAGGATGGTATGAGGGGTATTTGTTAAATAAATCTCACGGTATCTCTCTATAAGGACACAGAGAGTAATTTCTCTTCTTTTCTCATTATAAGGAATATTTGTGCTTGTCCTAATCAACTTGTTTGTTCTTCACTTACGGATACTGTGATTCTACATTTTCGAGTTCCTATTACCTGCTAGAAAACATGGAACACAGATCAGTGTTCTGGCCCGTCTCCCATGAGTGTGTATAGGGTTTTACTGCCTGTATTATTTGTGGCAATCACTCTGGGATTCATTTTATTTTCCTGCTCTTATTTTTCCCTTATTACATTTCTCTCACTTTTTAATAAAAATTTATCTTTCTAGATTGACTGCATCTTTTTAACCTGCCTCAAATCATTCCAAAATAAGACTGGGCAAAAATAAATCATTGAAGATATAAAAGAATTAGAATCTCACAAAGCAAAATTTACTCAATTTCATCAATGTAAACTGACATTATTTAGATAATTTATTTATTTCACTGTGGTTCTTTCTCTCAAGCAGTAATTAGAAAACCCATATCATAGGTAATAAACACATTTTGTTAACACATTTTGTTAAAGTTTTGAGTGTATTTCAAATACAAAAGGAAGACTTTTATGTGGTGTGGATAGGAAGGAATAAAATGAAAACAATAAAGATACATTGAAAAGATTCATTTCTTTTGTCCTTCACATGCTAACCTTTTAGTGATCGAATTTTCAGGGGGAACTTTTTTTTTAGTTTTCAAAAAAAAATGGTTTTTTTAAAAGATTTTATTTATTTATTTGACGGAAAGAGAGAGATCACAAGTAAGCAAAGAAACAGGCAGAGAGAGGGGGGGAAACAGACTCCCTGCTGAGCAGAGAGACCGATGTTCCGCTCGATCCCAGGACCCTGAGATCATGACCTGAGTTGAAGGCAGAGGCTTTAACCCACTGGGCCAGGCGCCCCCCAAAAAAATGTTTTTTGATGGAAATGCTCAGAGTTGCAAGACATCTGCACTTAACTTTGAGGAAAATAAGAATCATCTAGGAGTTGAGACTAAGCAGAGGACGGCCTAGAGGCTCAGGGTGTTATGTGGTCCTGAGATACAAGCAGGCCTCCATCTTTCACAGTTTCAGCAAACAGAGTCCTAAGATTGAACAGCCTTGGAAATTTGGATTCATAAAATTAGCCAGCCCCTTTTGTGGAAAGATGGTCACTCCCAGCTTTACAGCCTTTGTTTGCAGACCATTTATGACTGTAACTATTTTTTGAGTTATTTAGGTTTTGAAATATCAAACTGAGATCGTCTAACTATAGTAATTCAAATTAGTCAGATTGAACCTATATGTTCAATAGGTTGTTGGCTTTTTTTTTTTTTTTTAGCTTGGTTCTTATCTAATTAAATTCTTGGAAGGGCACAAATAGCAGAACTGATTGACCCATTTATTTTTTTTCTCTCCAGAAACAGTAGAATGTTCTTTCTTGAAAGTACAAAAAGACAAATATAGAAAGGCTACAGGCAATATCAAAGTCTTCACTTTTCTTAAATATTTTTTATTACTTCACATGTACATAATTTCCATATAAACTTCAGAATTATTCATACTAATCTTTTCATTATTCCTGTTCTTTTCCTATTAGAGATTTTTTTTTAACAAGACCCCATTGAGTCCTGAGTTATATTAACTCCTTTAAAAAGCTATCCTGAGGGGCGCCTGGGTGGCTCAGTGGGTTAAAGCCTCTGCCTTCAGGTTAGGTCATGATCTCAGGGTCTTGGGATCAAGCCCCACATTGGGCTCTCCCCTCAGCAGGGAGCCTGCTTCCTGCTCTCTCTCTGCCTGCCTCTCTGCCTACTTGTGATTTCTCTCTCTCTATTTAAATAAATAAATAAAATCTTTAAAAAAAGACTAAAAAAAAAATGCTATCCTGATTCTCAGTTCTATGATTTTGAATTCCCTCACTTCTCTCAGTTTATAAGAAGAAAAATTCTTTAAAATAACTACAGCAACAGAAATGTTCTACTTTTCCATACAATCCCTCCTATATCATAACAATTCAAATGGGTAGATACTAAAGTATGAGTGGTAGTTCATTAAATGAACAAAGAAGACAGCCAGGGGTTGGGGGTGGCAAAGGACCGGTGGAGGACAAAACTCGTTGACTGTGAAAGTGCTTCATTTAAGGTGGAGAATGAAAGCTCCTGGGAATTCAGTTTCTTGGTGGGTCTTTGTGGTCAGGCAAGTCTGTTCTTTTATTCAGTGTCCTGAAATGATGAGAGATTTTATTCTCCAAGCCTGTCATTCTAGTACTTTTCACAGGAAAGTAATTGAATTTCCAAAAGCCTAGTACTGGAAGAGCCAAGCTCAACATCCTCTCTTGGCTTCCATTCTATGGCTTTTTTTCTGCTGAATAAGGCCCACTGAGAATGACTAGATTGTAGTTTATTATGTTGTCCTGATTATGAATCAGTGCAATTTACGAATGTTTTGCATTTGAAACCTGGAGTTGTTTTAGGCTCATTTGCTGACATATGTGAATTTGCCTGAAAGGGGCAGGATCAAATGACATCCACCATCTGTGGAGGGTATTATGTCTGGAGCTAAGAACTGGAAACATGAATGAGGTTTGCAAAGTGAATTGAACCCACTTGAGTCCAAGAGCAAAAGCAAATATTTATTCCTGCAAAATATATCCAAAATCATTCAGTTTAGAATTATGTCTACTCTTGAATTTAAAAGATTGTTATAATGTATATATTAATGTCAACTTTTAAATCATGAAGAATATTAAGAATAAGATTAGGATCTGAGGGTAAATTTCTATATAAGAGAAAATATTAGAAATTGTGAAATAAATCATTGAACACCACATCAAAAACTAATTATGTACTATACAGTAGCTAACTGAACATAATAATAAAAAAAGAAATTATGAAATAAAAAATTAAAAAAATATAACTTGTCTTTTGTTTCCAAATAACTCCTTTTTGTTATCATATATAAAACTTTAAATTCAAGATTTATATTTTCTCCAAAACCTATTTTCAAACATAGTCTCCTCTTATATTCCTTGTGAATATAAGTTAAAGTCAATAACTTTCCCAAGGTTAAATATTGTTTTCAAATGTAAAATTAAAGGATTGGTCCCTTTCCAGGGTATTTTGTTGGAAGGGATGGTGGGGATTGGGAGGCAGAGAAGGACAGGTTTATTTGAAATCACTTCTTATAGTGGACATAATCCATTACCTATAACAAGCCATTCCTGATTTTTGGTAACTTATTTTAAGGACATTTTGGCTAGCAAAGCTAAGTGGTTACCATAATTTACAGTGGTGAGTCTCATAGTAGTGTATAAATACCAGTGGAATAGAAAAGGAGCACATGTGGAATGTAGGACATCCATATAATGAACAACATCTCAAGTCAAAGGACTCATTATCTCCTGTTGTTGGTGTTGAAATGACTTATCTTTCATTGACTTATTTTTTTAGCAAATACTAAATAAATATCTATCATATACCAAGCACTGCTACCAAATTTGGGTCTAAAACAGTGAATAATCAATAAAACAAACGTGGGGAGGGTATGAACTATGGTGAATGCTGTGAAATGTGTAAGCCTGATGATTTACAGACCTGTACCCCTGGGCCAAATAATACATTATATGTTAATAAAAATAGATAGATAGGTAGATAGATAAATAAATAAATAATAAAACAAAACCTTTCCTGTAATGACACCTACATTTTCATAAGGAAAACAACAAATAAACAACTAAATGTCTGTGTCAGATGAAAGTAAATGCCACAAAGAATAATCAACCAGGGTAAGGGAAAATAAAATGATTTAGATTACATACTAGGTCATCAGCAAAGGACTCTCTGAGGGGATAACCTTTGACCAGAACTTGAAATAGGGAATGATAAATACAAATAAACTGGGAAGAGCAGAACAATTGGCGCAGAAACTCTATGGCAGGAATATACTAAGTGTATTTGGAGAATAATAAAAATGCCAGTGTTTGTTATGGAATATGCAAGGGAGAGAGTAGTAAGAAAGAACATCACTAAGGTAGCCCTGGGCCTTATGTGCCAAAATAAGGACTTTGGTATTTTTTTTATCATGGTAAAAAGCACACAGAATTTACCATTTAACCATAAGATGATACAGATGTACAGTTTAAGTGTATGCATCGGTAGTATTATTTACATGGTTGTAAAAAATGTTTTCCAAACTTTTCATCTTGCAAATCTTGAAACTCTAGACCCATTAAGCTATGCCCTTTTCACTCTCCCCTCAGTCCCTGGTAGCCACCATTTTACTTTTTGTTTCTATGAATTTGACTTCTTTAGATACCTTACATAAGTAGAATCAGACGGTATTTGTCTTTCTGCGACTGACTTATTTCATGTAAATAGCATGACATCTCAAGCTTCGTGTTGTAGTGTGTGATAGGATTTCTTTCCTTTTTAAAAAGAAATATTCCATTCTATGTATATTCCACGTTTTGTTTACCTATTCATCTGTCTACAGACGTACACTCTTAACAATTATTCTTGACTCCTCTTTGTATTCAGTCATACATCCATCTGTATTTTGCAGGCATTTGGAAACATTTTATTGTGTAAATATATACTCTCTTTGGTCATTTCCCTTTTCCATTCAAAACGTTACCATCTTTTTCTCTCTTCTAAAACAAGTTCTGTCTGATCTAATCTTGCTCATGGCACTGTTGTTGCCATGGTGTCTTCATTATACTCAGTTTCATTACTGGCATTCATCACAGCTAACATAAATTAATATATGTTTAACTGTTTCCTTTGTCCCTTTCTTTTGCAGCTACCAATGAGCAGTGGACAAATCTTAGAACGTGTGTGTGTGTGTGTGTGTGTGTGTGTGTGTTTAAATTTTGTTGAATGAATGCTGGGAATCTATGTCCTTTGCTTTTCTAGATTTCTCTAATGTATAACTAGCTCCCCCAGTAATGGGATTAACTCTTTTCATAAAACTTCAGTATTGTGAAGAGAGAAAAAGTGCTTTTCAGGGAACTAGGAATATCACTGTGAATACCAATTCATACCAAATAAGGAACATAGAACAATGGACATGATTTTATAAAGTAACAAACATGATTTTATAAATAAAGTAACCTACTTCTACATGGTGTAGCAATGTGCTGCTGTGTTAAATAACATCATCATTGCTGGTGCCATAATAGAGATATATACATTTACGGTCACTGAAGATGAAAAGGTTAAATTTTAAGATGGAAGTTTAAAAAGATTTCATGAATCACATGATACGAATATATGCACTTAATTTTTGAAGGGTAGAATTGGGAGGAAGAACATTTTCGGTACAGGAACAACCTAAGCAAAGACACGAAGGCAAGAGATTAAAAACAGACATGCAGATTCAACTTTGAATGGAATAGTGTGAGATAAAGTTTAAGTATCTTAAGTATTCTGTCGGGCAGTAATAGAATATAAAAGCCAGAAAAGAAGGTAGGGTGAATGGTGTATGGTATGCCAGGTGAAGGTATTTGCATCTGATTCACTAGACAGGCAGTGGAAAGATGTGGAAGGGCTTTGGGAAGGTGCATGAAGCAATCTGAACTTCCCTCTGGGAAGGATGATCTGTTAACCATGGAGAGAATGCCTGCTGCCCCGTGAAAGCAGGCAAGTGGTTACTGAATGATCCTAGCCGCAGGTGGCAAAAGGCAAAAAGTGGCGAGCAAGCAGTGAGGGTGCGTGGGGAAGCAGGATGAACGGACAATATATTTTAGAGACATGCATAACCCCAAAGAGTGGTTGGATGACTCTATGGAACTAGGGAGGGAAAGGTGTGTTAGGGGAAGATTTTAGGGGCTGGAGAAAATGGCAGAAATGTAGCACTAGGAGTTAGTAGGAATAGAGAAGGAGGAATGAATACGATGGATTTGATTTTGAATTTGTGATCATAACTTTTAGGGGTACATGAATCATGGAGAGCAAGAATAAACTATGGGAGGGGCGCCTGGGTGGCTCAATGTGTTGAAGCCTCTGCCTTTGGCTCAGGTCATGGTCTCGGGGTCCTGGGATCGAGCCCCGCATCGGGCTCTCTGCTCAGTGGGGAGCCTGCTTCCCCCTCTCTCTCTGCCTGCCTCTCTGCCTGCTGGTGATCTCTTTCTCTCTGTCAAATAAATGAATAAAAAAAAAATCTTTTAAAAAAAAAAAAAGAATAAACTATGGGAAACATTCTGGTAGAGCAATAGGGATGTGCCTACAATACTCTTCAGGTAAAAGTAGGGCTTGGATATATTCAGTAGTGGTTGCAGAAAATAGAAAATTAAAAGAAAAAAATATTTATTAAGCATCCGCTAAGTATCAGGAGCTAAGCTCCACTCCTCTATGCAATTTACCAACATATTCCTCACAACAGTTCTGCGAGGCCATCCCTCTTAGTTTGATTTTCTGGAATAACAAACACGTGTATTAAATAAGTTGCCCAGGGATGCATAGCTAGTAGGTGGCAAAACCAGGGTTAAGAGGCCGGTTCATCTGACTTCAGAGGCCACGTGGATTAGTGGCAAATCTCTTGCTTTTCCCTTAACACTATGTCTTTCTACCCTTGTCTGTTTTTGATAATGCAGTGTTTGAAATTTTATTTATGTTGCCGAGAAACAACTTGGACTATGTGTAGCTCTAAACACCCAGAACTAATAAAATTACATTGATCTGTAGCACATCAAAAATCACAGGACAAAGCAGTATCGGAAGTAATTCCAGCTACTTTCACCAATTTAGCAGTAATTAGGTCTAGGGAGGGTGGGGAGTCCTGTGTTCCAAGCATATCTGGAAGATTACACTTTCACCACCAAGCTTCCAATTATATTTTGAAGATTGTTTTCATTACCATCCTAGGAAGGATGCTGTGTAACCTTGTTTTCCTCCCATTGTTCCAACCAGAATAAATCTGGCTTTATTTAAAGAAAAACAAACTAACAACTACCCCCAAATACATCAGACTGGAATATTTTATCTTTGTTTCTGGCATGAAAACGATGGTTGCTAAGAGATCCAGAGAAGTGAAAAGAAAAATGAGACAAAGGAGGCTGAAATAGTCTGCCTGGTTACTCAGACCACCAGGCAGGTACTTTGGCTTTCTCCGCCTTCTTCTTCCTACTTTTTAATGAACTGGCAACGTTTTTTAAACTTCCTAGTGAATAAAAATATCACCATTGTGCTACTGACCTATTTATATCCCCTGGATATTTCTAATTGAATCATGACATTCAAAACATATTAAATTTTAAATGTTTCCATTATCAGCAAGAAGATGTTCTCTTGCTTTCTTTTTTAAAAAACTGCCACTTGGAAAAAGTACCTTGGCATTACTATTAGAAACCTCTCATAAGGATGTCTCATGAAGGCAAATAAAGGAACTGATCAAAAATCTGACTTTCTTTTAGGGATTGGTGCATGTTGTGTGTAACAATTACTGAGTTATAGCATTTACAGCGTCTTGTAACAATGGTTTAGTAATATAATAAATATTTAGTAGTTATGGGTTTGGAAAAAATTGTAAAGGAATCCTTTGAGTGCATAGTCTCTTACGTTCCAAGACTAGTGGGTACCTCTAAGGGTGTCTTGACTGTAACTCAACATCACGGCATCTTCCAGTTTGAATATTTTAGGTATGTACAACAAGTGATTACATCAAATAATTGATTTTATCAGATTCCAAGCATCAGGAAATCAAACCATTTGTCCAATTATCCAAGATACCACTGGATTGAGACTTTCTTCAAACCAAGAAAGAAATTATTCACTTTTTTAAGTCAGGAGCCCTTTAAATATTTGGGGCCCCTTTAAAGCTAAAAATAGTATTTAGGTTTTGCAACTCCATATATTCCCTACCCAGCTTCTTGCAGTGTATTTACCTTTTACTATGGTCCTCATGGAGCTGACCACACCAGTAGAGACAATTCTATATTTTTTTTCTTTTAAATGGGATTTCGCAAACCACAAATTTAGAAGGAAATATTATCTATTGCTGACCAGCCAAATTAACTATTCTTTATTGGTTAAAACCAAAACATGTGGGGGCACCTGGGTGGCTCAGTGGGTTAAGGCCTCTGCCTTCGGCTCAGGTCATGATCTCAGGATCCTGGGATCGAGCCCCGCATCAGGCTTTCTGCTCAGCAGGGAGCCTGCTTCCCCCTCTCTCTCTGCCTACCTCTCTGCCTGCTTGGGACCTCTTTCTCTCTATCAAAATAAATAAATAAAATCTTAAAAAAAAAGGCAAAACATATGGATTATCTGCATGGTCATTTTAAAGATAGAATTAACATCAAACTGTATTTTCAGAAAGACAAGTTTTAAGAATCAGGGTAATAAGCAAACTCCTATTTAATAAAAGCTGATATTACTATAAATTGTACTCTATACCACCTTCCTGTGTTCCCATCGTAGTATTTCTTCAAGGACTTAGGGTCTGTCTATATTTATTTACTCTGATCTTTATCCATGGTTTTGGTAATTGGTTAAGGTGAGATAGCTGGAAAACAACTATAAAAGACCGGAAAAACCACTTTAACCTGTAATTTAGCTGAACACTTAATATTTCAGCTATATCATAAGAGAAACAGACTTGAGAGCTGACAGAAAATCTCTTGTAAGAATATATTGATCCCTGGCCCTGCCCACTTGTGCAAGTACAAATGTCCAGGCCAAGATAAAATGGGCCAAGGTCAACATTGGTTTCGCCATCACTTACCGTGCACTATCCCACATGGTACAGAATTTATTGAAACTTCCCTGAGACAAGTATCAATATTTAGAGGACCTTGAGTCCCTTTGGAGTGCAAGTTTCTTGAGGGCTACAACTGTAATCATCACTGGATGATCCCTAGTTTCCCATATAGTACACAGTCTATCACACATAGGCACCCAACACATACTATGGAATGAATTAATGATTTATGAGAAATTTAGAAATTTAGATATTTCTCATATCTACCTCTTCTCTACATACGTCTTATTAACAGAGCCTAATTAAAATTTGAACCATCTTGGGCTTCTGTCTTCATTGGAAAGGCCCATCTGGGCTCATCAATCTCACCCTCTTCACCAAACAACTTGAGTCACACAGCATATGTTTAGTAATTTATCACCTTTGGAAAAAAATAAAACTCTGCTTGGGAGTAATTGCAGTCCAGAAAATCTCATTAGTGTAGTACAGCAAGTCCAATCCTCCTACGTAACTTTTCAACACTGCAAAAGAACAAATGCATGCCAAATTCAAGAAATGATATTATGATGTGGCTTCGGAATAGTTCAGTTCACAGAGCCATTCAGATTGTTCAAGAGCTGATGGAATCATTCAAAATAAGACTAAACTGCTCAGTGCTGTTTCCAAATATACACTAAAGAAAGAAATTTTGAGTGCCAAAGGTAAGAGTATATTTTGAATTATATTCACAGCAATAATTCTGCTGCATAAACTATTCGAATACATAACTGTTTCATGGAGCCTTGATCCTTTTACCTACTAGAAAAATCTATTTAGGCAATAACCTTAAATGCTGAATGACTTGATATTCTTAGTATTTTACTTAAGAATACTTGACAATGTGGTATCATTTTTTTTTTAGATTTTATTTATTTATTTGACAGAGAGAGATCACAAGTAGGCAGAGAGGCAAGCAAAGAGAGAGGGAGGAAGCAGGCTCCCTGCCAAGCAGAGAACCCAATGCGGTGCTTGATCCCAGGACCCTGAGACCTTGACCTGAGCAGAAGGCAGAGGCTTAACCCACTGAGCCACCCAGGCACCCCGGTATCATTTTTTAACCCTTGGAGTGAAATTTCTTCATATCCTATTCAAGTGTGTATTCTGAATGTATCCAGCAGAACACAGTTGAGTCTACCTGTTGCTGTCTGCAGTGGTGATAGCAAAAAATGCTAGACAGCAGAGCAGAAAGTGCCCAAGGCCTGTGGCAAACAGTAGAATCACAGGTGACAACTGTGTTTGAGCGACAGACATTTGAATCCTGACTTCTCTAACTCTAGCACTTCATCTATGTTTCTGTTTCCATCCACAACACAGCACAGGGATACTAGTTACTCAGAGAGTTCTTATGGTATTCATTGACCTGATGCCGGAAAAGCACTTATGCAGAGCCAGACACTTCTTGAAAGCACAATAAATCTCACCTACTATTGCCTTGCCTGCATAGTAGTACTCTACTATACACACCACATCATTTCTGTTTGAGTAAGGGCAAATAACGTTAGGCCTCTGGCAACATTTCCTCACCTATTAAGAGGGGCATTAATCATACCTGTCTGTATGGTACTGAGGATTTGATGGTACAGTGGAAAATTCTGTGTAAACCATGGCTAATATTTAGTAGTTACACTTAGTATTACTAATTGCTCAAAAATTAACTGTTAGGTCTTCATTTACTTTAACATTTGTTCATTCTGCATATGCCACCCTTGATGTGTGTGTGAGGTGGGTCCCTTCCAATAGTATATTTCAATAAGTAAATTAATAATGCTGTAAGATTCACTGAACAGAAATTTTATGTTATATTACAATGTATGCACTTACCAATTGAAACGCTGAGTTTCGACTCTGAGCTGAGCACAGTTCTAGATGCTGAGGGTATGGCAATGAGTAATACTGATGGATTTCCCACTCGCATAGAAATTACATTGAAGAGAAATAGGCAAAGAAATTAATTTGTCAGGTTATGAATAGCTATGACCAAAAATAGGGTAAGGGGCCTAGAAAGTGATGAGGGTGTCAGAAAAGTTCTCTTCTAAGAAGGTGGCATTTAACCAGAGCTCTGAAGGGAAGACAAGTAAATTATGCAGAGCAAAGAGCAAATGCAAAGTTCTTCAGATGAGCAATTGCTTCTCATATTAAATAGACAATAAAGGAGCCAGTGTGCCCAAAGAGGTGTGAGTAAGGGGAATAAAGATGCAGAGTCTTCAGTTAAACTCTCAGTGATATGGGAGATTTGAATGGAGGACTAGTGTGGTTTAATTTGTATTTTCCAATGTATTTTTTCTTTTAAATTTAAATTCAATTAATTAACATATAATATATTATTGGTTTCAGAGGTAGAGGTTAGTGATTCATCACTCTTATATAAAACCCAGTGCTCATTACATCACATGCCCTCTTTAATGTCCATCACCCAGTTACCCCATCCCTCTACCCACCTCCCTTATAGCAACACTCAGTTTGTTTCCTATGATTAAGAGTCTCTTATGGTTTGTCTCCCTCTTTGATTTTGTCTTGTTTTATTTTTTCCTCTCTTACCCCATGATCCTCTGTTTTTTTTTTCTTAAATTCCACATATGAGTGAGAGCATATGATGATTATCTTTCTCTGATTCACTTATTTTGCCTAGCATAATACCTTCTGGTTCCAACCACATCATTGCAAAAGGCAAGATTTCATTCTTTTTGTTGGCTGAGTGGTATTCCAGTGTGTGTGTGTGTGTGTGTGTGTGTGTGTGTGTGTGTGTGTGTGTGTACACACCACATTTTTTTTATCCATTCATCTGTTGATGGACATCTGGGCTCTTTCCATAGTTTGGCTATTGTGGACATTGATGCTATTAACATTGGGGTGTAGGTACCCCTTTGGATCACTATATTGTATCTTTGGGGTAAATATCCAGTCGTGCAATTGCTGGGTGGTAGGGTAGCTCTATTTTTAAATCTTTGAGGAACCTCCATACAGTTTTTCAGAGTGGCTCTACTAGCTTGCATTCCCACTAACAGTGTAAGAGCACTGCCCTTTCTCCACATCCTTGCCAACATCTGTCATTTCCTGACTTACTAATTTTAGCCATTTTGACTAGTGTGAGATGGTATCTTATTATGGATTTGATTTGTGTTTCCCTGATGCCAAGTGATGTTGAGCATTTTTTCATGTGTCTGTTGGCCACTTGAGGGTCTTCTTTGGAGAAATGTCTGGTCGTGTCTTCTGCCCATTTCTTGACTGGATTCTTTATTCTTTGGGTCTTCTTTACAGATTTTGGATACCAGCCCTTTATCTGATAAGACATTTGCAAATATCTTCTCCCATTCTTTGGGTTTTGTAGATTGTTTCCTTTGCCATGCAAAAGTTTTTATCTTGATGAAGTCCCAACAGTTCATTTTTGCCTTTATTTCCCTTGCCTTTGGAGATATGTCTAGCAAGAAGTTGCTGTGGCCGAGGTCACAGAGGTTGCTGCTTGTGTTCTTCTCTAGGATTTTGATGGATTCCTGCTCACATTAGGTCTTTCATCCATTTTGAGTCTATTTTTGTGTATGGTGTAAAGAAATGGTCCAGTTTCATTCTTCTGCATGTGGCTGTCCAATTTGCCACTTTGCTGAATTCGTATATGAGTTCTAGCAATTTGTGGGTGGAGTCTTTTGGGTTTTCCACAGAGTATCATGTCATCTGCAAAGAGTGGAAGTTTGACTTCTTCTTTGCTGATTATTTCTTTTTGTTGTCTGCTTGCTGAGGCTAGAACTTCTAGCACTATGTTGAACAACAGCGGTGATAGTGGACATCCCTGCAGTGTTCCTGACCTTAGGGGAAAAGCTTTCAGTTTTTCCCCATTGTGAATGATATTCGCTGTGGGCTTTTCATATATGGCTTTTATGATGTAGATATATGTTCCTCTATCCCTACACTGTGAAGAGTTTTAAGCAAGAAAGGATGCTGCACTTCGTCAAATGCTTTTTCTGTATTTATTTGAAGGGATCATATGTTTTTTTTTCTTTCTTTTATTTATGTAGTGTATCATATTGATTGTCTTGTGGATGTTTAACCACCCTGCAGCCCAGGAATAAATCCTACTTGATTATGGTGAATAATCCTTTTAAGGTACTGTTGAATACTTTTTGGCTAGTATTTTGGTGAGAATTTTTGCATCCATGTTCATCAGGGATATTGGTCTGTCATTCCTCTTTTTGGTGGGGTCTTTGGTTTCAGGATCAAGGTAATGCTGGCTTCATAGAAAGAGTTTGAAAGTTTTCCTTCTATTTCTATTTTTTTGAAACAGCTTCAGAAGAATAGGTATTAATTCTTCTTTAAATATTTAGTAGAATTTCCCAGGGAAGCCATCCAGCCCCAAACTCATGTTTTTTGTGAGAATTTTGATTACTGCTTCATTTTCCTTGCTGATTATTGGTTTGTTTCTGTTTTCTATTTCTTCCTGATTCAATTTTGGTAGTCTATACATCTCTAAGAATGCATCCATTTCTTCCAAATTGCCTAATTTGTTGGCGTAGAGTTGCTTATAATATATTCTTATAATTTTTTGTATTTCTTCAGCGTTAGTTGTTGTCTTTCATTCATGATTTTATTTATTTGGGTCTTTTCTTTTTGATAAATCTGTCCTGGGGGTTATCAATCTTACTAATTCTTTCAAAGAACCTGCTCCTAGTTTCATCGATCTGTTCTACTGTTCTTTTGGTTTCTATTTCATTGATTTCTGCTCTAATTTTTATTATTTCTCTTCTCCTGCTGGGTTTAGGCTCTATTTGGTGTTTTAAGAGACTCACTTGTCTTAGTCCGTTATTGCTGCAATAACAAAAATAACACAGACCAAGTGGCTTACAAATAAGCAGATATTTGTCTCTCACAGTTCTAGAGGCTGAGAAGTCAAATATCAAGGCATTGGCAGATTCAGTGTCTGGCAGTGAGGGTCCACTTCCTGGTTCACAGGGCAGAAATGGGAAAGGGAGCTCTCTGGTGACACTTTGCTAAGGACACTAATCCCACTCATGTGGGCTTTGCCCTTATAACCTGATCACTTCCCAAATGCCCCACTTCCTAATACTATTGTATTGGGGATCAGGTTTCAATGTATGACTTTCAGGGACACAAAGGTTCAGTCTATAGGACTTACCCTGGGTACTTTGTAGAGACCAGAGTACAAGTGGAACAGGAGTAGGAGGGAGATTGGATAGTTAGGCTATTATGATAGTCTCAGTGGGAAGCATGGGGGTTAGATTAGAGAATAGCCATGGGAATATGAGACAGTTTTGATTCTGGAAATATTTAGAAGCTAGAGCTGAGGGAATATGCTGATGATTTGGAGGTGGGAAGAAAGAATAATGACACTAAGAATGACACCAAGACTTCAGGCCAGAACCATGAATGTAGGACAGAGAGGCCATTAATTGAAGTAGGAACTACTGGAGAAAGAGAAGATTTGGGGATAAAAGAATTCAGCTTTGGACATGTCAAGTGTGGGCTATTCGTCACAAACTCAAATGGAGATGACAAGTAGAAACTAAACTAATGATGTTCAGCATTCACAGGTGAGGTCCAGACTGGAGATACAAACTCTGGGGTCATCAGCACATATGTGAGGTTTAAAACCCTGATCTTGGAATAGATCATCTAAAGAGTAAGAGGGAAGTCCAAAAGGGAAGACTCTGCCATTCCCACATTTATAGGATGGGAGTAAAGAAGTTTCTAAGGAAAAAAAAAATATATATATATATATATATATACGTTTCTACTTCTCTACCTATTAGATGTTGACTATGATGGCCAGTGTTTTCTCAAAAAGAGCTTCTTTCACCATCTGCTTCAGAGATATCTGAATATGCTGGTGTCCCAGTAATCAGTTCAGGTCAGATGAGAGTACTGTGGCCCACAACAGGGCAGCTTAGCTTCAGTCTGTCACACATACAATTCATTTTAACAAAACTATGGTCATGTTTACACATTTACTCTAATGAATATGGGAGTTACTAAGATGACTTAATCAGAGATTAAGCCATAGCTGATATAAGATATCTATTTCAACCACAATGGCAAATATTATAAAAACATGGATGATCTAACATCTAAGGGAATTTTCATCATCTAGAAATTCCTGGTACCAAATTTTAAGCAAAATAAAAAAGCTTCTTCAATTTCCATATCACTAATGAGTTCTCTTTCTTGCTTTTCTCACATAGACATTTAAGGATGAAAGGTTTTGTTTAACTATTGTTTTTTTTTTCTTTTATGCATTTAAGCTTAAGGCAATATTATGGTAATGGTTCCTAAAATCTGTTTAGTAAAATGTTTATGGTGCCATGGTTAATTTGGGACTAGTTTAGATCTTCCTGGTTTTTAACAATTCATATGTTATGAAGAAAATGATTCAAGATGTAAAAAACAGGCAAAACCAGTTTTCTGGTTTTGCTGACATTGTTCACTTGCTGACATTGTTCACTTGCTGACATTGTTCACTCCAATATATCCCAGATGTATTTGATCAAAAAAACTATGTTTTTGAAGTATTATATGTCTCAAAGTTCAGTTACTATTCCTCAGAGCCCAATCTTATACTAAACTTGGTCCAGAAAACTGTCTACAGCACAACAGGCAAAGAAGTCCAAAGTAGGTTAGCAATCTGAATACAGATAATCAGCCCAAGAGACACGATGAGCCCGGTGATTAGTCTAAAGAGGCTCCTTAGAGCAGGTGAGTCTTGGCAATAAGGAGGGATGTGTTGGTAGAAAAGAAATGACAAGGCAGAGGGGAATCAGAATGAGCTGAGATGAACTTGTGTTTAGAGTCTGGGACTACAATGAAAGGAAGAATTTTGTTTGTTTCAGAAATTACTTATGGTATCAAAACTCACGTTTAAGTATTGAGATATGTGTTCTCCCTGAGAAGTGTTGAGAAAGATTTTTCATCAGGGTGGTATACTTGCTGACATTGGAGGTGAGAACTGAGGGGTTGCTCCAAAATAATGTAGCCCTTGTTGCATACCAACCACCCTAAAACTCAGTGGTTTTAGAATGGCATGATTTAAATAGACCATGATTCTAGGGGTCAGGATTTTGGGCCAGGTGCAGCTGAGTGAGGCTCCACTTTTGGAAGACTCTTCATGTGTCTGTGCTCAGTAACTGGTCAACTAGATGGCTCTCCTTCTGAGTTTTTACCAGTTGTCTGGTGGGGCAGTGAAGTCCAAATGGCCACATTCTGTCATCATCCCAAAGGTTAGCCTGAGCTTTGTCATGTAGGTCACAGGATATTAGCAGCAGAAGATCTCTAGAAGTGTAGGCTACAAATTTGCATCACACCACTATTACTGGATGCTTTCAGTCAAAGAAAGCAGAAGGCAGCCCTGATATAGGAATGCAGAGAGATTCCAGCTCTTGATGGAGGAAACTAAAAACTGCTGTGTTTCTTTTTTGCAATCTATCATAGCAGGTGATATAGACTGCGTTGTGGAGGCACCTTGTGAAACAGCAAGGAAAACAAGAAACAAAAGTCTGCTGGAAGGGGCACAGGCAGAAAGGGGAGTAAAGTAATATACAGTCATGTAGACTGTCAGTATTTGGTATGCTTACCTTGTAGCTTTCTCTCAAATCCAGCCTTTGTAGACTGAGAAGTAATGATTAATACTCTGGCAAGTTTACCAAGGCTTTCTTATAAAGATCTTATTTATTTATTTTTCAGAGAGAGAGAGAGAGAGAGCACAAGCAGGGAGAGCGGCAGGCAGAGGGAGAATCAGGCTCCCCACTGAGCTAGGAGCCTGTTGTGGGATTCAATCCCAGGACCCTGGGATCATGACCTGAGCCGAAGGCAGACACGTAATTGACTGAGCCACCCAGGCATCACACCAAGGTTTTCTTTAAACCATGTCTCTTTACGCTTTATCTTCCTGAACCTGTCTCTAGACTGATTCTCGATCATATGCTCCCCAGGTACTTATGTTTCAACAGGGCTACTCTCACACTTGATAGTAGTAACTACAGTCAGGGGTAAATATGTTCCATAGATATACTCTTCTGAATTACAGACAAAGCAATTTAGAAAATTTAAATATGTAGCCTTTACTAACATGAAGCATAGTGTAAGTTAATAATATTCTAGGGGCACGTGGGTGGCTCGGTCAGCTATGCATCCAACTCTTAGGCTTGGGTCATGATCTCAGGGTTGTGAAATTGAGCCCCATGTCAGGCTCTGCACTCAGTGTGGAGTCTGCTTGGGATTCTCTCTCCCTATCCTTCTGCTCCTCCTCCCTGTTTGAGTTCTCTTTATCTCTCTCTCTCTTGCTTTCTCTCTCTCTAAAATAAGTAAATAATTAAAATCTTTTTAAAAAGAAGTTGATAACATTCTAGAGCTGAAATTCCAGATACTTTAAACAAATCCTGGAAGTGGAGGGAAATGGAGAAGATGAGTATAAGCAAGCTTAAAATTTTACATAATTTTTTAAAAGATTTTATTTATTTATTTGACAGAGAGAGAGATCACAAGTAGGCAGAGAGAGAGGGGGAAGCAGGCTCCCTGCTGAGCAGAGAGTGAGATGTGGGGCTCGATCCCAGGACCCTGAGATCATGACCTGAGCTGAAGGCAGAGGCTTTAACCCACTGAGCCACCCACGCACCACAAAATTTTATATAATTTTTACAAGGAGTTTATAGATACAGATTTGTTCTTTTAAAATATCTCTTTTAACAAGTAATACACATACAACAACCAAAATTAAAAGTTTCAAAGATTATATGATGAAAAGTTATCCTTATTCTAGTTTCCTGGTCTACTAATTCATCTCACTGGGTGAACCACAGCTACAGATTTCTTCTTTATTCTTATAGAACTAAATGCATCTTTTTCTTTCTTTCCACCTTCACCTTCCTTTTTTACTTGAGAGGTAGTCTGCTACATCTCCTGTACTACACTTTTCCCTAGTTAACAAGTTATTCACAGATTATCCTAAAAATCAGTCCATTGGTAAACACCAAACTGCTTCATTGTTTTGAACTGCTGAATTTGCCTCCAATTATGTACCAATATTGAATCAGTTTTTTATTGAAAGACAATTACATTCTCCAATATTTTGCATCTATAAGCCATGCTAAAATGAATGTTCACATTTAATGACACATTTAAATGAATGACACGTTTAAAAAGTGTGCCGTTTCTTACACATGCCTGTGTATCTGTGAAAAGAAGCCTAGGACTAGAGGTGCTGGTATAGAAAAGGGTGTGTTCATTTGACACTTTGAAAAACATTGCCAAATTGCTATTGATCAAGACCTTTTGCTATGTGCAATTTCTAATCTCACATTTCTTTCTTGAATTTTGATGTCTTGTTATTTTATTTATTTACTTGTATTGTATATATTAATTTGCTATTTTGCTTGTTTAATCGGCCTTCCTTTATTTTGTGTAAAGTACAATGTAGAAATCCAATTTTTATTGGAGATAAAATCCATCTGTCGACTAGTATATACTTTGATTAGTGCTTTCAGATAGTGTGTCATCCTGATTAATTGTTGATGTTGTTTTCTTTCTTATCTCTTGTCTATTAATGGATGGCTCTTCTATTTGTACTAAATATCAAACACAAGTTTTGCACAGGAATCTGCAGCTAAATAGAAGAAGGTGCCACAGTTTGGAAAGGTCGATGAGGAACAGTCTGAGCATGAATTTGCCACTGAAAGAAAAAGAAAGAAGATCAATGAACCCAGAGAAAATAGAAGGAAAGTAGTATTTAAAGGAAGCTAGGCAAAGAAAGTTGTGTGTGTCTGTCTAGATATATCATAGAGATACCTACATATACATACACATATAATGAGGAAGGAAAACAAGAAAAACCATAACCCTTGTAGGAAGGGAAATACAGGGATTTATGAGTAACATAAAATCCATAAAAGCCCAGAGGGATAGAAATTAAGATGAGATTTATGTTTGGTATTGGGGTCTGTAGTGGCCACAATCAATAGCTTGTCCCTTCTCTACTCAGGTTATGACACAAACTTTTTTAAATATTATTTTCTTACTAATAGAGGCAAGATTAGAAGATAGGACTTTAGAGCTGTTAAGAAAGAGGGTTTACTAATCCTGAACTCCAGAATTCTTCAGGCTTAACCACCTAGTCGAGGCAGTACAAGCCTGTGGAGGCTTCCCTGCAAGAGAACCACATCTCCCTGGAGTAACCACAAAATTAACACTTATTGCAGACATCTTGCTCCCTAGAGGAATAAAGATAGAACAGAAGAAAGCTTGTCCAGGTATTTCCAAACCGACACAATGCTCCAGATAACTCAAGCAGAAGTAGCATGAATACAGGGACAGAGAAAGGCAAATACAGTATCCAAATCCCTCCTCTAGGAAACCAGGAAGAGGAAAAAGTGTTCCCTGTAACATTAGACCTGTAGTCCTAATGGATGATGAGAGAAATGATCCCTGAAATAGAACAAGGCCTCAGTTACAGCATGCTAAACAATTAAATGTCTGTATGATCAGATGAGTAAAGGAATACAGGGCAATCAGCTGGATGCTGTTAGTAATTCTATAATGAGCCAAGGTTTTGGTGTCAATGGAAAAAGGAAAGTGTTTCCTGAGAATTCCTAGGAATGAGTAGGTAAAAACATAGAATTTAATGTGGATGGCAACAAAGAAGAAAGGCATAATAAACACTTTGTTATATGGTTGTATCAAAAAAGAAATCTATAATGATTATGTTAATAATGCATCTTTAGAGGTTAGCATTGTGTCCTTATTATGGACGATTCTCACCCAAACACACACACACATACACACACACACACACCTAGACACACACGCACACACTATTATGCTTTCACTGACCTAACTCTATACCCCACAAGATAATCACTATTATTCTTAGTACTGATATAGTAGTTGTGGAAATTTTAGAAGCTTGCTAGACTTAAAATATGTAATTGACCACTTGCAATAGTATTTGAATGGTTGATTCCAGAAGTTGAAAGAAAAGAAAAAGAATAACTTAGGCAGAGAATTCTGGAGCTAGAAATGCATACAGTGGTCTCCAGGAGTACCATTTTCTGCCTTTCTAGCTGTGCTGCCTATGCAAATTCTGATGTCTTTGAGCCTCCATTTACATGATTTTAAAATATATGTGTATATAAAACATATGGTCCATCACTGTCTGTTTCCATCTTATGCCTTGCCTCTTCATCAGAAGTCCCTACTCAGTGTACAGTTTAAGAATAGAAATATTTTTAATCTAAAGCATTTTCAAATAATGACATAAGAAGTAACAAATGATATACCTGATCCATTCTCATTTTGTATTACTCACCAGTTAATTTCACAAAAATAAGGTTGAATAATACAGAACTGAAGGCTCAGTTGGCTTAACTATAATTGCAGATTAAAAAATAACTTCAGATTAAAAAATAACTTCATTCTATTCTAATCTTTGAAATTCTTGTATTCATTAAAGTATGAAATATGCCAAATCTATAGGAGGAAGTTAGTTTGTAATGGTATCACCATATCACATATCTTATTATCATAGCATAAATCAATAGAATTGTGTAAATTATAAGACAAATATACTTTCTGGATGTCTATCTTAAAGATGCTTGTGCATATGCTACCCAAACCAATAGCATCAGCCTCACCTTGGATACTTAGAAGTGCAAAATTGGGCTCTACTCCAAGACCTGCTGAGTGAGACATTCTGAGGTTTGGGACCCAGAAATCTGTGTCATAGCTAGTTCTTCAGGTGATTGTGTGATGCATGCTAAAGCCTGAGAACCACAGCTGTATGGGAATCCATCCTGTCTATTCTAAAATTCTCTCCCTAAATAAGAGAATCTGAAATTGGATTACCATAAAACAGATAACGCATCCCAGAGACAAGAAAGTAGTGAATTACAGGGTTGTATTTAATGTCTCTTTTAGGTAAACAAATATCTTTTTTTTTTTAAAGATTTTATTTATTTATTTATTAGGAAAGAGAGAGAGTGAGAGAGAGCAGGTCAGAGTGAGAAGCGGACTCCCCATGGAGCTGGGAGCCCAATGTGGGACTCAATCCCGGGACTCCGGGACCATGACCCGAGCTGAAGGCAGTCGCTCAACCAACTGCGCCACCCAGGGGCCCGGTAAACAAATATCTTGATGGGAATTTTTGTTCTTTTCTTGGTCTGGTAAAGATAGGCTTAGGATTCAGATGTATATATAATACAGAATGAAAGGATATCCATACGATTTACTACTTTACAGCAAGACTAAAGGACATTGTTACATCTCTTCGAATCCGCTGAATATGATTTTTACATGTTGTTCTTTCGATAAAAAATGATTCTCATTCTCCAAAGATAAATTAGCTCACCAGTACATTTTAGAGGAATCTTTGAAGGATTATCTTCCCTTGGGCCCTTAGGGCAACCAAATGAGCAAAAATGGAATGTCACCAAAAAGCAGCTGTAAACTTTGCCCAAAGCATTTTACCTTAGAGTAAGCATCAAGTAGTTCTCTTTGTGTAGATAAGACAACACTTAGGTTGTGTAAATAAAACAACACCTAAGTTGGCAGGCCGCTAAAGATTCTGCCAATTTATATAGCTTCCTGGGAATAAACTCAACACTGTAGAACTAGTCTAATACTGTTCATAGGATTGAGTTCTGTTGCTCTTCTTCTTTTCTTAATGGCTACTAGTCGTTCCTTATAAATGTATAATAATTTAGTCAATCAATGTCTTATTGTTTACATCATTTGGGATATTATGAACATTGCTTTGTTAAAAATCCTTATACTTAGATCTTTGGTGGTTTTTCCCTCAAGATATATTTCTTTCAAAAGCATCTTTGTGCCAAAAGGCATGTATATTTTTAAAGCATTTGATATATATCGTTTACTGTCCCTGACACTTGTTACTAATTAGCAATTCAGTTTTCAAGGTATGATTTTATTTATATGCATGTTAACACTAGATAGTAATAGTATTTTTCTTCTTTGCCAATCTAGTTATTATATTACATGTACATATTATATTTTTAAATAAGATTTTCTTTGATTAATAGTGAGGTTTAGCATTTAAAAAATTTCTTATTAGTCAATAATATTTTTTCTTTTATTTCTTTTATTCGCCAACCTTTCTATTGGATATATAGCTGTCTTACTGATTATAAGAGTTCTTATATAGTCATGATGGTAATCCCTTAATGACATTAATGATACACTGAAATTATTTCTTCAATTCTTTTTTCTTTTCTCACTTTATAGTGAGATATAATTGACATATAGCATTAGGTAAGTTTAAAGTGTACATGTTGATTATTTCCACTATAGCATTAGCTAACATCTTTATCCCATCATATATCCAAGTTATACTTGTCTAAAGTTTATTTAGTATTTTGTCATGTTTTACACAGAAAATACATCTATCTTTTCCCTATATGTTTCTATTGCTTCATGTGACAAGCTTAAACAATGTTATCTATTCCAAAATTATGTGGAGTCATATGTATTTTCTTACAGTACTTTTCTTTTTTCATTTAAATTTATAATACATCTAGAATTAGTTTTGATGTAAGTATAAGAGTCTTTTCTTCTAAAGAACGTCCATTTTCAACCTAATACAAAATACAAAAGCCTTTTGAACCTCTCAATACTAAATGACTAGTTGAGAATTTAGAAAAAGTCTGTCATCTAATCTATTACTTCTCTACAATTTGCTTAATGGAATTTTGTCATTGTGTTTCTTCATGGAATTGAATGGCAATTTACTAGTTGATGTGAGGTAGAAGAACAAATGGTTCACTAATTCTGAGGTTTCCTCCAGGTAACTGGCTCCCTCTAGGTTTTTATCTGAGTTTAAGAACATGGCAGCAAGATTTTCTTCTGATGGTGATCCCAGTGAGCTATTTGTTTCAAAGCATAGCTGTGATTATTCTGGAAAGTTGCAGCTCCAAACATAAAAGCTTTGTTCCCTTAGTCCCTCTCTATTTACTCTTTGTTGTAAGCTGATATAATGTAAAGTCTATTACTAAGGCCAATTGCTGATTTTCTACAGTATGTGTCTACTTTCAGAGGAAAGTGAACCATGTCTTTCATCCATGGAGGTTTGAGGCAAAGATAGCATTTCAGTGCTTCACAGACTCATACATTGCATTTAGCTTTCAAAGTAGCTTTGAGCTGATCTTTTCTTATCAGACTTAGGCATTCCTCAGGGTGCCCTTCTGTAATCATAGAGCGCTATGTTGGGTATACTGCAGACAATTCTGGCCTGGTGGACTCCAAATAGAATTGCCCAACAGAGATTCAGTTCTAATTCTTACCATACCACTCATTAATTTCTATTTCTACTAAAGCTCCTTAATCTTATAGTATTTCAAATTTTGCATCTGCAGCGAGTGATAATAATGCTGATATATTTTACCAGGAGGTTGTTAGGATTAACTAATTAATGGTCACAATGAGCCTTTTAAATAGAAAGTACCAAATGCCTTCCCTGGCATAAACCAAAATCATTTGCTTGTCTTTTTATCTGCCCTTTGTTGTCATCTGTCTTCTGTCTGCTACTTTCAGAGTGCTTAGGACCATCTACTTTTCAATTCAGTTCCTTCCAAAAGACTTTTAAATACAATCAAAACTACTTTAATTCCCAATTATGGGTAAGGGATCCTGCTTTTATTGCTTAGTGGCTGGGGGATATGAATTATAAGGTGCTTCTGCTTCACTGGCACTGGAATGTTTAAAATGTCCAAAACAAAAGGCCCAATATATAGGAAATTTCATGAGATCAGAACCCAAATGACCAGAACCCTCAGTTAACTGGAAAGCATTTTCCTGACAATTCAGCTTTCATGCAACAAAGAGGTCATGCATTTTGTTTTTAAAATATCTACAAATTCAAGGGATGTGTCACATTTTTTTTTAAAGATTTTATTTATTTATTTGAGAGAGAGAGAGTGAGAGAGAGCATGAGAGGGGAGAAGGTCAGAGTGAGAAGCGGACTCCCCGTGGAGCTGGGAGCCCGATGTGGGACTCGATCCCGGGACTCCGGGATCATGACCCGAGCCGAAGGCAGTCGCTCAACCAACTGCGCCACCCAGGGGCCCCAGGATGTGTCACATTTTGATGTGTCTTCTCTAGGGATATATCTATAGACTAGATGGCCCCATAATTTATCATTCAAACAAAAACTCTTCTGAGAGCAAAAGAGGCACTATTAGTGACTCTGCCAGATCAGGCTTATATCAGAACCATGGCACACTAACCAGGATGTATGGTCATCCTGTCCATATGTCTACTGAATCATAATCATTGGCATTCAGTTTGATGATATTGATTGATTCAGCCAATATTTTGAGTTTCTCTTATTGACAAAAATAGGAACACAGAAAAGTTTTCTGTTGAAGCCTGTGTTAATTAATTTAGTTAAAAATTTATGTTTACTAATCATTCTAGCAACATTGAATCCTCATAATTCAGAGAGGTACAAGGACAGTAATTGAAGCAACTGTCTCTTTTCAGGACATCAATTTTACGCTTTCTGTTTTTCAATGGCCCATCTTATGCATGCCCATTCTAAACTCCTGCCCTCCAGGGACATGTGTTGGAAGGGATTTGAGCTGTAAAGGGGAACAGAATATGACACCCCAAAATGTGCCATATTTGCTTATGGATTATTATATTAACTGAAGGCAGTTAAGACTCAAGAGACTTCGGAAAAGCTTTTTACCTCCTTATTATCTGCCTAAAAGAATTTAGAATGCTGGCCTGCACCAGGAACAGAGTTATTGCCAGAGATAACTTTTTCATTTGAGACTTATCTGTGTGGCAAGCAAACATTTATTTACCAAACATTTCTTCTTTTCAACTTCTTGTGAATTGTCTTCCTCCCCTTTGAAGCTCCAAACCCCTATCCCTTTCCTTAGGTCAGGTGGTATATAAGCTTCAACTGCCTGAATGCCTTTGAGTTTCATACCTTTGCAGGGCTCCCACATGTACACATATGCATATATAATTAAAATTGTTTGGTTTTCTCTTGTTACTATATCTATTATTATGGGGGTAGGGATGGACTTAGACAAGAACCTAGAAAGGTAGAGGAAAAATTATTTTTCCTCTTCAACAACTGGTGAGGTACTAAGCCGAGCCTCAGCGCTCTTTGACCTTGTCCAGAACTGCATTATCTTAATAAAGAATCACTCACCACAGAAGGACTCATACCAGCATGTACTGGCTCCCCACTCATGTGCTATGGCTCTAACCACTTCCACCTATGAACTCAAGAGCCAAGAAATAAGCTTTTCTTCTGATTTTAGTGTGAGTAAAAATCATTAGTTGGTTTACCTACATCAGAAGTTCTTAGGCCCCATGCTCAGAGATGCTGGTGCAGTGGGCTTGCCAAGCTATCCAGGATCTACATTACTTAAAACATCCCAGGTTATTCTGAAACTAGTGACCATGGACCTTTTTCCCCAAGAAAATTCCTTCCAAAATTTAAACACTAGAGTTTGGACCATACCCTATCTATGGTCCATAAATGTGTTTTTTCCTGTAGTTACATTGTAGCAGTCTGGAAAATGATGGCTACAACTTGAGAAGCTAAACAAACCTAATCTTTCCTATAAAATAAGGAATAAGTAGAAAAATTTACTTTTCTTATGAATAATTTACTTTAAATGTTAAATCATTTAAAACTGGAAGCTTAATTTAAGATCCCTTTCCCCAAAAGCTATACTTCTTCAAATGCCTCAGGTTATTCTGAAGCAAATGGCTAATGTGCATCATACAAACTCAGAAACACTGTTATTAAAAGCTAAAGATCAGCCTAACTGACCATAACAAGGCTTTATATTTCATGACAATGATTGTGTAGATGTATAAAATGGATCCTACACCTTTAGGGTGTTATTATTATTTTTTTGAATACCAAAAACCATAAGTGAACATAATAACATCTTGGAATGTTTTATAATTTAGTAGGGAAAATGGGTTAACTACACAAAACATACATGGCTACTCAAAGTACATTTTATTTACCTGACTGGTTAGAAAATGTTTGGATATCTGTATGTGTTTCTGGATTTAATCCATCTGCCCCATTAGGTTGTAAAACATTGTGTGACATAAATTATTATTATATTGACTGATCTTAATAATAGCCAATAATTATGTTAGTTATATGCTAAGTGATACACATAAAGTCATTTAGAAAGGGTTTATTTATGCTTATCAATTAGTCCCACAACTATTTATTTGCCTTCTATGAAATGGGACATATTATGTAAGATGCTGTTGGTGGTGATGGACATAGTAGACAATAATAGGGCTCTTCAAACCTTAATATTATCATTTAAAAGACAACTTACTAAGAATTGTAAATTGATCAAATTATTGATCAATGAGACATACCATAACTCAGTGCCTTTTTTCATGGGTTCATTTTTCTAGCTAAGTCCCTATAAAATGCAGTAAAACAAAAGACCCATGTGGTAGATATTTTGACAATGATGAGGAATAAAGTTTCAAAAATTTTTTTTCTGAAATGGTAAAAACTAGAGTTCTCTCTATGTTCAATTATTGGAATTCTCCAAAGGCCCAATATGAAAGCCATTACAAATTCTTACAGTAAGCCAAAAATAAAAGTATATTTTAGGACACTGAAACAAAGATACAAGAAAATAACTGCAAAGATAGATACTATCTTTAACATTCACAATCCCTAGGCTAAATTTTTTTTAACTAAAATTAAGCAACCATAGCCATGGAAAAGTTTCCTGATAAAACCTTAATTCAAGTCAGAGAATTTGGTTATTTACTAGGTATGAGCCATCATAACTGAGTAACTGAACTAGACCTCACTTGCTTCATCTATAGCGTGAAAGAAAATGATACTTATTTCACAGTGTTGTTCTGAGTATTAAAGAGGTAATAAATTTCAAGTATTTAGCCCTATGCTTGGCACATAGTAAATACTCAAGTAATATTAGCTATTAATTTACTCAAAGTCAAATAATTTAACTGATTATTTCTCAATTCTCTTATAATGTGAGCAAAATATTATATAATCCTAGGGGTTGTGATGATTTCATGGACCCATAAGATGTTATGTTTAGATCTGAAGTTATAAAAGTTATATAACTAAGACGTTTTTCAAAATATAAGCAAAAGATCATCTTGTTCCTTAAAAATCACAATTGTAACTGTGCCTGATACCACAGGTTTGAAGACACCTCTCTTCTTTTATTTTGATCTGGGGTTTCATATTAAGCACTCCTTTCCTCAGTTTCTGCACCTTATAGGAGTATAATTGAGAGGCCTTCAATTACACAGAAAAGAACTGATGAATTGTTAAACCATTCACCTTGTGGGAATAATGTCTCTGACTCAATACAAATACAAATTACATTGAGAACAAGCTTGACAACTGTATCTGAGTTTCATTATGCAGAACTTCTTGCAACCCCCACCAATCCCACCCACCTCTGTATTTTTTCCTTTATCACCTTGTCATTTTATTACATATTTATAAGATCTCTCAAAAATTCTTTGGGAAACTCAAGGAAAACTTTAAGTGTTTATGGTAGATTAGATTGTGCTTTTCAAAGGCACAAATTTTGGTATATGAGAAATTTAGTTTGTAGGACTGATGTTAAAGCTTGTCTACTCCTTGAAGCAACACCCAGATGCCACTCTCCCCACCTGAACACATTAAAGGAGCCCCTCAACATCTTCTGGATGGCTCTTGATCTCCATCTTGACCAACCAGAATCAAACTGATTACTTCCCAGAACCAACTGTAGGAACTATAGCTAGAGACTATGCAGGTACCTATCTTGGCTTTTCCATCATGGAAATATGTGTTTCTTCCTCATTTTTAGCCTCATATAATCTGAAATGCCAACATTTATTTTTCTATTTTCCACACAAATCTCTAAAGTAAAGGATAATATTTAGTCACCCTCTATTTAGGTAAAAATACCTGCTAATGACAATGCTTCATTATTTTCCAAAATTAGAATAACCAGAACAGAATACAATATTCAGTTTTATCCTTAGTGGTTGATACGGAGAAGGAAACCATTGATTCTATCGTCAAACAGGTAGAGGAGTAAATGGGGTGGTTACAAATGTCTTCACTTGCTTCTACCCCTTGTGAGCACATACAAACTCAAAATTTCATATTTTTCCATTTTATTCCAATGATAAGGCAGTCATACTCAGATAAATAGTGGCCGGTTCTTAGAATGGGAAAAGTAGAATGCAAAAAAGGATTTTTTTGGGGGGGATAGCTGACACTCTCAATACATTTGAGTTCACACAGTTGCAGCAGAAAGAATGTGTGTGTGTGTGAGTGTGTGTGTGTGTGTGTGTGTGTGTGTGTGTGTGTGTCATGGCTATGTACATGTAAGTAGGGGTAGCTTTTATTTGGTTCAATACAGAATGATTTTCGTACAGGATTTTTTTTTCTTTTTTAGGGAGTGAGGAGTAGAGGAAGAGAGAGAATCTTAAGCAGGCTCCACAACCAGTGCAGAGCCTGATGCTGGCTTGATCTCACAACCCTGAGATCATGACCTGAGCTGAAATCAAGAGTTGGACTGAGCCTCCCTGGTGCCCTCCTACAGGATATTTTTATAAAAGGAAATTGTATGTGTGAAGAAACGATGCAGGCATTATTCTCAGAGTTAGCATTTTCAGATATATGTGAATATCATACAGCCCTTTGTTTTTTATTTTTGATCCAAGATTTAAGAGTATCTTCTACTAATATCTCTCTTCCCCCTCCTCAAATCTCATACATGATCCAAGTTTGAGGTCAAACAGATACACAAAATTACATGAAATACTTGGGGACACTCTCTCCCTTTTTCTCTCCCTTCATTCCTCTCTTGTCCTCCTCCCTGCCTCCCCCCTTTGTCTTTTCTTCTCTTTTGGCATTTTAAAGATATTTTAGACTATAATTCATACCATCCCTTTGTCAAGTTTAAAAGCCAATCTCCAGACAGGTAACCATAGACTCATTACTATTTCACTTACATTTCTGTTTCTCTTTAAGATTGCTTCACTAACATCTAAGTATATACAGTAGAGAATTTGCCACTAATAAAGATTTTGTCCCTTGATGTACCTTTTCAAGCTATGAAGATGACATGTTTTGAAATAGTACCCAGTATTGGTCAGCATAAATTAAAAAATAGCAGTCTCATAAACAGATGATTAAACTGTATACTGTATACCATTAGGGAAGGCAATTTGGCAATACTCTCAAAAGCATTAAAATACACATAAATTGTGATCCAGTAACTACATTTCTAGGAATCTGTGCTAATAAGATCAACATGTATACAAATGTTTTTAAGCAATGTTGCTTGTTATTCAGAATGTTAGGATATGAGAAATTTCTTGAGCATCCAATCATGCTTAATCATAAATGGAGAGGTGCCTGGGTGACTAAGTTGATTAAGCATCTGATTTTTGATTTATGCTCAGGTCATGATCTCAGGGTCATGAGATGGAGCCCCACGTTGGTGTCCACCCTGAGCATGAAGCCTGCTTAATTTAGATTCTCTCTCCCTCTCCCTCTGCCCTTCCACCTGTTCGCTTTCTCTCTCTTCTCTCTCTCAAAAAAATTTTAATATAAATGGAATATTCTGCTAGCACTAAAATCACATTTGTTTTTAAAGGAAAAGTATGCTATCTCTGTGTATTTCAAAAAGATTTTTAAAATATGCCTAGGAAGTAATACTAAATTAGGAAAAAAAGGTTTTGAAAGTGTGAATCATGTGTGATTATAATTCTGAAACTATATATATGAAATATATAAAATATATATATGAAAATAATAGAACACAGCAAAATTTAGATGTTCTATTCAGTTACCACTACATGGTGATATTATTAGAGGTTTTAATTCCTCATTAGACTTTTCAGTATTATCTACAATGAGCAAGTATAATTGCTTCAATCTGGAATAAGTTCATTTTTAAAATATCAAATCATTTTCCATCTGTTCCACTTTTCACAATGCACTAATTCTTACTGCTATTAATTTTGCTACTATCTTCAAAATATATCTTTTCTGTACTATACACATTTAAACTTCCCAAATGCTTCCATTAAATTTTTAAAATTATCATTAATTAATAAAAATGAGTGCTACAAAATATAAAATATTTACCTAGATTGATTTAGTGAAAAAGATGGCCTCATTTATATTTCCAGGGTGAATATACAATTAATAGAGAATGTGATTCAAGGAAATTGAGAATCTTACATGCATGTGAACCCTATTTAACAAGATGTTATCAATAATAATATTCAAGGAGTCATTACAAATTAGTGAGATCTTATTATTGGCCTGTTTGTACTAGAGCTCTCTGCTGGCATGATTCACAGGAATTTTCTAATGCAATCGCTTACATATCATGTCTTATCCAGAGCAATTTATTATTTATTTTACAAGGTTTGACCTAAATTTTACAAATTACAGTATTAAATGTGTGCTGTGTGGAAGTGCATCATATCAACCTAATTTCAAAAGGCACTCTTTTGTGAAAAACATTAAGTTTAATGTTCAAAATATGCTTTAATTTCAGGTAATTGTCACCATTATTGTATATTACAATCTTACATAAGTGTTAATGACATATTGGCATGCTGTTAAAACTTTCAGAATACAAGTAATGTTTCAGTTATTTTTTACTAAAAATCAAATAATAAATCAGGAATAGCCTTCTTAAAAAGTGACATTTAAACTGGGCCCCATTAAGCAAATGAGCTTGGGCCGAGGGGAAAATGGGCCAGTCGGAAAAGGGTCCCGACTATGCAAATTTCTAAGGCAAAAAGAAAGTTTACTGAAAATAGCTCAGTAGAGGCAAAACTTAAAGTAAAAGATTTCTTTAACAAATGTTTATAAATCATCTACTCAGTGCCGTGCATGAATTGGTACTGGGGATTTGTTGATGAACTAGAGGAGTGAGACTGAGAAATGAAGATAAAGACCATGACATAAACACATATAAATATACTGACTGTTACCAGAGAGGACACCTCCATGTAATCCAGAGGACCTAACCCAGGCTGGAAAGAGAGGAAAGATTTCTGGAGAAAGTGACATGGAGCTGAGATCTTTAGGATGAAACCATCCCAGCCAGGTTGGCAGAGTCAGACCAGAGAATCTAGGTAGACATGGAGGGGAGATGGTGTTGGCATGAGAGCACAAGGCAGGAGAGAACTAGCAGAGTCATGGCCCTCAACAAAGCCCACTATGACTGAGTGTGGAGAGCCTGGAGGGAGGGGGTGTGGTAATGCATGAGCGATGAACAGGGTTAAACATGCAGGGCATTTCAAGTCAAGGACTGGATCTCTTCATTTTTTGAGGATTAACAATTTATTTTACAGTTCTATTGTGTTTAAAAAAATAATTTAAAAGCCCAAGTTCAAAAATGATTCATAATGCAATTAAGATTTCTATAAATCAACTTATGTTAAGTTGCCTCAAATATTTTTTTTGAATTAAATGCCAGTTTATGTCCTTAGCCTGTGTACACAATATCAAAATCACTGGTTAAAAAGTGTAAGATTTTTTAAAAAATATTAAAATAAATAATTAAAAAAATAAAAAAATTAAGAGTGTAAGATTTGGTCAACTAGTTTTCATCTACTTTATGCTAAGTGACTTAAATATAACAATTTTTTGTATAAATATAACACTGTTCCAACACTGATTCACAAAAATGTTGCTTTAGTATGTTTCTGTATGATTGGGAGCTGCTGAATTGGTTAGGTGCAGGAATTCTCACAGTTACATAAAACAGTTTGTTAGCATTTACAAAACACATAGTCTTTTTAAGTTCCAAACTTCACAAATATTAAAATTGCAAATAATTTCCACAGTAAAACTTCTGTTTTATGGCTAAGAATCATTATTTTGGGGAGACTGTTTTTACATGCATCACCAACAACTGACTTTCTGTTGGGGGCTACTTTCCCCACATACGAGCTTTTGTCAGTTAAAACTATGTGAGGTTGAATATCCCTGATGAATATGGATGCCAAGATTCTCAACAAGATCCTAGCTAATAGGATCCAACAGCATATTAAAAAGATTATTCATCATTACCAGGTGGGATTTATCCCAGGGATGCAAGGGTGGTTCAACATTCGCAAATCGATCCATGTGATAGAACAAATCAACAAGAGAAGAGAAAAGAACCACATGATCCTGTCAATAGATGCAGAAAAAGCATTTGACAAAATTCAGCATCTGTTCCTGATTAAAACACTTCAAAGTAGAGGGATAGAAGGAACATTTCTCAACATCATAAAGTCTATCTATGAAAAGCCCACAGCAAATATCATTCTCAATGGGGAAAAGCTGACAGCCTTCCCTTTGAGATCAGGAACACGTCACAGATGCCCTCTCTCACCACTCTTGTTCAACATAGTACTAGAAGTCCTAGCAATAGCAATCAGACAACAAAAAGAAATAAAAGGTATTCAAATTGGAAATGAAGAAGTCAAACTCTCTCTCTTCGCAGATGACATGATACTTTATATGGAAAACCCAAAAGACTC
>CM052810.1:27083382-27167992 GCA_028533885.1 Nasua narica | reverse complement strand
TGGGAGAGAGATTATTGTATCATTGAACTTTTGGTCACTTGAGATAATGGCTTCCAGTATGAAATCGTGAATGCTACACTATAGTATATAAAAAATCGTATCCTTATATCTTTAACATATATATTTGCCAATATCTCTCTTTTTAAATAATATAAGGATCTTAGAAATAATTCCAATTTCCCCTCCCATCTTCCACATTATTGTTTTCTAGTATGATAGTCCCATCTTCTTTTTTTATCACATCACCTCATAATTACTCATTAATATGATTGTATCAAAATTAGTCATCGATATGATTAGAACTGTGATCTTCAATAGTGGTGGGAAGCTTTTACTTTCAAAAAACAGGGTAGTGACAAAATCAGATGTGCATTTTTAAAAGGTCAGTCTTGGAAGCATTGTAGAAAACCTTGGACTGAAGGAAGGGAGCAGCTAGTGAAGGGGGACTGGTTAGGCAGCTAATACAGAACTTAAAAAAATAGGTAAAAGTGCTTTGGATGGCAATCATAGTAAAGACTAAGACCAGCTGTAAAAAGACTAAGGCATTTTTCTCCAGCACTTCCTCTCCTAATGACTGAGGCTCTAAATGGGCAGCCAACTTGCTCTCTTTGAAATATAAACCCCATATTCCCCTCTGGCAGTACAGAGAGGCAGAGCTTTCCCTCCGGATGGTGACTGCCTTCTGTTTTCTAAATGGCCACTGAGGCAGACATCATTATGCCTTTCAAAGATTCATTTAGTAATATCTACCTTACTGTTACAAAGTGTAAGTGGGATAGATTATTTAAAAGTGCTTTGGAAACTATAATGATTTTATTATGCTCATGAAGCAATGAAATGCAAAAACCCTAACACTTCCTTTGTGATTGACACTGTGCCTGGGCATCATGGAAAACCTAAAAGAAGCTTATGCAAATATGGGTGTGTGATTTAAAGGAGTGCTTAAATGCAAATAAAATTAAGGGAACACTAAAAATAATGAGGCAGATGCAGACCTTAGGCTCCAAATATAGACCATGTTTCTCTGTTTTAAATCTGTGAGAACTGTGCTGAGTTAACCTTGAAATGTAATTCATCTTCTCTTGATTTAGAAGTGTTGATAGCCCTAGGGAGTGAATTATCATCTTGTGAGTGAACTTGAGAAGTTTCTGGTAGAGATTTCCCAGCAGTTGGAACCCAGCTGATCACTCTATCTGCCCAATGTCATGACCAGACCCTCATGTTTATGTTTCATTGTAAGCCAATTAGGTAAACACAACCTTAAAGGTTTACAGATAACAGAGGTTCCAACTGTCTTAATTTCTTTTGTATTTTTCTTCATGTAATGGAAGATTTTGCTTGCAGGAAAAAAATGAACAAATAGATTGTATTCTCTGTAAAATCATTTCAAACTCATCTAAACTGTCTCTGTTTCCATTCTCATTTCTGCTGCAGTCTCCCTAATCTAGACCAGGTCATTACTGAGAGCACGTTTATATGCCCTTTATGAAAACACCATTTGTACTTTCATTGACACCATTAATTACAGTTAGGTCTATGTTCCAATGAATATAGAAGTCAAACTTCCATGAAGCAGATACATTTGGGGAGAAAAACTAAATTTTTTGTTTCTCACTTATGGAATATCAGACAATTTGTGAATATAGTTGATTACACACACTCACCTTTATTTGATTTAAACTTCATTTTAGAAGCTATTAAAACATACAGGTCAACAATGGTAGAAAAAGTATTATGGCTTAGTATTTTTGAAATTAAAAAAGTTAGGTGCAGAGAAGTTATGAAAAGATGAAGATTTTAGTTCTTGTTCTTGATAAAATACAAAACATCTCAAAAACCTTAAAAGGTTATCAGGAGTCATTCTGCAAAAGCATTGGGACCATGCTATGGGATTTGGATTTTAGCCTAAAAGCAACTGTGAGCCTCTGAAGGCTTTTAAACACAGAGAACATGTAATGAGATGCATGTTTTAGAAAGACCACTTGCTTTTTTAGTTCTGTGAAGGATAGTTGGAGGGGATGAAACTTGAGCATCATGGGTGAGCCAGGAATTTACTGTGATAGTAGCATGAGAAATGATGATTGTTCAACTAGGGTAATGGACTGAGATTAAGGAGTAGATCCAGGAGAGAGATGGAGGTGATAAAAATTCAGTGACCAAATGGTTAGATCAGAGGCAGAGGAAGGTAATGGATTGTGATTTTAGCAATAGGAACAAAGAAGGGATGGTGACAAGAATATTTCAGAAAAACTATAGGATGTTTTTTCTCCCAATATACTAAAGGTAACATACATGACTTCAACAAAATCATAGTCATATTTGGGAAGGCATTTTATTGTATATATTTTTCAAGTGCCACAAATTATATACCAGGATTTTGATAAACCACTGTTTTTTCATTATATTTTATTGTACATATCACAAACAGATTCATATCACTTTGATGGTAAACAAATGTTTCTACCTAAAAAATAATTTTTAAAAATTGTGTTGTAATTTTAGTGTAAAAGATAAAATTCCTCTGGTAGCTAAATTGCAAAAAGTTTTGCTCTACAACATTAACATTTATTTTTTTCAGATAAAGGAAAAAGAATACAAATCTTCCAGTCACACTAACAGAAGACAGTTTTATCACAGACTACTCCTTCAATTTATTTTTTCTTATTTCAAAAGATAAGAGGGGCCATAGGGCTATTTTAGAAAGAAATTAAGAACTTTCCCATTGCAGAAAATTACAAGGTACCCAAAGGGTACTTTTTGGTGTTTTTCTTTCTTGCTGTTAGGTACAATAGCTTGACAAAGCAGGTGAATTATTTTTTCATTGAAATCAATGAGTCCCTACAGTATGCATTTCCACTAAGTGATTTGTCCAAACTCTGGTTATTTCACAAAGGATCTGCAATGAAATCCATCCTTTACATCTTTTTTGTTGTAAAAATTCCTTCTCTAAAGCACTCCACTCTGCTTCCCTAAATCTCCCTGCTTAGTATTATCCCATGTTCTGTCCTAAGCAACAGCTGTTGTTTCCTGTGCAAGAGGTATCTGCTTAAGGCTAACTCCCCACCTTCTAGTTCTTTTTTCTTTTCTTTCTTTTTTTTCCTTTTCTTTCTTCTTTTTTCTTTTTCTTCTTCTTTCTCTCTCTCTCTCTCTTTCTTTCTTTCTTTCTTTCTTGTCCAAGATTTTCCCTCAAGCTGCTTTTTACAGTTGGTTCAAGATTCAGTTGGATGTCATCTCCTCTAGGCACCAATGCTTGGACCTAATGCACCCACTTTATGTGCTCCATAACACCCTGTGAATTGTTCTATCATTTTGTTTCACTCTGTTTTACTGAGATAAACTAAATAGAGCCTCTTCCCATGGAATATGAAATTCTTGAGGGCAGGTTGGTATATAAAACCTGATACAAACTGTACTGATACAAACTGGTATCACAGCATCAACCCCTCTAATCAATCTTTAAGGTAAAGTCTTCTAGTGACAAATCCTTTTAGCTTTCCTTCATGTGAGAATGTCTTTATTATCCCTTAGTTCCTGAAGGATAGTTTCACTGGGTATAAAACTCAGGATTGACTGTTCTTCTCTTTCAGCATTTGAAAAATATTGTGTCACTTCCTCATGGCCACCATGGACTCAGGTAAGGTGTCATTTTTCTTTGGCTCATTTAAAGATACTTTCTTTGCTTTAGTTTCAGAAGTTTAATTATGGTGTGTCTTGGTGTGGATTTCTTCAACTTCATAAATCTGTAGATTTGTATCTTTTATGATGTTTTCAGGCTTTATTTCCTTACTCCTTCAGCCCCTCTATTTTTTGCCTCTCACTGGGACTCAAGGATAAGGATGTTAGTTCTTCTGTTATTATCTCATAGGTTCCTGAGGATGTGTTTATTTTTTTTGTTGTTGTTCAGCCTATATTCTCTGTTGTTCAGATTGGATGAGTCCTATTGTTCTGTCCTCAAATTCAGAGTCTATCCTCTATCACCTCCACTTTACTATTGAGCCCATCTACTGAGTTTTAAAAACCTATTGTATTTTTCAATTATATAATTTCCATTTGCTTTTTAATTATAACTTCTCTTTCTTCCCTAAGGGTTTCTATGTTTCTCATTTCAAGAGAATTTGTAATTATTTGTTAACACATTTTTCTGAGAATTACTTTAAAATCCTTGTAAGAAAATTTCAGCTTTGTATTCATTTTAGGGTTAGCATTAGTTGACCATCTTTTCTTAAACAGTTTGTGATTTCCATGGCTCTAGGTATGATGATGATTTTTTATTGTATTCTGACCATATTGGCTATTATATAAGGAGACTCTAATTTTTAATTATTTTATTTAAATTATTTTATTTTAACAGGATGTTACCCTGTTTAGTTTTGGTATGCAAGTCCTGGTCTGCTTTAATGATTCAATTATAATCTAGTTTTCAGAGACTGTGTGGTGCTCTGTTGGTCGATTTGGTCTATCTCATACATTGGGTCCTTTTACTGGTCTTTGATGATACTACTTGAGAAATCTTAAGGAGCTTACAGATAGCCCAGCTGCCTTGTACTTAAATTGTGGTGGGATCCACCTTGCCACATCCCCTGGAAACATGGTTTTCTTGGATGGGAGAGAGGAGCCATAGGACCAGTGGCAAAGGAAAATGTTTTCTTTAGCTACTTATTAACAGTAGCAGTTCCAGTTGATCCCTCTTGCTGGTTCTACTGGATGCACCTGGTGTCATCAGAAGCCCTCCCATTTGATCTACAGTAAGAACAAATTCATCTAGGATACCCTTTGTTGCTAGGTTGGAAATCAAAAAACACCAGGCCTAAGTCACCTTCTTCTGGTGACCGTGGGCTTTTAAGATACCCTTCTGTTGTGCTGTTTCTCCAGCTCTGATATCTCTAACCATTTCACCTTCACCTTCTTCTTCCAATTTTCAAAGTTCTTCTTTGGTTGTTGGTTTATTTCCAGAGTTTATAGTTTTACTTAGTACACAGGAGCTTGGAGAGACAAGTCTTCATACATCTTGTCATAATGGAGAGTTCCATTATTTTACATACAAACTCATAATTTGAAGGTCAAGTTTGGTGTGCTCTTACACATGTACTATCCTGCTTTAGATTATGTGCAGAACTGTTCCACAGTTATGTAAGTAAGACTTGGTATAGAGAGTGGGTAATTGAACTTCCTAAATGTCAGGAAAATTCAGATGTTATCATCTTCAACTGTGTCCATCTGAGTGAAGATTTATAGGATCCAAAAGTTTGCAATGGGACCTGGGAAAATGTTGCTATTTCACTGTAGTGCCTTCTACTATACTACACATCTTCTGATTCCTTTAGATGAGGATATTTTATTTGTTTTATCTATATAATTAGTCAAAACCAAAAATGGTAACAAGTGAAGAATTCTTTTTAAAGATTTATTTATTTATTTATTTATTTATTTATTTATTTGAGAGAGAGCATATGTAGGGGGTGGGGCAGACAGAGAGGGAAGGAGAGAGTCACAAGCAGGCTCCCTGTTGAGTGCAGATTCCAATGTGGGGCTCCATCTCATGACCCAAAATCATGACCTGAGCCAAAATCAAGAGTCTTATGCTTGACCAATTGAGCCACTGAGGTACCTCAAGAAGTGAAGAATTCTTTAAGATTTTAGAGACCATTCAACATCATTTTATATATGAGAAAAATTGGAGCTAAAAAGTTTTATTGACTTTCTCTAACACAGTCAAACAGTGAGGGAACAGGATTAGATCTCAAATTTTATGACTTCTATTCAGTGTTTTTCTTATTTTACCATGGAAATAAATAATAATGATTTAATGCATTTTTCAGTAACAAATACATTATTCTAACTTCTTCACAATTTTTTTCCATATACATTTAATTTGCCTGCATATTTGGTTCTTTTGTGCCCTATACAAGGCACACCTATTCTGTTATTTATGAGTAAAGCATAAAGAAGAAAAGAAAATTTTAAATGATGTCAGGTAAATAAGAGGTAATTTCTTTGTTTCCACCCCTCATCCCAAGTAGTTTCTAGTCTAGTGAGAGATGCAGACATGTAAATTCACTATAATGTAAGACCTTGTACAGTCACTGGTTAAAAAAGGAGGCAAACAAAGTGTTGCCAGAGAGGATTGGAAAGAGTGGTAAAATCCGACAAGGCAGATCAGGGACAAGGAAATAAGAGATATCCTAAGGTTGAATTAAACAGTTGGAATAGAGCAAAGGCATCACATATTGAGAAAACACAATGAGGAACATGGAAGCAAGAAACCTTATCCCAACTGCTAAGTGTCAGGACATGGAGTTTCACTCTGGTTTCAAACCCAGTAGGTCTAAAATGGATTTGATCATCTTCTTCTCAACAACCCTCAAATGTGTTTCTTCCTTTTACCTTTCAAATATTCAGTCTCTTGCTCTAGAAACTTTGTAGTCTGTCTAAATGCAGGTAACACCTCTCTATCTTACTTCTCATCAGATGGTCACCAAACCTTGCAGGTCCCTACCTCTCTATGAAGTGTCTCCTTGAAACTGTCATTCTTCTCCCTTTTTTCAGTACTACCCTAAGCCCTTGTTATTGTTCATACAAAATAATGTACTTATTGCCCAAATAGTTTCTCCAACTCAAATCTCTCACTTTTTCCGATGTCATCTTACTTAAGCCACTTATTTTTGGAAAACAGGTGGTATTATGTCATTCTCCTCATCAAAATCTTTGTTATTTATTCATAGTAGTTTCCTTACATACTACATTCCAGGCATTATGTATTAATTGCCAACTGAATGAAATCCAAACACATGGATCAGCCTTTGTCATCTGACACCAGACTCCCAACTATGCTCTGGATTCCATGTCTTCCCTCCTCCTGGACTTTGTTCCCTTGGTTCTCCTTTTCCTACTTTCTAAGGGTTTCTGTTTGTAAATATATTCATATCTTGTCATCCAAAAATAACCTCTACACACACACACACACACACACACACACTTCCCAAGTTTTACTACTACCTACATTCTGGAAAAATTAGTCTTTGTTTCTATTTTCCCCACACAAGTTCCACATTGTTCAAATCCCCAATATCACCCAGTGAAGGTTTTTCATCAATGATGTGACTTAATTATATTTGCATTTTATAGAGAATATAACTCTACTATGAGAAACAGATTGAATAGAAGAAGTGATGCAGAGTCTATTTCAATAGCTATTATGATTGGCAAGTTACATCTCCAGGTGAGAGATGATGGTGACATGAGTTTAGGTGATAGTTGTAGGGTTGGAGAGAGAATGTGATGATTTAAAAATCTGCAGAAGTAAAATCCAGATAAATTGTTTACTGACTGGATATTATATGAAGGAAAATGAACAGTCAGAGATGACCTTTAGTAGTCTAGCATGAGTAAGTCATAGGAGAGTAATTTTGATTGGTATTATAAAACCCTAGAAAATGAGCAAGGTAAGTTTTAAATATTACATATTGTTAGGATGTATATGAGACATCTCAAAAGGGATGGTGAATAATATATATGTATATATAGGTCTCACAGTTGTGATTGATTGGAAAAATGATCACAAAATGTAGCTCCCCATCCATGACCTTTAGTAGTACTCACCCATACTGATTTGGTCAATAGCACATTAGCAAGCATGATACCTGCAGAGGTTTGAAAAACTCCCATATAATGATTCCTCTTGCTACTCTTAGGAACTCCATGTTTGACCACAATATGATAAAACCCAGGCTAAGCTGCTAGATGATGAATAACTGGTTCCATCATCCCCTTTGGTCTGGCCCACAGCAAGACAGATATGAGACTGAAGCAATCCTAGGTCATCCAGCCCCATCAATCTTCCTGCTGACGATAGTCACTAGACCAGCAGAATCAGCTGAACTGACCCAGATAAAATAGCCATCTAGAAGGCCTACAGAATCCTAAGTTGAATAAATGGAAATTATTTTAAGCCAATATATTTCGTGATGAGTTGTTATGCAGCAAAAGCTAATTGACACAACCTGCTGGGGATATAGTAATAGTAGCTAAGTCATAAAGAGTTCTTTCTTTGTTAGCATGGCACTGAATATTTTACATGGATGAACTAAATGACATAAATAAAACTTTTACATAAATAGAAGTTTAGTGCTGTTAAAATACAGAAATGAAGAGTTAAATTATTTGATTTATAAAGTTTAAAGATGTTAGTATCTAAAAATGAAGAGCTAAATATTTACTAAAAGCTACTTAGTTATTACATGGCAGAATTGGAAGAAATCTGAGGGTATTTAATCTATAAACTTTCTAAGTCTACAAATTGTTGAATCCCAAGAGTATATAGCTTTAGGTTTACTGGATACTCCAAAACTATTGGTTATGGTAAAATGTTACTTTAGCTCGCATCCTCTTAGATCTCTGGTTATTTGTGTTAAATTTTCCCCAGTGTCTGTCAAGGTATGTTTTCTACCTTGATCTTCTTAAAAATGCTAATTCTGTGCTTTTTGCATGCTTCATGGGCAGCAAGAAAGAATTTATAGCCTTCAGATAAAATTATAGGTGTGAAATGTTCCACAAATAGCAATCATTTACCATATCATTTGACTTTTTTTCCTAGAATATCATGTTCATTGGATTTTAAGTTACAAATCAACAGGTTTTTTAGCAAGAATTATTTCATAACCATCTTTTAGAAGTTTTTTTTTAAGAAAAATAGTAAAATCTTAACTTGTGAAATGAAGGTAATAATGATTGTATAATGCTGTGTTTGTAATCCTTGGCTCTCACTCCTTTTCCTATATTTCTGATCTAAGGTCTATATGGACGTTCTCATTAGAGTGTGTTTTAAGCTAAGATCATTTAAAGATAAGCTGTCTTGGTATCAATATAGAATTACTACAATTTAGTGCTTATAAACAACACAGATTTTTACAGTATAGCTCCGGGAGTCAGTAGTTCAATATAGGTTTCTCTAGGTGTCTTTGTCAGCTAGGCTGCCATAACAAAATACCACAGACTCTGTGGCTTAAACAATAGAAATTTATTTTCTTACAGTTCAGGAAGCCGAAAAGTCAAAGATCAAGGTTCTGGACAATTTGATTTCTGGTGAGAGCTCTCTTCCTGACTTAGGATAGGCTGCCTTCTCTCTGTGTCCTCACATGGTGTGGCATGAGCACACTCTTATGAGGGTACCAGCCCTATGACCCTTATGAACTCACTTAACCTTTGTCACCTGCCCACAGACCCCTATCTCTATACACAGTCACAATGTAGGTTAGAACTTTAACATACATATTTGGGGAGTCCAAACACAAAGCTAAAATCAAGGTGTCAGCAGGCCTGTATTCCTTTCTGCAGACTCTAGAGGAGAATCCATTTCCTTTTCTTTTCCAGCTCCTAGAGTTTGCTCACATTGATTGGCTCTCAGATTCCTTTCTTCTTGAAAGCTGGTGTGTTAGCTTCCTAGGGTTGCCATAACAAAGTACCACAATATGGGTGGATCACAATAACGACAATTTATTGTCTTATGGTTTTGGAGGCTAGAAGTCTGAAACCAAGGTGTTGGCAGGGTTGATTCCTGCTGAGGTCTGTGAGGGAGAATCAGTTCTGTACTTTTCTCTGGCTTCTGATAATTTGTTGGCAATTTTTGGTATTTCTTGATTTGCACATATGACTTTAATACTTCAACTTTCACATGGTGTTCTCCCTGACCCTTCACATAGTCTTACCTTTGTGCATTGTTTTTCCGCGTCCAAATATCCTCTTTTAAAAAAGACACCCGTCATTTCACATTAGGGCCCACCCTAATGACCCCATTTTATTTTGATTAGCATTTTAAAGACCCTATTCCAAATAAGATCATCTTTTTAGGTACTTGCTGTTAGGACTTCAACATATTTGGCAGGGGATGACACAATTCAACCTATAGCAGTCAGCAATGGCCCATCTCCCATGGCATCATGTCATTCCTACCTCCTCTTCTGCCTCCCTCTTCCACTTTTAATGACCCTGTGATTATACTGGGCATAAAAGATAACTGAGGATAATCTCCTATTTGAAGATAAGCTGATTAGCAACCTTAATTCCATCTAATACATGAGTTCCTTTTTCCATGTAATATATTCACAAGTTCTGGAATTTAGAATGTGGACACTTTGAAGGGCCATTATTCTGACCACCACAGGGACAAATTGCTATTTGCTAAAATTTCAGAGTCTTGGATATGGCTTTAGGGAAGAGTTAGAAAATCTACCTAGGCTTGGGGATGTGTAGGTGATGTGACTCTGCATAGAACATGGTTGCTAAATTGCCTTCCAATGAGCAGGGTTTTTGAGCTTTTGAAAGAGCTGAGTGCATTTGGTGCCAGTGTTAAAGTATTGGTAATAGAAGAATAAGTAAGCATTTCCACCAGCATTCTTGCATAGAACACCCTTCAATCTTGCATAAAGGATCAACTTTTCATCTAAATAAAGGCTCAATATTAAGATAAAGTGTGACTTACTCTAATATTTTGTGCATAAATGTGCACTAAAATGGTAAATGTTCAGTTTCAAGGAATAAGTTTTAGTTATAGAATATAGTCTTAGAAGAATTACACACCAAAAACCTCTGCACCCCTACCTCATCCCTGAAAACACACACACAGATCATTGCTATTCCATTAGTGAAACAAAGGGGAAAGAAGAGGGCTCTTTATATTGCACTCACTTAAAACCTATTCCTGGTCCTGGATCAGGCAGATATTTAGAATTCTGGTATGATTTTCTCCATACTCAAGTATAATCTCATCCTCACTGAATATGTAGATTTTGCTCCAAGCTTTCCCATAATTCATTCAGTTAATATTTATTTCATATCATCATAAATTTATGTGACCTCTTACATTCATTATGTAAATTTATTCAGGAAAACATATATGTCAATTCCCTGAACTTGCAAACTAAATTGAGTACCCCATTTGGGGTACCTGTCAAAGAAGAGGAATTATTCTAAAACATTGTGAATTCTGGGTCACTTGGGTGGCTCAGTGGGTTAAAGCCTCTGCCTTTGGCTCAGGTCATGATCTCAGGGTCCTGGGATAGAGCCCTGCATCGGGCTCTCTGCTCAAAAGGGAGCCTGCTTCCTGCTCTCTGCCTGCCTCTCTGCCTACTTGTGATCTCTCTCTGTGTGTCAAATAAATAAATAAAATCTTTAAAAAAAATTGTGAATTCTTTCCAAAATCTTCTCCAGAATCACTGTCAATTGATATAAATCTGGGAATTTTCTTTGGAAATATAAAACAGAGGGGATGGACAAAACAAAGTAAAAGAGCAAGTAAGCAAAAAAATGTAGAGAGGAAAGAATGGAAGAATCATGGAAATAAAGGAATGTAAAGAGATCTTCAGAGGCTAAAAAATTAAGAGAGATTATTGGACAGAGAAAGGATTCAATTAGCAATAATCAGCAATAATCGCGCCTCGGATAAACCTCATTGGCTACGATACTGCCACTGCGCAAAGCTGGATTCAAAATCCTAAGGAAATATAGGCAAGACTCTCTGGGCAGAGGTGTACAGAAAGAATTAAAGGAGGAAGTAAGTACAAAGAATGGTAATTCTAGATATAAAAATAAAGTGGAAATGGAAGTGAAATGAAAACAGGAGCAAGGAGAGAGGGGAGAGAGCATAACCTGGAGTAGAAATTTTCTTTTATTCCATGGAGTACATTTTTCTTTCAATATAAAGGAAAGAAAAAGGAGAATGTATGATTAGTCTATGATAAAAAGTGAGGAGATGATGGCAGCCAGAGAACCAGAAGTTTCTTAGGCCACTTGGAGGATGCTGCACTCTGACTTTGAACATTGGCTGATATTCATTCTTGCTAACATGAATCCAGGGATGACAAATCTCTGGGTGCTCTGCAACAGCCTGGGACTCATTAATCACCCAGAGACTCCACACATGGGAGTTTTATAAATGATTCTCCAGGCATAGTAATTATGGGCTGCAGGAGAACAAAAGTGAGATTTGGGCCTGCCAAGTCTTTCGTGGCAATTTTCCTCTGTGTGGTTGTCCTATATCTGGAGTACTGTCCCCTACTGAGGCATTGCCTATGTATCTGCCACAAGTATACAAAGGTTATTGGATCTTTACGTAACTTCCAAAGGTTTCACTACATCATTTTTAAAGAATTCTGGGAGAATTCACAAATTAGCATTTCAACCCTGTATAAAGATTTAATGATGTGTGCTTAGGAGGTGGATCAGAAAAAAAAATAGTAGAAGTTGAAAACTTAAGGTCTGAATTTGTGACTATTCAACCAAATGCCCTAGAGTCTTCCATCTAAATTTGATTTCATTCTGACTCTAGAAACATGCAATCAATGTGTATGAATTTACAATTGAGTGGTGATCTGTGTTACAAATTTCCTTACTTTCTTAGGCAGGGTGTGTGTATGTGGGGGTGTGGGGGTGTGGTTAAGATACTACCTAGATTCAAGAGAGTTATGCTTTACTTACCACGAAGCAAGGAAGTCTTGTGTTGCAAGCTACATGTATTTCCAAGGTTATAACCTTTTCAAATAAATATCTTTTCATTAAAATGTGTAAATTAAGAAGTACTTTGCTATTCTAGATACCAAATTGGTGTTAAGTAAACAGAAAGGGAGAATTTGCTATTTCAAGCCCTCTAGGATCATCTATCAAGAAATCTTTTTAGCACAAAGTAAAAGTAAATGAAGCTAGTGAACAAGACAATGTCTTACCAAATGAGTCAAGTTCCAAGTTTATGTTACATAAATATTGTCATTTTTGTTGTCATTGTTGATATTAGTCGCAGTTGGTTAGATGTTTAGTTCTCTTCAGGAGCAACAGAGAAGTATGAAAGCCAAAGAACTCAACGCAATTTAAAGCAGCTCGAATTCTATGTTACCAATAGTCACCATTCCCACAACTGTGAGTCAAAGCATTGCTTTATCTGGATCTGAGCCAACACAAAAATGACATCTGAAACCCACAGCTGGGAGTCTCTCTAGAAATTCTTCTTTAAATATTGGGTCTTAGGGAAGAAAGTACAGAGAAAACAAAGGTGGTGAGAGAGGGAAGGAGGAAAGAGACCTAAAATGAGTGCAATAAAAGCCAGATAATCCTATTGTATAGTTCGTGTATGCTTAGGAGTTTGGAGTAAAGAAATAATAAAAATCTCCATCACTTGCCTGGCTCAATTCCAGTTACTTAAAATAATTACTTGTCATATGCTTCCAATTAGATTGCAAACAGACTGCCTTTTGACAACTACCTCAAGAAATCTCTTTAAGTGTTTTCCTCTCCTTTTCATAATGGAATGTCTTATCCATTACAAAAGTCATGCTGCAAACAGCCACATCTTCATTGAGATAAATATTAAAAACCGAAACTGTAGAAGAAATCCCAAGTGTTCCTCTAATTTATTATTTATTTATTTGATTAATTGGAAAACCAGTGGTGGGAAGAGGAAAAGATGAAATTGGGCTCTGGAATTCAGAATATTTTCAGATACCTGGGAACATTTCATACAATTTTGACACTGAGTATAATTTTCTTTAGTGTTATTTTTAAAATTATTAGACTTTATTTCTTAAGCAGTTTTACTGAGCAGAAAGTACAGAGAGTTTTCATATGCCCTCCTCCCCCAGTTTCTCCTATTCTTAACATCTTGCATTAGTGTGGTACATCTGTTAAAATGGATAGCCCAAGTGGGGGTGCCTGGGTGGCTCAGTCAGTTAAGCCTCTGGCTTCAGCTCAGGTCATGAACTCAGGACCAGGGTCCTGGGATTGAGCTCTGCATCAGGCTTCCTGCTTAGTGGGGAGTCTGCTTCTCCCTGTACCCCTCCCTTCCACTTGTGCTCTCTCTCAAATAAATAAAATCTTTAAAAAAAAATTGATAGCTAATAGTGATATATTATTGTTGTTGTTATTAACTAAAGTCCAACATTTACAGTAGGGTTTACTGTTTATGTTGTGTTATTTTTATTATAAAAATGTATAGTAAGAGTGGAGCCCTGATATTCCCAGAGCCTCTGCTTAGTGGAAGCAATGGAACTGCAGTGATGCTTGTTTCCATGTGGCCAAAAGAGAGTGGCTCATGTGACAGAACACTTGAAGGAGTAAGGAGGAGAGAAAGGGCAGATGGAAGGAATGGAGGGCTACTGACGCCAATCAGCTCACCACGAATCCCCTGGAGGCTGCTGCCAATAGTTTGTATCTAGATGTGTGAGACCCAGAACCACAGTGTGCTATGCATTAGACATAATCCAAGCCAGTACTTGTATCTTCCTATTGCCACCATTATTGATACATCATTGGCATATAACAATGTGTAAATTTAAGATGTACAATGTGATGATTTCATAGTCATATGTATTGCAAAATGATTTCCATAATTAGACTGGTTAACACATCAGTCAGTACTTGCATCTGGACCACATACCCATCGTAGAGATTTTCCCTCTACATTTGCTTTGAGGAAATCTGTGGGAGAATATCAATCTCTGGTATTTTCGACATGGCAATGAAGTAATATACAGAGGACACAATGAAAGGCGTGCACTTAAAATTGAGCTTTTCAACAAATTGTGGGTTTTTTTTAAAAAAATATGTTTTGAAGAATATGCTTATTTTAAAGAATATATCCTGTTTGTTTCCATTAAATAGGTATATTTAGCTATTAAAAACTCTGATGCCCAATATACTGCACCCTCTATATGTAACATCTTTTAATAGACCAATCATTACTGTTAGTATCTATGTTTTATCGAGCACTGTAAGTGAAATGGATCCTGGGAAGAGAATAAGAATAAGCTCTCTGTGTTATTTGTTTCATTTTGTGGCAAATTTAAAGGTATTTTTCTTAGTTCTGTTCATTATTGTTATAGGCTGAATTAGGTACTCACCCCAAAAATACGTTGTAGTCCTAACCATTGGTACCTCAGAATGTGACTTTATTTGGAAATATAGTCTTTGCAGAAGTAATCAAATTAAAATGATGTCATTAGGGGGGGCCTTTAGAAGATGTCCTTATAAAAAGGGGAAATCAGACACAGAAAGTGACACTATATTTAGGAAAGGCAATATGGAGAGACACAGGTGGGGCCATCTATGGCCAAAGGAGAGAGGCCTAGAAAATATCCTTCACCACAACCCTCAGAACAAATCAGTCCTGCTGGCACCTTGATTTTTGGCTTCTAGCCCTCAGGACTATGCAAAAATAAATTTCTGTTGTTTAAGCCACCAAGTTTGTGGTATTTTTTGTGGCAGCCTTAGAAAAATAATAAAGTTATGTTTGTTTGGTTGGTTTTTTTATGCCTTATGTAGAATTCTCTTTTTAAATGCAAAATATTTTAGATTAGTAATATGATATCTCATGATTTGGACTTCTGAAAATTACAATAGTAATTTTCATCCAAGGTTTGCCATATATAAATTATATATTTAATTTTATTCCAGAAATATTTTTAAAAAGGTTTCAAGTAGCAATTTTTAGATGTAAAAGACACATAGAAGGAAATATCACAAAGGACCAATGTATAACCTGATTCAAGTCTTTTTTTTTCTCTTGATTTTCCTTTAGTAGTCATAAGTTCATACCTCTGAGATTGTGGGAAGCCTTGGCCTTCTGAATTTCCGTTTTCTTCCATTTTTGGAACTGTAGATCTATGTATTTTATGCATATTTGGATACCAAATATTCTTGATCCTGCCTTGGATCAAGAAGGATAGGATGATAGGATGACAATACTTGGCACCAAAAATAAGGCAAATAGTCTTAACTATCCTATTGCAATAGAGCTTTCCAAAGCAGCTAAATCTGTTGGGCAATTGAAAACAAAAAAGAACATATTCTTACTCTTACCCTTGTAGGGACAACAGTGGTCATCATTTTGTACTCATCATTATCTGATGAACAAAACTTAAATCACCAATTCCAATCATCAAGTCAGTTTGGGGACACATTTATGATTGATCAGAAGGCAGACCAACTCACCATCAAGTACAAGACAGTCTTGGATCAGGTTCTCTTATTGTAAGAAGGACAATGGTGAACTCCAACCATAAACATTCTCCAACTCAAGGCCATTTCTTCCTTTTTCTGAGGGGTTGAAGTTTGAAGCTTTAACCAAGTCATGGTTCAGACTCTGGAGTGGATCCAAAGTTGTTTATTGAATAATGTTTTAGCCTTGCCTGCTAGGTTTGTTTGTTTGTTTGTTTTTATAACTTACCTCTGTCTTCACAGACAGAACTTTTCTCTTAAATAATAAAATATGAATTTGGTCATCTCCTTAGCTGATTTATGAGATACAAGTTTCTCCTTTCAGTGTATTAAACAAAATAGCTAAACTTCAGGCATTTGTTTTAACTTATACTCAAAATATTTATGATTTTACTATGATTAAACTCCCACCTGGGGAAAAAAATGTTCAAAAGGTAAATTCTAATGTGGTGGTTTTTAAACTTGACTTAGTTACATAAATCCAGGGGTGTTTATAAAAATAGGGATTCTGGGCCCATCGAAGTTGTAGATCTGGAACTACAAGGTTTGTAGGTTAGGTTAGGTATCTTTAATAACCCCACAAATGAGTCTTGTGAACCTGGCACTGCTTCAGGCAACCACAGACTGTAGGCAATACATTTATTGGTAGAAACTTGCATGTTCTGATGACAGCCATGAATTTTTTATGATCCTTAGATCCTAAATCCTTAGAAATGAAGAACCTCCCAAAACAGGTTAATTTGGTGAAAATAGGTGGGCATCACAATCAAATAAACCTTCATCAAGTAACTTCTCTTGTTCTTACATGGGGCTTATAATAATTATCTTGCAAACAGAATGGAGATAATGTGTATTAAATGCCAGCCAAGGGCCAGGCACATACTAAATGCTCAGTGGAGAGTTCTTGTTATTATAGAAGAATTATGAACCAGTCTTGTAGGAGAAGAGAAAATGTTAAGTTTTCCTATCTCTCTCTGAGAAGAGCAGGAAAATTAGGTCCTTAAACTGTATTGTTGCCTACCTCTATAAAAACACTTTCATAGAATCATATAACAAAACGCTTTTGATTTTTACTCAGAGGTCTGAAAACGAAAGCCACACGATTAATTCTGCACCTTGGGCTAAATCACTGAAAACACTGTATTGACCAGTGTAAAAGTTTACCCAATGGAGTTAAATACTAGGAAATAGATCTCTCTCTTCTAACATACTGGTTGTCTTCCAACAATAGATAATGATTGCTAGAGCCTCCACTGCCAAGAAGATGAATTCTGACTTAAAAATTAATCTTAGCCTCAGTAATTGTTCTTAGACTGGGTAGTTTCATGTAATTATTTGCATAGATTCCTTTCTTTGCCCTTATGCCCCAACCTTTACTATTCTCTCCATGTCATTCTTTTCATTGTTTCTTTTCTCCCCAAAAGCTAATCAGTAACTGAAGCGGAATTCCAATCAAAAATGTTTTCCAGTGTAGAAATCTTCCAGGAATTTAAAAAATAATGCTTATGTGGCCCAACTTCTTTCCATTCTTGCTTGCATCCCAGGATATGCATAGAAAGCCCCATGTTGCGTGTGGAGCCTACTTTAAAAAAAGGGGGGATGGCTGGGTGGGCTCAGTGGGTTAAAGCCTCTGCCTTCAGCTCAGGTCATGATCTCAGGGTCCTGGGATCAAGCCCCACATCAGAATCTCTGCCCGGTGGGAAACTTGCTACCTTGCTGCTCTCCGCCTGCCTCTCTGCCTAGAGATCGCTCTCTGTCAAATAAATAAATAAATCTTAAAAAGAGAAAAGAAAAAAATGGAAGGGAAATCAAACAGGAAAATATTATAGAATAAAAGAAAACAGAGAAAAGGGTCGCCAGTGTTTTAAGCTCTCCAGTGCACAACTTCAAATTCCTGATGGCACAGTAGGAAAGATCATATGGAATAAATAAATGGTCAGACACATATAAGTAGGCTTTAGCAAGGCAGAGTTCAAGAAGTTCAGGGTCGAGAAAAAGGAGTACCCTAATGAGAGGAAACATAGATCATCATCATCCTGAGGGAAAAAAAATATAGATGTGACAATGGAAATAGGTAATAGCAATGTGAGCTTAATAATAGAGGATTAGCATTGATGTTCTACGAAAATAATCAAGGAGAGGTAGGAGACTATTTTTTATAAGCTCAGTCTTAGAACAGATACAAAAGTTTTTAAAAATTAGGGGCACAAAAAGGATACTTATAAATTATTGGTTCTCAAGCTTTTTATCTCAAAAATTCTTTACACTCCTAAAAATTGCTGAGAACGCCAAAGAGCTTTTGGTTATATGCATTATAGCTATTGTTCTTTAACATATTAAAAATTAAAACTGAAAAAAATTGTGTTTGTTTATGAATTTAAAAATAAAAATAATATGGGCATCTAGGTGGCTCAGTCATTTAAGCATCTCCCTTCACTCAGGTCATGATCTTGGGGTCCTGGGATTGAGCCCCCATGTTGGGCTTCCTGGTCAGTAGGGAGTCTGCTTCTTCTCCCCCCACTTATGTCTCTCTCTCTCTCTCTCTCTCTCAAATAAATAAAATATTTAGGAAAAAATAAAAATAATAAGCCATTTCATATCAACATAAGCAAGCTATTTTTATGAAAAATAACTATAGTTTCAAAACATAATGAAGGCTAATAATGGAGCATTTTGTTGCATTTTTTTAAAAGTCTGGCTTAATAGAAGATGATCGTATTCTTGTATCTACCTTGCAATATGTTGTTTTTAAATATTTGAAGAAAATTGGGCTTTAAACAGATACATAGCTTAAAAAGGGAAGAGTATTTTAATAGCATTTTTCAGGTAATTATGAATATATTTTCTTGGTACTACAACAAAACTTGACAAGTGCTAATATCTTAAAGGTTAATTGCAGTGTGGAATCTGAAAAAATATCAATGAACTTTACATCCTCTGTTACATTACATTTAATTAGTTACTCTTGCACTTTGAATGGATCATTCATCCTTTGATGATTTTGCTGTGTTATGTATTGGTCATTTAAAAAAGACATGAAATACTAATTAAAATTGTTAAGATCACTTCCAATCTCATCAGAAAAGTCGCAAGTATTGGGAAGTTTCAGGTTTTTGCCTGACACCCTGAATTTTATTTTTGGCAACAAGTTCTGAGTTATCTTCTTCAAGTAATATGCCCACTTTTTACTTTTTTGGAGAATGTATTCTAAATATCCAAATCAATAACCTTAGTTTTTCCATTGCTCTTTAAAGGAAAAATGATGTTTATGAAAAATGGGGCTAGTTTAACTTGCAATTGAAACATATGTACAAGTGATCTTCCCCCCAAGATAACTGTGGTTCCTAAAGATGCAACAGTATCACTTTTTGCATACTTTTCATTTCATCACATGGATCATTAAAAATGTGTACATTTTTGTATACACATTTGGGTTGAGATTTAATTAATTTTTACTGCTTCATTGAGGACATTCTTAAGTGAAACCAACTTGTGAAGTCAACTTTGTCTATTTTATTTTATTTTATTTTATTTTATTTTATTTATTTTATTTATCTTAGGAAACAAAGTGAAAGAATTTAAGTGCAAATGACTAACATGGGAGACATGAAATTATTTCATATGAAAAAAGACAAGATCCGCTAGGCTTTAATTTAAGGAAAATATATTCAGATGATATGGGAAAGGGCATTAACCATGGATTACAAAAGATAACATAAAACTGTAGAGATAAAGTCAGGAAGACCAAGACCCAAATGAAATGTGGCCTATTTGCAACTGCTAACATACCAAAGAGAATGTATGATCTTCATCTTCATTTACTCAGTATGGAGACCAAGAGAGAGATCCTATTCATCTAATAAAAGGAAAGAACTCCAGTGGCAAATGATAGACTAATTCAAGTATATAGAGGAGGGCAACGTAAAAGAGGACTGGATTTAAGTAAGCCAAAGGTTAGATTTGGGGTTCTGGTGACAAAGTTATGGAAAAACACAAAAGAAGGGGTTTTTTTTTCTATTTCTCATTTTTTGCATTTAATATTCTTATTTCAAAGTTAACATAAAAGGCATAAAGAAGAAATTTAAAATATCTTAAGTTACACAAAATCTTGATAACTTGATATTTATCCTATTTTTTATAATACTTAATTTAAAAGGTAAATAATTATATTAATATACCTATTTATACCCATACATTGCCTTATGGAGATATTGGAGGAGTCTCCATGACTGCATGGGAGATTAGAACATTATGTTAAAATCCTTATCGAATTTTAGACTCTAGGATTCTTTTATAATGTATTATGGACTTTGCTGCATTGATAAACATTATTGAATATTATGAGAGATTTAGATAACCAAGGAACATGGAAGGGCAAGTTTTAATCTTTGGTTATTAAAAATTTTATTATATTATATGTATAAAACACCTACACACACACACACACACACGCACGCACGCGCGCATGCATGCGCGCGCACTCGCTCATATATTTTGTCTATAGTTACACTAGAGCTGCTGAAATTACCAGAGGCCAATGTTCTAGGAAAATAAACTAGTGGAAGTTTTTACAGAATGTCTCTGGGAAGTAAAGTTTTATAGATTCAGGAGAAATCTCTGTTAAATAATAAGAAAATCTTCTGGCCTTACCACTTTCTGTGTTTGACAGGTTTCAAAGTCTGTTATCCAGGCAAGTAGATCCAAGCCTCTCCTGAGAAGATCTTGCCTTGCAAGAAATTTTCTACCCATCCCTGGAAAGGTCCACAACAGAGTTCTTCATACTGCTACACCTTCTTTTTTTTCTCTCAGCCTATTAATTTCTACCTCACTGTTGTAGCCATTATGTTTATGAAACATTACTAAAAATGTTTTAATTTGATAATATTCTTTACTTTTTATTTAAATATCCCATTTCTAAATGAATAGCTTTTAGGTATACTTGGAAGATGAAAGTTAGACATGAACATAGGCCTCTGTTTTCTTCCCTCTGTCCCACAAAATAATTCAGAGGTGTAGATCTCAGCAGAAAACTGACATATTCAGCGCTACAAACAAAACAGTGCCAAAAAAAAATGTATCCTCAGCTAAATGCTAGCTCCATGACACTTGAGGGAAGAATGGATTTGATTTCAGTCTTGTCATTAAGTTGTTCCACACTGAAGACTGGTGTTCTGAAGAGTTATTTAAGATTCAATTGTACAAACCAAAGAGGCTTTTTGTGACTGAACAGATATTTGTTCTTACATTCTTTTTCCATTTACCCTGCTTTTTCGGCACTGGTTAAATTCCATTCCCTATAATTAATGTTTTTAAACCTGGAAGATAATCCTCTTCTCAGGCCTTGCAAGAATGCTTAGTAGCTTCAAACGGTAAGACTCTCCAGACATTTCAAGACATATCCAGATACTTCAAGAAATCTATTTTTCACTTGTTTTCAGGGAGAAATTTTACAATGGTAGATTGAGATTAATAATTATCTACATGGTGCATTGAATGCTTTTAGTTAGAAGTCATTTACTTAAATATAGATTAGGATTTTGAGAAAAAGGATGATAGTCCATACAATTATAATTAGTACAGTGAGTGTTACAAGATTACCTGCCTAGCAAGAAAGTATATGAATTTAGAGAAGCTAAATGGATTTTAGAGATTCTGATTAAAATACTTTTGCAACTCAGATAAAAAAAGAGAAAAATAAAATGTTTTTGAAGTAGTTCTTACATCAAGTACCATCTTTTCTTAAGTTAGGGATTGCTTTTTATTTTCCTGTTTACTAGTGACAAGGTGGCTTCTGAGTTTAACATACCGTGGAAGAGTCAGAACTGATCTAGAGCCAAAAATTCACATTCTAATCCTACTTCTGTCATGGGGCCTTGTCCAAACCATCCAGCAGTTCCAAGTCTCATTACTGTCAACTGATATGTATGGGACTCTACCAGGTGATGTGTAAGAGTCCCCTCCCACTCTACTGTTCCAAGATTTTAAGAGAAAGCATCTCCTGTAGATTAAATTGGGGGAAAAGTGAGTTGACAGTAATCATTGAATGAAAGAAGAAATTAAAGAGAATGGAAGTAAGGATAAAGGAAATAAGAGAATAAAATAATCTAATAGTATAGCTCTCGAGGATTTTTAAAATTTTCATTCCAGTATAGTTAACATACAGTGTTAGATTAGTTTCAGGTGTGCCACATAGTGATTCAACTCTTCCATACGTCACCTGGTGCTCCTCACGAGTGCACTCCTTAATCCCCATCACCTGTTTCACCCATTCTCCACCCATGTCCCCTCTGGGACAAACTACCAGTTTGTTCTCTATACTTAAGAGTCTGTTTTGGTGTGGGCACCTGGGTGGCTCAGTCAGTTAAGCAGCTGCCGTAGACTCAGGTCATGATCTCAGGGCCCTGGGATAGAACCCTAAGTTGGGCTCCCTTCTCAGCAGGAAGTCTGCTTCTCCCTCTCCTCCCTGCTGTATCTATCATTATCACTGTCTCTCTCTCAGGTAAATAAATAAAAATCTTTTTTTTTAAGTTTTTATTTATTTGTCAGAGAGAAAGAGAGGGTGGGGGGAGAGCACTAGCAGGGAGAGTGGCAGGCAGAGGGAGCAGTAGGCTCCCCGCTGAGCAAGGAGCCCAATGTGGGACTTGATCCCAGGATGACCTGAGCTGAAGGCAGATGCTTAATGGACTGAGCCACCCAACCATTCCAAAATAGATGAAAATCTGGGAAAAAAAAAAAGTGAGAGAAAGAGTCTGTTTTTTGGCTTGTATCTTTTTTCTTTGTTCCTTTGTTTCTTTACTTCCATATATGAGTAAAATTATATGGTATTTCTCTTTCTCTGACTGACTTATTTCACATAGCATTATACTCTCTAGATCTAACCATGTTGTTGCAAATGGCAAGATTTCATATAATTTATGTATGTATGTATGTATGCATGCATGTGTGTATGTATGTATTTTATTGTTTTTTTATTGCAGTATAGTTAACATACAGTGTTATATTAGTTTCAGATGTATAATATAGTGACTCAGCAATTCCATACATCCCCCAAGGCTCATTACAAGTGGACTCCTTAATACCCATCACCTATCTCACCCATCCCCCCCACCTTCCCTCTAGTAACCATCAGTTTGTTCTCTAAGTTAAAAAAGGCTCTTTCTTGATTTGTCTCTGTCTCTTTTTTTTTCTTCCCTTTGCTTGTTTATTTTATTTCTTATATTCTACATATGAATGAAATCATAAGGTATTTGTCTTTCTCTGACTGACTTTGACTTACTTTGCTTAGCATAATACTCTCTATCTCCATGTCATTTCAAATGGCAAGATTTTATTCCTTTTTATGGCTGAGTAAAATTCCATTGTGTGTGTGTGTGTGTGTGTATGTTTGCATATATTGCATATATATAAACATCTTTATCCATTCACCTATAGATGGGCACTTGGACTGCTTCCATAATTTGACTATTGTAAATAATGCTGCAAATAACACAGAGGTGCATACATCTTTTCAAATTAGAGTTTTTGTATTCTTTGGGTAAATACCCAGTAATGGAATTACTAGATCATATGGTAATTCTCTTTCCCTGATAATGAGTGATGTTGAGCATCTTTTCATGTGTTGGCCATCTGTATACCTTCTTTGGAGAAATGTCTGTTCATAACATCTGCCTATTTTTAAATTGGATTATTTGGGATTTTGGTAGTGAGTATAAATTCTTTATATATTTTGGATACTAACCCATTATCAGATACGTCATTTGATATCATCTCCCATTCAGTAGGTTATCTTATGGTTGTATAGACTGTTTCCTTTATTGTACAGAAGTTTTTTACTTTTGATGTAGTTCCAATAGTTAATATTTGCTTTGATTTCCCATGTCAATGGGAATATGTCAGGGGACATATCTAGAAAAAATATTGTTATGGCCAATGTTGGAAAAATTACTGCCTGTGTTCTCTCCTAGGATTATTATGGTGTCAGGTCTCACATTTAGGTCCTTAATCCACTTCAACTTTATTTTTGTGTAGGGAGTAAGAAAGTGATCCAATTTCATTATTTTGCATGTAGCTGTCTAGTTTTCCAAACATCATTTGTTAAGGAGACTGTCTTCTCCCATTGCATATTCTTTTCTCCTTGCCTCTTTGGTGGAAATTTAATTGACCATATAATTGTGGGTTTATTTCTGGGTTCTCTGTTCTGTTCTATTGATCTATGTGTTTATTTTTATGCCAATCCCATATTGTTTTGATTACTACATATTTGTAGTGTGGTGGATTTGTGGTGGATTGTGATACCTCTAGTTTTGTTCTTTTTCAGGATTACTTTGGCTAATCAGGTTGTGGTTCCATATAAATTTTAGGATTATTTATTCTAGTTCTGTGAAAAATGCTGTTGTTATTTTGATAGGAATTGCATTAAATCTGCCCATTGCTTTGGGTAGTATAGACAATTTAATTTAACAATAAAATTTAACAGTTTTTATTAACAAATTTGACAATAAAATTGTTCTTCCAATCCATGAGCAGAGAATATCTCTCCATTTGTTTAAGGGGAATATTTTTTAATTCAACCTGTATAGTTTTCAGAGTACAGACCTTTCACCTCCTTTGTTAAGTTTATTCCTAAGTATTTTATTCTTTTTGGTACAACTGTAAATGGGACTGTTTCCTTTTTAATTTCTCTTTCTGATATTTCATTATAACTGTATAGAAATACAACAGATTTCTGTACATTGATTTTTTTTGTCCTATGAGCTTACAAAATTCATTTTGTCTTTTGGTGGAGTCTTTAGGATTTTCTTTTTTTTTTTTTTTAAAGATTTTTTAAATTTATTTGGGAGACAGAGAAAGTGAGAGAGAGCATGAGAGGAGAGAAGGTTAGAGGAAGAAGCAGACTCCCCGTGGAGCTGGGAGCCGGATATGGGACTCGATCCTGGAACCCAAAGATCATGATCTGAGCCGAAGGCAGTTGCTCAACCAACTAAGCCACCCAGGCGCCCAGGATTTTCTATATATAGTTTCATGTCACCTGCAAATAGTGAAATTTGTACTTCTTCCTCACCAATTTGGATGTTCTTAATTTTTTTTTTCTTGTCTGATTGCTGTGGTTAAGACTTCCAGTACTATGTTGAATAAAAATGGTGAGAGTGGACATTCTGATCTTGTTCCTGGTCTTAGGGGGAAAACTCTTCAGTTTTTCACTATTAGCTATGATGTTAACTATGGGTAGTTTATAGACAGTCTTCATTATGTTAAGGTATGTTCCCTCTAAACCTACTTTGTTGAGAGTTTTTACCATGAACAGGTGTTTTACTTTGTCAAATGCTTTTTCTGCATCTAATGAAATGATCATATGGTTTTTATCCTTTCTTTTATACATGTGATGTATCATATTGATTGATTTGTGAGTATTGAACTACCCTTGTACCCCAGGAATAAATCTCATTTGATTGTGGTAAATGATTTTTTCATGTATTGTAATATTTAATTTTTAATTTAATATTTAATTTGCAAATTTTTGAGGATTTTTGCACCTGTGTTCACCAGAATATTGGCCTATATTTCTCTTTCTTATGTCTTTATCTGGTTTTCGGTACCAGGGTAATGCTGGCCTCATAGAATGAATTTGGAAGTTTTCCTTTCTGTTCTACTTTTTGGAAAAGTTTGAGGAAGATAGTTATTGACTCTAAATTTTGGTAGCATTCACTTTTGAAATCATCTGGTCCTGGACTATTTCACTATTTTCACAGATTACTGATTGAATTTCATTGCTGATAATCCCTCTGTTCAAATTTTATTTCTACTGATTCAGTTTTAGGAGATTATATGTATGTAGGAATTTATCCATTTCTTCCAGATTGTCCAATTTGTTCGCATATAATTTCTCATAATGTTCTCATATGATCCTTTGTATTTCTATGGTGTCAGGGGTTATTTCTCTTCTTTTGATTCTGATTTTGTTTATATGAATATCTCACTTTTTATTTTTTTTAATGAGACTGCCTAAAGGTTTATTAATTTTGTTGGTCTTTTCAAAGAACCAGCTCCTGGTTTTATGGATCTCTTCTATTGTGTTTTTTTTTATGTTTATTTTGTTTATTTCTGCTTTCATATTTAGTAGTCCCTTCCTCCTACTGGTTTGGGGGTTTTGTTTGTTCTTTTTCTAGCTCCTTTTGATGTAATGTTAGGTTTTTATGTCTGAAATGAGTCTCTTATAGGCAGTATATAGATGGATCTCACCTTTATGTTCATTCCATCACCCTATGTGTTTTGTTTAGAACATTTAGTCCATTTGCATTCAAAATAATTATTAAGTAGGTACTGATGGCCATTTTGTTACTTGTTTTATGGTTGTCGTGTAGTTCTCTGTTCCTTTCTTCTCTTGCTCTCTTCTCTCACAAATTGCTGGCTTTCTTTAGTGGTATACTTGGATTCCTTTCTCTTTATTTTTTGTATTTCTAATACTGGTTTTTGATTTATGGTTACCATTAAGTTTTTATCTAACATCTTATGTATAGAGCAGTGTATATAAGCTTATGGTCACTTATGTTTAAAGTGACTCCCACTTTTTATTATTATCCCCCCACATTTTTGATTAATGCTGTTATAATTTACTATCTTTTATTTTGTGAATCCCTTGACTGATTTTTATACATATACTTAATTTTTTCTGCTTTTGTGCTTCCTACTTTTCTTTCTCCTACTTGTGGTCTTTTCTTTCTACTCAAAGAGCCACCTTAAACATTTCTCGTAGGGCTGGTTTAGTGGTCATGAATTTCTTTAGCTTTTGTTTATCTGGGAAACTCTTTATCTCTCTTTCAACTCTGAATGATAGCCTTGCTAGATAGAATATTCTTGGTTGCAGGTTTTTCTTCTTACAGCACTTTGAATACATCATGCCACTTTCATCTGGCTTACAAACTTCTGCTGAAAAATCAGCTGATAGCCTTATGGGGGGATTCCTCATATTACTGTGTTCTTTTCTCTTGGTGCTTTTAAAATTCCTCATCACTACTTTTTGCCATTTTAAGTACTATGAATCTTGGCACAGACCTCCTTGAGTTGCTTTTTGGGTTGATTTTCTCTGTGCCTTCTGGATCTGGATTTCTATTTTCTTCCCCAGATTTGGGAAGTTTTGCACTGTTGTTTCTTCAAATAAGTTTTCTTCCCCTATTTCTCTCTCTCTTCTCCTTCTGAGATCCCTATAATGCAAATGTTATGATGCTTAATGGTGTTGATTACTTTCCTAAGTCTAGTCTCATTTTTTATTATTACTTTTTCTCTCATCTGTTCAGCTTGCTTGTTGTCCATAATGCTATCTTCCAGGCAACTGAGTCATTCTTCTCCTTCCTCTAGTCTATTTATTCCCTCTAGGGTACTTTTAAATTCAATTATTGAGGTCTTCATGTCTAGTTCTTTTGCTTGTTTTCCATCTCTTTGTTTTCTATCTCTTTGTCTCACTGATGTCCTCTACTCTTTTCTCAAGTCCAGTGACTATGACAATTTCTTTAAATTCTCTATCAGACATATCACTTATCTCCATTTCGTTTAGGTCTCTTGCTATAATTTTTCCTGTTCTACAGTTGGGTTATATTCCTCTGTCTCTTCATTTTGACTAACTTTTATGTCTGTTTCTGTGTGTCAGGAAAAACAACTACATCTCCTGCACTTGAAAGTAATGGCCTCATGAAAAAGAGGTCCTATAGTGCCCTGCCATGCAGTGTCTCCTTTTTACCAGAAGCCATCACTTCAGGGGTATTTCCTATGTGTTGCATATGCCCTCTCGTGGTTGAGCCACTTTTGCCTTTAGTCCAGTCAACTGCAATGGTTCTCTTTGCCTATTGTGGACAGGATTTGGTCCCTGCTGTTAGTGGACCAATCTGGAGCCACCCTGGGACTGAGTCTAGTCAGACCAGACATTTGCCAGAGATGCAGTTGCAGCAAAGTGCCAGGTTCGTTCCCTCTGTTGTCCCCTGAGAAGCTTTTGTTGTTTGATAGGGAGGTGAGCAGTAAAATCAAATGTCTGCCCCTAGCCTTTCGTTGTACTAGTGTATGTGGTTATCTTTCCCTCTCCCTGGGGCAGGCATCCCTTTGGAATGGTGCTGCTCCCTGTTGGGGCTGCCTGCACACTGCTATTTGGATGGGTTTTGGCCACGGGCATATTGGAGGGGGTAGGTCTACAGGAGAACACCATATTAACAGGGTTTGCAGGGGTCTGCTATTAGAGGAGACTTGGAGTGGAGGCTTGGCTGGAGGGGACATTTCCACAGGAGAATGCAGGGGTGGGGATTCTTTTAGCAAGTTAGATAGAGTGTTGGTGCTATGTTGGTTCCTGCAGGGTCTGTATGTCTAGGTTGGGGAGCAGGAGACGAATTGGCAACTGCCAACTCCTTCGTTTCTGGAGAAGTCTCTTAAAGACCTCTGCCCCTACAATATATACTCTGAGATTAGTAAATAAATCTTCCCATACACCCCATGCATTTTCAAACTGGTGCTTCTATGGTATATCTCCAAAGGCCTCTTGGTTGTGCTGTCTCTTTATGAGTGGGTATTCATATTTCCTATTGCCCTCCAGCTCTCCCAGAACCAAACCTCTGATTTTTAAAGTTCCAAATGTTAAGACTTGCTGATTGTAAGAACGTATGAAATTAGGCCCCTCTGGTTTTCAAAGCCAATATTTTTTTTTAATTTTTTTTTAAAGATTTTATTTATTTATTAGAGAGAGAGAGACTGAGAATGAGAGGGGAGAAGGTCAGAGGGAGAAGCAGACTTCCCACAGAGCCGGGAGTCCGATATGGGACTCGATCCCGGGACTCCGGGACCATGACCTGGGCCGAAGGCAGTCACCCAACCAACTGAGCCACCCAGGCGCCCTCAAAGCCAATATTTATGGAGATTTGTATTCCCTGTGCAAGTTCTCCATGTTTAGGGTTCTTGGTGGGAGAGTCTGTTTCTTTCTGCATTCTGTGCCTATAGTGCTTCTCTCTCCTGGGACAATCCCTGTGGTCCATTTAGCTCTGAACTGCATTTCCACCCTTCCTACCCTCTTCAGTATAGCCTCTTCTCTAAACTTAGCTATAGACAGTATATTCTTACAGTTTTGGGGTCATTTTCTGGGTTATTTACACTGAATGGGATGTTATCTAGTTGCCTCTGTGGAATGATGTGAGCTTAGGATCTTGCTACTCTGCCATCTTCCCCAGAAGTCTAGTTAGAAAGGATTTTATAAAATCATGAACTACTTCTCCGAAGTCTTTGGAAACTAGAAAGATATTTATATGTGGCTACTATGGCGTTTCCTCCTATATGTTCTTCTAACTGCCCATATTTACACACATTGTAGGATTTATCACATTCTATATTTTAATTTGGTTTACTTGTTCATCTCTTCTCTTAGTCTTCTGAAGGTGAGGCAAACACTGTCATGCTCATCATTGATCCCTAATACTTAGCCCTATGCATGACATACAGCAAGGACTCTGTAAATACTTATTGATGAAAGAAGTAATTTCCTTCTTTTCTGTATCAATATCTTAATTCTTTTTTTTTTATTTTGTATCAAGCATCACTAAACTGAGTATATCACTACATTTATAAAGTCAGAGAAAGAGTGAACAAACTTCAGCATATAGGCTAAATTTGACCCACCATCTATTTTTGTAAAGTTTTATTGGAACACAGTAACATTCACTTGCCTACATATTGTCCACGGCTGCTTTCATCTTATAATGGCAAAGTTGATTAGTTGCCACAAAGCCTGGATAGTAGGCAAAGCCAAAAAATATTTCATCTCTGGCCTATGTAGAAAAAATTTGCTTATCCCTGGTCTGAAGTTATAAGCAAATCTAAAACTAATTAAAATAATATGAATTAAATAAATATTAAAAACCTAATATAACATTATTATCCTTTGAACTTAGTTTTATAAAAATCACAATATTATAAAAGAATTTTGGGACACCTGGGTGGCTCAGTTGGTTAAGCATCTGCCTTGGGCTCAGGTGATCCAGGGTTTTGGGATCAGCTCCACATCCAGGTCTGCTCAGTGGGGGAGTCTGCTTCTCCCTCTGGCCCTGCTCCTTCCCGCACTCATTATCTCTCTCAAATGCATAAATAAAATCTTAAAAAAAAAAAGAATCTTATAGCAGTTAATAAAGAGGTTTCTCTTTTATTATTTACAAGTCAAATCTTTAGCCTTCATTTTTTTCTCTGTATATAACCATGGAAATTTTATGTTAAAGAATGCATTGCCTTGGGGTGCCTGGGTGGCTCAGTTGGTTGAGCAACTGCCTTCGGCTCAGGTCATGATCCTTGAGTTTCAGGATTGAATCCCACATCAGGCTCCCGGCTCCACGGGGAGTCTGCTTCTTCCTCTAACCTTCTCTCCTCTCATGCTCTCTCACTTTCTCTGTCTCTCAAATAAATAAATAAAATCTTTAAAAAAAAAAAGAATGCATTGTCTTAATCTGGCCTCTGGAAGTCTCTACCTTCCACACAAGTGATATTTCTCATGTATTGTTTAAAGAAATTTAATCTTTTCTTTGGATTCAGTAAATTGTGTGGTATCTCGCTTGTGCACCAATATGCCCATGAGCTTCTCACTGCCAATAGCATCATGCTCAGCTACTTGCTACTTCCTCCACAGTTGTATTTCATGATTAATAAGAAAGCTAAGTACAAAATATCAGAGAAAATTGGCATCGCAAATGGGCTAAGATTCACAGAAGAAATAATGTGATATTTTCTTGCATGAAAATCCCTAGACAAGCGATAGGAACAATAAACATCCACAGAACGAAGAAACCTGTCACATTTGAGGACCATGGTAAAGACAGGTCAAATTTTGTTCCCACTATTTTTTTTTCTGTTAAATGATTTAGAGGCGCTTAGGAAGGCAAATAAGGCAATCTCTTAAATACAAAAAGAAGATGAGAGAAGGACACTCAGAACCCCTGGATATTGGCCAGCACACCAGGCCAAATCATGGTGAATGGGCTGACTCTTCTGCTCTGTGTTCCTTATAAAATATAACTCCTACATAATAGATACTGGGAACTAATTAAGAAGTCAAGGGTAAACATGTAGGAGTAGATGCTTGGCAAACAAAAAACATAGCCCTCTGTTTAAGTTCCAGGGAAAAATTGATATACAAAATATTTTATTTTGAAAAATATCCATAACAAAAGAGAACTGTGAAATGATTCTCTGAATAAATGTACATTTATGAATATCCTTGTAGGCCTCCTGTTGAAATACTCTACAGATACATTTTGAGCTATAGTTTATGACTTCTTCAAAGCATCTATAACAACTAACTCACTAAAAAAAAGAAATAGAGCAGTCTTAATGTGTTTAACAAGTAAATAAAATTAGTAAGCTTATTTGTACCAGAAAATGTTTCATCTAGGCGGTATCAAGTGTTTAAGAGGAATTTTGAGGAGAATCCTTAGTGTTAAATCTAGTTGGAAACAAGTTTGCTGACTAAAAAGTCTATTCTTGAGGGAGTCTCAATTTCTCATCATATTTTCTTTCTAACGAGGGAGTTTTTGTTTTGTTTTGTTTTAAATGAACCTAATTTAATTTTCAGTTTGATATCCTGGTAGACACATTTTCTGCTTAATCCATAACAGATATCCTATGATAATGATGATAACAACATAATTAAGAAGATACAGAACACAATAAATAAACATCAGGACATACTCTTTACTGCATAGAATTTTTTTCTGAAATGATTTTGATATACCAATACCCAAGGGCAAATTTTTGCTTATTTTGCAATTCCAAAACATAAGTGTATTCTGCTTACATAATATTAGCCCTACTATGAACTTAATGAAAATACTAATGCTATGGTGAATTGAGTTAATGTTTTTTTGGTTTTTGTGGGGTTTTTTGGCTGAAGGTACTTATATGCCTTTCTTCTACAAAGATTCAATGCATTTGCTTTGTATATAAAAATTGAAGTAAGATATATTAAAAAAAGAGAGAGATGTTTATATGCATTTACTTTTGTGTTATCTATTAAAAATATTTGTGAAAAAAATATTTGTGAAAACATTATCCATTATATCACCCAGCTCTCTCTCCATAAGTTCCAATGAGAGATATATAGTTTTTTTGAGTTTGGGTTAAAGATATATTTGTATTCACTATTGTTGCTGTTTTTTAATTTGAGAGCGTGCATGCAAGATGGTGGGGGCCATAGCAAGGAGGCAGAGAGAGAGGGAGAAGCAGAGTCCTGGCTGATCAGGGAGCCAACTAGAAGTGGGGCTCCATCCCAGGACTCTGAGATCATGATCTGAGCCCAAGGCAGAAGCTTAACTGCTTAACCAACTGAGCCACCCAGACTCCTGTATTCAGTTATTTTATGAGGTTTGAGTAACTTTCTATATTCCTATCTTCCTATGTTTCTGGGAAACTCAAAGCTAAATTTTATGGTCAAAAAGAATAGTTGTACTTTTCCTTCTGTTCGTCATGTAGCTTTTATCTCTTTTCCAAATTTTGGTCTTTCCTTTGTCCTCCTCCACACCCCTTTAATTTTTTTTTAACTTAATTTTATTTTCCTGGTTTGATAAGATGCTTTAAATCTTTTTTCGCTACTAAAAAAGGCCATAGGGACACCTTGGTGGTTCAATTGGTTGAGCACCCAACTCTTGATTTTGGCTCAGGTCATGATCTCAGGGTTCTAGGATCCAGCCTGAATTCAGGCTCCACACTCAGCTTGAGGATATTTCTCCTCCTCCCCCTAGTCACTCACACTTGTTCTCTCTCTTTCAAGCAAGCAAGCAAGTAAATGAATAAATAAATAAATAAATATATAAATAAATAAATCTTTAAAAAAATGTTAGTGGGTACTGAACTCAGACTAGCACCAAATATGTCTGTTATTCTTAAAAGAAATTACTGTTTTACATTCTGTGACACCCTTCTCCTCATGATCCAGATGAATTGCTATTTATCCTTCAAGGCTGGACTCAAGTGTCTCCCCTACTGTGCCTCCTTCTCTCATCCAGAAAGCAGAGTGAATCAATTTGCAGCAACACTGCACTTGCCTCTATGAATTCACTCATCACACAGCACCCTTCTGTTTGGATCTGTCTCTATTCACATATTGTCAGGCTATTTAGAGCAGTGGTCGTACTTTCCATGTTTCAAAGCCCAATACCTAATCTTAAGGCCTGGCTTGTGACCCAATACCAGGCAAAGAGTAAACATTAACTGCTATGTGTAGATGAAATAAATGAATTACTGAATTTGAAAATTATTTTAAAAATACAATATTTGGAAGTGTTCATGAGGATAGTGAATATATTGGTTGGCAAGCTTCCATTGTGTCCCCTCTGAGTAACTAATACTGAGCTATGTGCTATCAGGGAGTGGGAGGGGGATCAACCAGAGAGGTAAAACTCCAATTTGTGATACCTTCAAGGAGTTCACCATTCTGAGAAGGGTGAAATTAACAGGGGTTTGAGTAGTTGGATAATTTTTAACACTTGAAATGGTCTTAATGTGTATCAACTTTTCATTCTCGGTAGGGTGGCAGGACAGATTAAGATATGGAGTCAAAACAATAAACATGGCTTATTCAGAGAATGGTGAGAACACTTGTATGAAAAACTTGAAGGATAGGTGATAAAGATGAATAGACAGTATAGTTAAACAAGTAATCGTGTGGGAAGATAGAAAGTAAGAGTCAGAGTCTATGACTGTATTAAAATTCACATAAAGTCATTGATATTTGATATGAATAAAAACTGTAGTTCACTTTCAAATAAGAGTATGACAACAAAAAGGAGATTAATTTGGCAACAGTATAAATAATAAATTAGAGCAGTGTAAACCAGAGGCAGGATGATTGTATAGGTGACAGTAGGAATCCAGGGATGGGAAGGAGAAGGCCTAGACATATGTAACGTTAATAGAAGCAAACTTTCTATCTGGAAAATGTTTCAAGGCAAGAATTGTGAGCTTCGGGGTGTCTGAGTGGCTCAGTGGGTGAAGTGGCTGCCTTTGGCTCAGGTCATGATCTCAGGGTCCTGGGATTGAGCACCCTGTTGGGCTACCTGCTCAGCGGAGAGCCTGCTTTTCTCTCCCTCTCTGCCTGCTGCTCTGCCCACTTGTGCTCTCTCTCTGTCAAATAAAGAAATAAAATCTTAAAAAAAAGAAGAATTGTGAGCTCCATTACATGATATTCGGTGAGTGAAAAATGAGGCACAATTTCTTAACTAGAAGTAAAAATCTCACTACACAAATATTTAAATATTTAAAATTAACAAATTTAATATATGCTGTACTAGAGTTGAGCTTTAAAATTATAAATCAATAGAAAGAATATAATTTTCATGTAATGGAATATATGATGATACTAGACATTGGTCTTTTCCTGTAATAATTCAACATGGATAATTCACATGCATTATAACTTTAATGTTGATTATTTATAAAGCTGCAGTTTATAGATGTTGCAAGTGATTATAAGAGAATTATTAATCTACACATAACATTGCCACCCAGGGAAAGCATTTGATTAGGTTGGTAGGACTAACATAAAAAAATAAAATAGACTGAGTGAATTAAACAGAAATGTATTTTCTCATAGTTCTAGAAGCTAGGAGGCCAGATCAAGGTGTTGGCAGATTTAATTTCTCGTGAGACCTCTTGCCTTGGCTTGCAGTTGACCACCTTCTTGCTATGTGGTGATGTGGCCTTTTCTCCATGCATCGCCCCACAGCCCCTAGTATATATTTCTTTCTTATAAGGACACCAGTCCTATTGTATTAGTGCCCCACTCTAATGGCCTCATTTTAACCTATTCACCTCTTGGTGAATATGGTTACAGTATAAGCTAGTAAGTGTTGGAACTTCAACATGAATTTTGGTGGAATGCAACTCATCCCTAATAAGATTTATGGGAGACATTTTTAACACAATAGTCTGTGTTTCATTTCTTCTTTGATGGCCCTAATACCTACTAAATGCTTCTTTATATGATGTAAACTTGTTTTCAGTAACCACAAAACCCTCAAAACTATGCTAATGTCACTCATAATTTTGTTCTTTTTCCTTCTCTCCTCCTCTGTGGGAGCTAAACTGAGTCTGTTGAGTTTCCAAATTCTGACCTCTAAATTGATGCATATTTTATTCTCTCCTTTATAGTAACTAAAAAAAAAGTCCCATATTAATTAATTTTTAAATTACAATTGTACTCTCCCAAACTTTTTTAACTTTATAAAATCATTTTTGATTAAAAAAAACTTCATGGGTACATTTGGGCATGTCAGTTAATTCTTCTGTACCTCAGTTCTCTACTCTATGAAGTAGAATAAATATTTACCTCTTAGGATTGTTTTGAGAACTAAAACACAATGTGTGAATGTGTATGTACAGGGTTTGGCTCCTTTCTCACGTCGTGCCCCAACCCACTCCTATTAAACCTAAGAATAAGAACAGGACTATTCTCAAAAAATTGAAGTCCCAAGATCCCTGCTGAGAGCATTGATTATTTTACTGTATTATAGTGGTGATTCCTCATGCCTTTTGAGGCTTGTAGGGCTCTTTGTAGAACTGTTTGTTGCATAAAAATGTCCCAGGTTTCTATGCGATTTTTCAACCTTTATATTTGTTTTTAATTTTTCTTGTATTGCTTCCCGCTCACCAGTTTACCAGCTGTCACTTTTTATCAAAATCAATGCAACTTCTTCCATCAGCCTCCCACGATTTAATTCGCTGCTTCATATAACTTGTGAGGTGGAAAATCAGATGATCAAGCCTATTGGAATTTGGGGACATGTAGGGGAGTAGTAATTATCAAATCCCAACTCTGGACTCAGTGCTATGCTGAGTAGTTGTTTCATGCTGGTCTCAGCCTTTTGATAGAAAAGCTATTGGCCAGAAATGCCTGGGGGCACCCACGTAGGCCCTGGTGAGATTCCCACAGACATCTCCCCTTTCCAAGCCACTGTTATGACTGAGTTGAACCTTGTGTTTCTTATTATGATTGCAAGTCACCCTTCAGCAACAACCATTAAAATCTTTGGAAAAAATAAAGGCTTATTACATGACCTGGAAATTATACAGCACACAATGAGGATGTGGGTAGAGAAGTAGAGAGAGAGTGTGTGCATGGGGCCAGGAAGTGTGCTTTTACTGGGTCAAGGGTCAGGGCTCAGCATTTGGCTTATTCTTTATTAGTGAATTTAAAACATAAGAGCAGGGGAAGAGAAAAGACACATGGCCCGAATGGTCAGTTATGAAAATCAACCAAGAACTCTAAAATAAAGGAGCTTAGGTAGGGGAAGTGGCCTGACTCTTTATCTAGTCCCCTGGCAGGGGGGTGCGTTTACTGAGATAGCTGTCTTTGAAATTGGTGCCACAGCAATCAAAACTTTAGTTAGGCACTTACATTACAAAAAAGGAAAAGAAAACCAAATCAGGGCTTACACTACCAGGATTTACCAAATTGTATTCTTTAATCCTAGAACAACCCAGAGAGGAGGTAATATTATTACATTGGTTTTGTAGACTAGGAAACTGAGAGTGTAGGAGGAGGTAATTTGTTCAAGGTCAAATGTGTAGGAAGGAATAGAATCAGCACATGAAATCAGATCTTCCAAGTCCAGGTTCAGTACATTCATTTCATATACCCTCAAGTGAAATAATCCTGTAATGGATTACTAAAGACCCCAAGCTTGTTGTGCTATATTGATTTAATTATGATTCTGCTTTATAGCACTTTTCTCAATGATCACAGGTACTTCTCTGATATTTAATTAAACACCATAGCACTTTAGCTATCTGCCAATTTATACATGATAAAGTTTAATTGACGAAGTGAATCTTGGAAAATGAAGTCTTAATGAAAGAACTCTCTTATTCAACAACAATAAGAACGAAGCAGCTCATGTTTATTGAGTGACTGCTACATGCCAGTCTCCATCCTGTGTTCTTTACATGTACTTTACCTGGGTTACCACATTTAATCCTCAGATTTACTCTGTGAGGTAAATACTTTCGTTGTACCTGTTTTGCAGGTGAGAAGTTTCAAGTAGTTAAGTAACTGGCCACCTAGCCAGTGACCAATAGAGCTAGGATTCAAAGCCAGGCAGATGAAATCAGTAAGAGAGCCAAAAACAGACACGATGCCTTTAGCCTAGCACTAAAAAGACAGAAGAAGGTTCCAACACTGTTGGAAGAAGAAGGTTCCAACAGTGTTACTAAATATTCATTAATGGTTCAGATTCATTGAGCAGAAAATAGCTTACCTCGATGAAGTTCAGTCTTCAAAAACCAGGGGTAGGGACGCCTGGGTGGCTCAGTTGGTTGGGCAGCTGCTTTCTGCTCAGGTCATGATCCCAGAGTCCTGGGATCGAGTCCCACATCGGGCTCCTTGCTCAGCAGGGAGCCTGCTCCTCTCTCATCCTCTGCCTGCCTCTCTGCCTGCTTGTGTTCTCTCTCTGTTAAATAAATAAATAAAATCTTAAAAAAAAAAAAAAACAGGAGTAACTATTCAGGCTATGGGTAGAACTAGAACACTGGCAAGTGGAACCTATCTATTTGTTTCAATTTCATTAGGAAATAACCCAGATGTACAGCTTTTTACTGTTAACCCCCAAATTGTTTGTCAAACCTAAATTTTTTGCCATGCTTTCCCTTATGAAAGGCATCTGGGGCTCAGTGTGTTTTGCGCACTCTGTCTGCTTTTTTCACTAATTTTACTTTTTGTTTTGGCGGGGTGCTTACCAACCACCTCCATAGCTATTCTCTGTCTTCCTTTTTCCTTCCAATTTCAAGATCATCACATCTTTCGCACCTTGTTCATGGTCATTATCTCTTTCCCACTTTCTGCCTAAATCCTTGAGGACCTAAGCTCTCAACTGAAGTTTCTAGATCTTTTCAATTTTGGGCATTCTTCACTAAACCTAAAGTTATGTAGAACTTTGTTAATTCTAAATCTGCAATCATAGTTTATTACCTTTCCCACTTTATTATCACCTGTTTCGCACTGTATTGGAATTCAGGGGTACATCTAAATTTTCTGCTTATTCTTTTTCTTTTAAGCATAAGGGCTATCTTAAACTAATGACCAAACCCTTGAGTATGGAGATCTCATTTGCATCAGAAGTAAATAAAGTAGTAAAACTGCCATCAAAAAATGGCTACTAAATGTATAGAACATTAAATAGATAGATTGACCCAATAATTTTGCCACCAATTTTATGTGTAAAAAACTTAATATATCCTTTAAATGATATGCTTTTCTAAATTAAAGTCTAAAAGTCATCAAAATATCTTTTCATGTTTTGATTTTGATCGTAAATGCATCTATAAAGTAGATACATAAAAGTTACTATATTATAAAATATCAGAAGGATGAAGAGCTAATAATAAAAAAAAAAGAAAAAGTTCACTGTCAAAATACTCACTCACGAGCACATGTCATTTTTTTACTAAAATAAATGTACTAACAGCATGGGGAATATATGTAGTATGATTAGAAATTCCTTGTAAAATATTTAAGATTTGTTGTATTGAACTCACTACAACCTTATCCACCAGAAAACAAAGTTGGCATTCTCTTTCACAGCCAAGGGAATGGTGATTCTCAGAAGAAATTCCATAATAGAGAACCTCAAGTAATTAATCATTAATAAAATTACCAAGGGTGATTCTTTAGAAAGGAAAACATATGAGAAAAATAAATGTTAGTCTTTGGCAGCCCCAAAGAACAGCAATTCCTAGTTTATGAATAAAATAGAGCTAGAAGGGAATTTTTGTTTGGCTTCTCTCATGGGAAACTGAGCATAAAATATAATCGCTATGGGCATAACCAGAAATAAGAGGAACAGTTATTAAGTGGCAAAAGCATTATTTTGAGATCAATAAAGCAGGGAGTTTGGAATGGTAAAATAAGAAAAGTATGTTGATATGTTTGTGGGACATTGGGGACAGTGAAGGATGATGGTGCTTCCTTTGTTAAGAATACTCTAGAATCATATAGGAGGCAGCTTTCCAGCCTTGTGGTCCCAGAAGGTTTACATCTTAAGAAGCAACACGCAGGGTTGGATACTCCTCTGTGTATGTAGTATGAGGAAAACTATAGTATGGCCGGTGAACAGGCCATAAGTCAACTCAGTGTCCTGTCATTTGGAAAACGGTCCTCTCCATCTCCTTGCTTTCCACCTCAAATCCCAAATGGAGTCTTTATTTCACTAGAAAATCTGAAAATTATTTCTGTTGAGCAGGGAGTGGAAAGTTCAGGAAGAATTAGCTGTTAGGCTTAAAGAATGTTTGAAGCATAGACATAGGGATCTCCTCATGGGACAGTGAGGGAGGTCCTCTAGAAATTCAGACTCATTGAGGACTTCCCATCTCCTTGCCAATAGCACCCTTTGGTACCAGGGAGAAGGTAGTGGGGCACACACAGTGGTATCAAGGGGTGGAGAGGCAGGTGGACAACTTACCAATATGGTAAAGTATGCCCCTGGCCATTTTATCAAGTGACATTTGCAAATGCCATAACCTCTCCTCTCTTGCATCTATTGAAAAAGAAAAAAGAAAAAAGAAATACTATACCCCCTTCCCACCAAATGAAATTAAAAGAATGATTGATAATGTGTTTTTCATGCTTGCAACTCAATTCTGAAGATGTTTCTATATAAATAGAATTTAGGACTATTACAATACTGGATGCCCAGGTTTCTTAATAAAGTTCAGAAGATTTTCTAGGAGCAAAACTGGGGTAAGGCTGTTATGAAAAGCATTGTGAATACTTCAGACGACCCACAGAGTAGACTTCGGGAAATATTTTCATTTCCTCCTGTACTTTATTCATTTTCTTGACACTAAAATGAACTTTTAAAATGACGGCATTTGTTGTCCACCTGTGAAAAGACCAGACCTCAGACTATCTGTGAGACTTTTTGCTAAAATGAGATTTTGTTTGAAAACTTCTTCCTAAATGTAAAAAAAAAAAAAAAAAAAAATCCCCTGAAAAGGTTAAAACCATAGTGAGGGACAACCTGGTGGCTAAAATTAGGCCTGTTCCTATTAGCAAAGGCCAGGGTTCACAATGGGGAAATGTGGAGGCACCTTTGTTGAGAACATCTGAACCTTTTCATCATCCCTGGAGTCCTAGGGAGCAACAGGCATTATATGTCCTGCTTTCAATTATGCTTTCTTATCTTCCATGCTATCTTAATTTGATAGTTGGTAAGGCCATTAAAAACACACACACACACACTCTAACTGAGGTTCTTCTTTTAAGTATGTCCTTTTAATGAGATTTTGAAATGAAAAATATAATCCCTGGTAATATTTTCTGTTAGTGTTTTTCTTTCTTTCTTTCTTTCTTTCTTTCTTTCTTTCTTTCTTTCTTTCTTTCTTTCTTTTATTACAGATAGAAATAAAAGTGTGGCAGTTTCCTTTAGCCATTACCTCTCAAACAACTGAAAATCCGAGGAAAAAACTTCAGTGCTTTCTCATCTTCCCAAGGTTCAGGAAGCTGCAAAATCAGGAAAACAGAGATTTTAGAATTAAACCATTTATGTATAAAAGAAAGATCACTTTTATTTAATAGAGTGTCCAGACATGGCTAAAGAAACCCATTTTCTAACTTTCTCTCAATTTCTCCGTATCTTCAAAACAGAGAAAAATAAATAAAAATAACAGAAATACCACCACATGAAAACAAAGTTGGTTAAATGAACACAATGGCCTTCAATGAAAGGCTTTCCAGCTTTCTCCTTAAGGACGTGGTTGTCTTTTTTTTCTAGCTGTATGAAGGTATGATTGGCAAATAAAAATAACATATAATTAAGATATACAATGTGATGATTTGATATACATATACATTGTGAAGAGATTACCACACTCAAGCTATTTAACATATCCATTGCCTTATGTGTGTGGTAAGAACACTTGAGATCTACTTTCTTACCAAATTTCAAGTATCTGTAGTCAGCATGCTATACATTAGACCTTAAGAAATTACTCATAGCTGAAAGTTTATACCCTTTGACCAATATCTTCCCATTTTCCCCAGGTATGGTGGTGTTTCATAGGAAATAATTTTCATCAGAGCATAGTAAGAAGAAGAAAAAATAAACATACCTGTAGCATATTTTTAAAAGCAGAAATATCTCCAGGGGAGCAATCAATCTACAACCTTGCTATAGAGGAAAGCCAAAGGTATTTATTTCATCAAGGCATCTTTATATAGATGGAGAAATTCAGATTGTGAATAATGGCAGCCTTTCCCAAATAATCAGAATATTATGTGAGGCTCTGAGTTACCCAGAGAAGGATTGCTAATCAAACATCAACTCCATTTGCAAATTCCAAATTGGAAATTTTAATAAGATTCAACCACGTGAATTGCTTTTCTTAGCAATGTTTTCTTTTTTGGGGAACCTAGGAATTGTGATTCCCTAGACTCTTTACAGTAGTAAAATCAGCCTTGCTTTGACTAACCCTATGGTAACAATATCAAATAATTTAATTAGTTTTATTTTCATTACTTTATAGATCATGACTTGGAAAATATTTAACAAAATAAAGAAGTGTATTTTTTTTTAAGTGGTGGACTCACGCCCATTTCGCCTCCTGTTCTCTAAAATAACAAGGAAAACAAGAAACAGAAGCCAAACTAATAAAATTGAAGACACCGGTAACCAAAACCATGGAAAGACTGCCAAGTGCAGTGAAAGTCAAATGGAAATGAAGGAAAATTCTGAGAAAGTAAGCCCAAAGCTAGAATTTCAAGCAATGGGGCAGAACACAGTTCTTCAAGGAAGGTTTTATGAGTTTAACCAGGTGATTAGAATTAATGCCAACAATGATGACAAAAGTGGATTATCACGAGCCTCTTGAGGAAAGTACACCACTTATTCCTGCTCCCCCCTCTCTAAAAAGCACAGCTTGAAATGAATCATGAGGAAATAATCATATAATCAAAATTGAGGGTATTAAAATAAATAAATAAAATGGAAACCCACTCAAAATTGGTTCCCATGCTGAGACTGATGATCAAACACACATGCCCCAAGATGATATGGGAAGGTTTATTATTCACATAATAAAGTTTTCTGGGTAAAGTGGGTGGCTCCCAAGTACATCCAAAAATAGGAAGAGAAGAACAAGAGACTGTCTTGGGGTTTTAATTGTCATTAGGATTGTGACAGAGTAAAGGTTCCTGCAGAGGGTAGGTGCTTATATGGTTTAAACCTTCCAATGGACCCAAAAAAGAACTATCTAGGTTTTCTTATCCACTTGCCTAAATGTGTGGCAGAAGGGGAAGTAGAGAGAGACTGAAAAGTTGTCAACAAAAATGAAAAAATAGTAAGACTGTTTATTACAAAGGGACACTTTGCAAAAAAGAATTGGCCTAAGCTCTTCCGAAATGTCGATATAAAGATGTAAAATCAAATAGAACAATTCCAACATTAAAGAAGATCAATGAGACATAATAACTAAATTCAGCATGTGATCTTAGATTAGAACCTGAATCAGAAAATAATGCTCTAAAATACATTATTGAGGTGAGGCGCCTGGGTGGCTCAGTGGGTTAAAGCCTCTGCTTTCAGCTGGGGTATGATCTTAGGGTCCTGGGATTGAGCCCCGCATCAGGCTCTCTGCTCAGCAGGGAGCCTGCTTCCCCCCATTCCCCTACCCCACCTGCCTCTCTGTCTACTTGTGATCTCTCTCTCTCTGTCAAATAAATAAGTAAAATCTTTAAAAAATAAAATAAAATACATTATTGAGGCAATTGGTGATATTTTTTGAAGATTTATTTATTTGAGAGAGTGGGGAAAGAGAGCGAGTAAGCGAGCAGGGGAGGGGGTTGGGGGTGGGGAAAGCAGCTGGAGAGGGAGACAAGCAGTCTCCTAACTGAGAAGGGAGCCAGACGCAGGGCTCAATCACAGGACCCTGAGATCATGACCTGAGCCAAAATCAAGAGTCAGACGCTCATGTCTGGTGAATTTTGAATACGAATGACATATTGTAATTATTTTGTATCAAAGTTAAATTTCTTCAATTTAAAAATATTATGCCATGGTTATCTGAAAGGATGTTTTTGTTTTAGGATACCCATAAAGTATTTATGGGTAAAGAATCTTGAAGTCTGCAACTGATTCAGCAAATAACAGTATTTCTATATATACATTATAGGAATGTATATACTTATACAGACAGAGAAGGCAAACATATCAAACGTATCAAATGTCATCAACTAATTAATCTAGTTAAAAAGTACATATACACAAATGTATCTTCTTGCAAATTTTCTGTAGCTTCAGATTTTTCCAAAATAAGATGAAATAAAGGACATATTGTGAAATCTTTTTACTGGAATAAAAACTGGATTTATAAACCAACAGATGCAAGGGTCCTTGAGCCTTTTGTGCCACTAAGGGACACAAAAGGGACCAGATGAATAAGGACACACACACACAGACTACTTTTTCAGGGTGAGGAGAGAGACTAATTTTAGAGCTACTACTTTTTTGTTGAATGTAGAGAAGAAAAAAAAACAACTCATATGCTTGCACACACTCTGGGTCATATCAAAGAACTTCACTTAATACCAGGAAGAAAATCTACTAACCCAGATAATTTTCTGCCCAGTTTGAACAGAAACTTGTGCCAAGAGCAATTCATGTAATCAACACAAAGAGGCCAACACATGACTATGCAAATACCCAATAACTGGTGGTTTGAAGGGTCTCAGTACTGTGGATACAAACCTGAGCCTCCAATCACCACCTTCTTCAATCCCCAGCTACAGCTTTGCTGTGTCTAATTCCCTTTCCTCTTCCTTAAGGTCACACTGGGGAGAGTCCATAAATTTTCAGTCATATTTAGTTATTAACAATTTAGTCCATTATTACTGTTTCAACCAGACATTCAAATTAAAACTCTCCTCCTTGTCAACACTTGTCACTTCTTTTTGATTTTAGCCATTCTGACAGGTATAAGGTGATATGACATTGTGGTTTTGATTTGCATTTCCCTGATGATTAATGACATTGAGTGTCTTTTCACGTGTCTATTGACCACCTGTATGTCTTCTTGGAGAAATGTCTATTCAAGTCCTCTGCCCATTTTTTCGTGGAGACCAACACGGGGCTTTAAAATCATGACCCTGAGATCAAAACCTGAGCTGAGATCAAGAGTTGAACACTGAACTGACTGAGCCACTCAGGCATCCCATCTGCTCATTTTTTAATCAGGTTGTTTATGGTTTTTTTGGTATTGAGCTGTATAAAATATTTATATATTTTGGATATCACCTCCTTATCAGATATATTATTTGCAAATATCTTCTCCCATTCAGTAGGTTGCATTTTTGTTTTGTTGATGATTTCCTTTCTGTGTAGAAGATTTTATTTTTTAAGAAGCTTTTCATTTTGGTGTAATTCCAATAGTTTATTTCTGCTTTTGTCTCCCTTGCCTCAGGAGACTTATCCAAAAAAATGTTGCTATAGCCAGTGTCAGAGAAATTACTGCCTATGTTCTCTTCTCAATTTTTATGGTTTCAGGTCTCACATTTAGGTCTTTAGTCCATTTTGAGTTTATTTTTGTGTCTAGTACATGAAAGTGGTCCAGTTTCATTCTTTTGCATGTAGCTGTTCAACTTTCCAGGCATCGTTTATTGAAGAGACTATCTTTTCGTCAGTTGTGCATTCTTGCTGTGTTGTCCACCTAAAATTAATGTAACATTGTATGTCAACTACACTTAAAAAAAATTAAAAAGAAAATAAAGCAAAATAGTACCTAATAAGACATCAAAAACCATAGTAAAACAAACAAACAACAAATTAAAGTTCTTCCTTTCTACCCAAAGTAGACCAGACTTGAGTTGGAGAAACCCAAAGTGAGGAGGTTAAGGACAAAGGACACTCTTCCACTTTCTCTCTTTCCTAGATCTAACTAATCTAGCGCTGAGGGTAGAAATAAGGGAAGACGGAGGAAAGCACCTATATTTTATTTATTGGTAGAAGAGGGAATCCTAATGTGTGAGAGAGAGAGAGAGAATGAAAGAGAGACTTTTCTGGCTAATACTGAGTGGTTACAGATATCTTTTGTGGCTTAGGAATCTTAATGCTAGCTCGCACATAAATTTATATATGGAACTCAAATCTGACTTCGATTCAACTTCTTCCATTTCTCCCTGTAACGTGGTATATTTAGCGGTACCTTGCTGCTGGGACCCCCCTCAACCTGAAGACAGCTCTCTTCGAGGGATAATACTAGGCAAACAGCTCAAACCCAGCTTCCTCCCAAGTACCTCAATACACTGGTTATTTTGCTTTCTTGTCTCGTCTAGTAGAAATAGCAGCTTGCTTCCCAATGAATTCCTCTTCCTATTCTACCATCTTCCTTGGCTGCCTAAACAAATGGCCAACTAGCAAAGAGAATGTCAGTCTTCCCTATCATCTGAATCTCTGCTAGCATTTCCCTAAATCCTGGCTTTGAATTGGGTTAGGAAATAGCTTTCTACCACCAATATAAGCTGGAGAACTTTTATGACGATTTTCTTTTCCTCCCTCTGGTCACAGAGGAAATGCATAAACTGTGTAAAACAAAAATTGGGAAAGAAAGGGGAAATAATGTAGATGACAGTGTAAGTATTGTCTTTCTTGTAACAAAGCAGGGAATAAAAGAAAAGATTTCAAGTTGTTAATCAAGAATAAAGATGTAAGTATACATAAAGGTAAAAAGTGAGTAATGTCAAGAAAATGACAAAAATGTAATATAAATATAATATTAGCTAGTGGAAGGAGGGAGAAGAGGATAACACAATAAAAATCTTATTTTGTCAATGTTCATAGTGGCTACAGAAATAGAAGTTTAAATACATAAAGTTGTAAAGTAGTGCCTAAAATATAATAAAAATAGGAAGATCCCAAATTATAAACGGAAACATAACAGGTAAAGGAAACCACATCATGTAATAAAACATGAAAAATAAAATAAATATTAAAGCAAAATTTAGCATAATATAGAAGACTAACTGAAACAAAACAAGTATATCATATTGATTACTATATATGGGCTAAAATGCCTCCTTTTGAATAAGAAAGGCCAAACCAAATATTTCCTATTTACAGCATATTGCCAGCCTCTAAATCACAAGGAGTTCAGAAAAGTTGAAAATAAAAAGATGAGCAAAAATAAACAAGCAAACAAAACAGGCAAATATAAGCACAAATAAAATAAGAATTAAGATCTTCATATTAAATTGACAAAGAAAGTAATTTTATAATGATAATGGGTACAATCTATAGTAAAAGCCAAATAATTATATAACTGTCTTTTCCAAATAAAATGAACATAAAACTGGAGTCAGCCTCGATTTTAGAAATACAATGGGAAAATACTAATGATAGTAAAATCTAAATCACCTTTCTTGAACTATAAAAGTTTAAAGATGATAGACTTAAATAAAAACAAATATTTTCTGATAATTGTGTATTTAATTCTATATTCTAAAAACAAAAACATCTTTTCAAGTATCCATAGAACATTTACAAAAATTTACTATATATACAGCCACAATACAAATATCATTAAATTCTAATACTCAGTGATCACAAAGCAGGAAGAAAAACCATCACAAAATTGAATGTAAAAATAAAGTATAAGTAGAAAATAAGTATAATGAAGATGTTCTATATCAAAAGATTGGAAAACAATTAAAAGCAGTGTTCATAAGACTAGAAAAATCCACCCATTACTTCACCAGAAAACATGAAAATCCATTAATTGTCAAATTAAAGAAATCGGGGAAATAGCATAGCAAAGTATAAAAAAGAGCCTAAGAAGAGAAAAAGGAAAATAAATAGGGACAACAAGCGGAAGTTTATCAATTATCATGCAGAAAGATGGTAAAACCACTGAATAAAACAGAAGTGGATATTAAGAGAAAATATAATAAAATAAAATAAAGAATTACCAAACTTTCTCAGGGAAAGGGTTAGAGAGCATACATAATAAATGGGCAATGAGAATGGGGAAATAACCTCATGTGGCTAGAACATTAAAATATTCCTGTGAGATCACATTGTTCAACTCTGCACAAATACATTTGAAAATATACATGAAATAGATAATTTCCCAGGAAATTACAACTTTCCAAGCTTTCACAAGATGATATAGAAAATCTAAAAAAACGGTACTTTATATCCTCATAATGATGGCCTTGTTATTTCAACTCTTCTGGAACATATAAAAAAAAAGAAAGCTTTCTTTTTTATTTTTTAATTTAAATTCATTAGCCAGCCTATAGTAAAATAGGCTTGAGTTTCAGATATAGTGTTCAATAATTCATCAGTTGCATATAACACCCAGTGCTCATCACATCGTGTGCCTTCTTTAATGCCCCTCTCCCCGTTACCCTGTCCCCTCACCCACCTCCCCTTCAGCCACTCTGTTTCCCAGAGTTAAGAATCTCTCATGGTTTGCCTCCCAGAAGAAAGCCTTCTAATTATTATTTAATGAAATGATCATGAAAGTAATATTAAAACCTGAGAAAGATAGCCCTAAAAGAAAACTATAAACAACTGTCAGTCACAAACAGAATATAGCCACAAATATCAACTAATTGAAAGATAATCAATAAAAGAAGTTACACTATGACCATGTGTTTATGAAATAAATGTGGTTTATGAAATAAATGAAATAAATGAAATAAATGCAAGGTTATATTAATACTATGAAATTTATTGATATAATTCACTATATTTATAATGTAAAGGATAAAAATAATTTCTTTTTTTTTGTTGCTAAGGCATTTAGGAAAATTCAACATTCAATCTTAAAAACAAGATAATCAAAAAGCCTCAGTAAAGTAGGACTTTCTTGGTACATCCTAATCACGTGGTCTGTGTGCATGTCTGTCTCACAACTCCTAAGGGAGACACTGGAAGCCTCTAGAAGGGCTTAGACAGGTTCCTCAAAAAGGGAATGTAAGGGCATAGGGAAATGAATGGTGGAAAAATGATTTGTGTTTGTATATAACTTTAACACAAATAATATAAGATAGATCAGGTTTATCATTTCATATGCTAGTTGACTATAAATTCCATTATGGAAAATAAGCTAAAATCTATCATACTTTGGTATTGAAGTGGTGGGGCTTATATAAGGGAAGACTTAATTAGATGAGGTGCTTGATGGGAGCACCTACATCATTTAGAAGAAAATTATGAGATAAATACAAAAGGTTACTAATTACTGGCAGAGCTCACTCTCTTATAATGCAGAGTAAAAGAAATGATATGGCATGAAATTGCTTTACACATCTGTCAAAAGCAAACAAAAATGATTATATCCCATTTCATGCTGTTTTGAACATTGAGGTTATTTTTTTAATTCTAGAATCATAATCTTATTGCTGTGACAGCATGATACCAAGTTCCACTTTAATGTAATGGGAAAAAATAAAGAATAATATAAAAGAGTTATCAAAAAGAGAATTTTGTGCAAGTAATAAATTCGGACAAAGATGAAAAGAAAAGGATACTAAATAATAAAAATATGAATGATGGCCTCATTCTGGTGTCATCTATATATATACTGTCAGAATGTAAGAATTCTTAGCATTATATGTCTTTTAGAAAGATGTCTTCTCTAAGTAGAATATAAAGCATATTAACCTCATGGTCACAGCTTAATAGTTAAATATGAAAATACACTTCAGAAATAGTTAATATAATCATATACATGTTAGAAATAGTAAATATATATAAAATATTGTTTCTCCCTTAAAATTTCTATAGCACTCACTAATACTCTCCTAGGAAAAGCTCTGCTCCTAACTTATTGTCATCTAGAATTGGTGAACATAAAGCTCTGGGAAATTACTACGGAAAGGAAAAAAATAAATGTGCTGAGTTGTGAGAGGTGCAGATTTGGTGCCATATACAGAGTGCTGAGGTGGGAAAGAGAGCCACACAAGAGTATACAATGATAGATCTTTATCTCCAAAGAGGGGTCAGTCCTCTTTCAATGATTGTCAGTGATGCATAAGTCATAGGAAACGGCATTCTAGGCAAAGTGAGCAAAAGCGATGGAGATGTGAAATGGGCAGGCTTGTCAGGGGTGCTGCAAGCAGTTCTCTCTGACTGGAATAAAGAGTCTAAGAAATGATACAAAGTTAAGGCTGAGGAGGGCCCCTGGGTGGTTCAGTCGGTTAGGCATCCAGTTCTTGGTTTCAGCTCAGGTCATAATCTCAGGGTCATGAAATTGAGCCCCACGTTGAGCTCCGCACTCAATAGGGAATCAGCTTGAGATTTTCCCTCTCCATCTCACTCTGCCCCTCCCCCCTCCCCCTGTGTGGTGCTCTCTCTCTCTCTCTTTCAAATAAATAAATAGATAGATAGATAGATAGATAGATAGATAGATAGATAGATCTTAAAAAAAAAGATAAGACTGGGGAGAAATAAGACTATCAGGACTTTAAGTGCAATACTGAGAATTTTGAATTTTCTTCAGAGTAAAATGCGTAATAAAAAATTTTAAACAGCAAAAAAAAAATTTTAAACAGCAGATGTGGTATTGGACTTTGGAAGTTCACTCTGGCAATGATTTGGAGAGTAGATGGGACAGGGTATGAGAGTGGAAGAAAAATATCTTAGCAGAAAATCATTCTCAGGGATGATGAACCCTTGAACTAAGACAATAGGAATAAAGATGCTGAGAAGACACAGGTTCTGTGTGATGGCTGTGGATACAGTCTCTAGAACTTAGCAATTGAGGGACTATTAGAAGAGCATCTAAGATATAGATGAATAACCTAAAGATTTCTGTCTTTGAAGATTGGGCAAATGTTGGTCTTTTCATTGAGATAAGGAATGCAAGATAAGTAGGTTCTAGGGAAACATGGGGACTTATTTTAGACAAGCACGATGAGGATGTCAGGCATCCAGTGAGGTTATTGAAGCTTGGTAAGAGATCAGGTGGAGAGAGATTCATGGGGTTGTTTTTTGTGTGTTGTTTTCCAGTACATCATTGGGAGTCACAGAATTTATCAATAAGCCCTTTAGTGATAAATGCTAGTGAACAGCATTTTTACTCTGGATTCACAGAATGCCAAGATCACACTGGTCTAAATGTAAACTCTTGACTATATTTATGATGCCCTGATTAATATGCCTCCTGCCTATGTCTCCAACTTCATTTCTCCCAATTTTTCTTTTCTCACTCTGCTCTAGTGACACTGATATTTTTTCTACTTTTCAAGCAGTGTTTTTGTTATAAAAATTTGTCCATTCTTTCTGCCTGGAATTCTTTATCATCCTACCCTCCTATCATCAAAAAACAAACCAACTTAACTGTTTCTCATCCTTCTAGGTCAGATACTTCACTTGATATCACAATCTAATATAAGTTCATCCACCTTGTTTTTTCATTCCCTTAATAGTTTCCCTGAGAATCACGTTACTTTGTAAATATATTCCTTTACAATCTTTCTCCTTCCCAGTAGATAGGACAATAAACTGCTGTCTTGTATACTATTTTATCTTGAAGTCCTATAGCAGTGCTGAGCACATAAAAGGAATTCAACAAATATTGTTGAATAAAGAAATGAAAAAACAATCATGAATCTAATCGTTATAGAGGGAAAGAGTCCTGACAGATGATGACATCACCTTGTAATAATTTAGATGTCTTTTTAACAAATATCTAAACTCCTTACTGATAGATCTCCATTTTTCTCTGTGCATATAGGCCAAGCATGCAGCCATTGGTGAGACTGGGAGAAAGCCACACTTTCCTAGGTTCAAATACTAGAATTTAGATTACATAATCTTGAACTAACTGCTTACCTTCTCTAAGCCTAACTTCCTCATCATCAAATATGGAAAAGATCTATCTCTCTCTTATCGCTATCCTACGGCTCTGTGGCAAAGATTAAATGATGAAAAAATCCAATCCCTATCGCAGAGATTTATTCATGGTAAGCACTCGGGAAATGAGGACAATTATCATACCGCTTACACACCCGAAACAAAAACACCTGCCATAATAGGTGACAGCGACTATTATATTTTGAACTACAAAAAATTTCCAATTTAGCAAAATCAGAGAAAATATGTGATAAATCACATGTACCTATCAAGGCTTCAACAAATATATCAGTTCATGGTCAAGTCTATCTATCTATAACTCATCTACCTCACCTCTTTTACATTATTTGAAGTACATCTTAGATATCAGATTATTTTATCCAGGTTTCTAGATGTATGTGCAAAAATATTTTTATACTTTAAACATATCCACAATACCATATCACATTTAAAAATAATACTTTTTAATATAATCAAATATTCAGTCAATAATCAAATGTTCCCATTGGTGATATACAGGTACAGCTCATTGCTACTGGGTGTAGGGCAGGCTTTCTTGAGTGGAACAGTGGCCTTCAACTGAAGCACAAGTTCTCTTGATACATTCTTACATGGAAGGAACCTGAGCTTTAAGTAAATAACAGGCTAACAGTCCACCTACCCTCTGATCTCCTCGGGCAGTTCCTCATGGTTGAACCCAACTGGAGGCCAGCCTTGTTGATACAGTCAGCGCAGGTGAAGTACCCAGAACAGAATGCAGAGCTTTGAGGGGTAAAAAGTGGATCTGGAGTGGTAAACAATAATTTCAGCATGTCAGTGATCCATGGAATCTTTCCAGAATTTATACCACACACAGAGAGATACACACACACACACACACGCACGCACACGCACACACGCATTATCCCTTTTACTAAATTATTAATTTCATATCAACACTGTTTTGAATTTGTACATTAATGTAATGAAGCACTCAAGAGCACATGGATTAAAGAGGGCCAAGGAGAATTTGGGAAGACCATGAGGTAGAGTTTCAAAAGTTAGAAAATAAACCATTCGCAGTTTCGGCTTCGCCACCTCATTAAAATGTGATTACTTGCTACCAGAGACTACACAGATGTTTCTATTCTCTTTTTCCTTTCTCTACTATGAGGTCTGGTAACCCCAAATGCTTGCTCATCCACACTTCCAGTTACACATGGCCGTGTGGCCCAATTTTAGTTGGTGGAATGGAAGTAGCATTGGTAGGAAGTAGTCACTGGGTAGGAAGTTTGGGAAACTTTTTAAATGGAGCAGACAACTCTAGCAACGCATTCCCTGACTTTCTTTCCTCCTTCATTCCTGCTGGCAGGCAGGCACACGCCTGGAGGGACAGCAAACACACTGCAAGCATTAAGATGAAAACCACCCAGTGAGGCTAGTAGAGCAGGAAGAAGAGAGGAGCCCATGTTCTGAATGACATCTTGAGCGGCTTCACCACACCGAGGCTGCCACAGCTTATTCTTATCTGTTTAAGCTGGTGGTAGATCTACATTCTGTCGTGTGAAGTAAAAATCCTTCCTGGATTATATGCTTGCTGATTTTCTTATTTTTAACAAGAACTGTCCGTCACAAAGTTAGGCTGTCAGCAGGTACACAGGGGACACTGGGATGCCTCCTAGATTTTTTTTTTTTATTCCTCTGAGATTCTGTCGGTTGTTCATTCTAGCCACCATGGTTTGCTACTATAGGCAGTGTGAAGGAATATGGCTTATTTACTCGGGATTCATTCACTGAAACAGAGTTTGGGCTCAGAACCAGATGTTTCTGCCCCTAACAACAAATTTAACTATAGTAATAATGATTAAAACAGATACCTGAGTTTTCTCCCAAAGGGAAACTAGACAGACTAGAGAGCTAGTCCATCAAAGAGAATGCATGGATACAATTTTCCGCTAGTTAGGGAAATAGAGGTTCATATATGAAAGCAAAAAAATAAAAATAAAAGTCACCTTCTAAGATGAGCTTTCATCTTTTTTGCCATCTACGTTTTGGTCTCATGATTTTGCTCAGTAATATTAAAGGTGCACTTCAGTAATCTAAGACACTCCAGGAGCCCAATGAAGAGCAATTATAGGTTTTTATAATTTAGTACCTTGTGCCAAGAGTCATCCTACATCTGATTAAACATCTTTAAGATGTTCTTAAAGAAGTGAGATGCGTTTTATGCTTAATATGTTTTTATTTAATTACTTATTTTGAGAGAGAGCACGCATGGGTGTGCAAATGGTGGAAGAAGGGCAGGGAGAGAAGGAAAGAGAGAATCCTAACCAGGCTCAACACCCAGACCCAGGCGGGATTGATTTCACAACTCTGAGATCAAGACCTGTACCGGAAGCAAGAGTCAGACGCTTAACTAACCGAGCCACCCAGGCACCCCTAAAAAAATTTAAAATTGATGTTTTAAAGTTGCTCAGTTCTTAAGACTGAAAATTTTGTTTCCTTTTTTCCCTTTTATTTGCGTTACTGTTTCCATCAATTTTTATGTATATAAATTCCTTTTTCCTACCACTGTTTTCTTAAAAATAAAATGGCATAAAGGAAAATCAGAAAATACGGAGTCAAAACACTTGATTCTAGACCCAGCTCTTTGGTGATCCCCTTGGCCACAGCATGACTGACCTTGACAGGAGATCTCTAGGAGTGCTGCTTGAGAGAGGCATCAGAGCAGGAGTCTGGCTGGGAACTGGGGATGGAAAATTTATCGGCACAATACAGTATGGTAGAGTTATCTTGGAGATTGGAGCAAGAGCTAAAGCCCTCCTTATTTCCCTTTACCCACCACCGACACTCTGCAAGTTCATTACCTCATTTGTAAATTGCAGAGACTGGTTGAAATATAAGTATTTTAAAATTCTAATTCTACCTTGGGCTCTCTATTATTTCCTAACTTTCATCACATTCCCACCACTTACATACTTTTGATTCCAACTTCTACCTTCCCCTGGCAAAGTCACTGTCAGGCTTTCCCCGACACATATAATCTGTACTGTGTCATTGCTGTGCCAAAGTCATATGTTCCTCAAAGCTTATTTTAATCTCATGAGATTACTCGAGGCCAATTATACATATTTTATTTTTCATAATCTACATATTTTATTTTTCATAATGTTTGATGAGTTCCAGAGAATCTTGTCACATAAATATATTGTGCAATGGCCCTGACATATGAAGTTTGCCTGATTTTCAAGGAAAAAAGCACATTGAAACTCGTAGATCACTAAGTAACAAAAATTATCATTGCATTAGCTTTTTTTTTTAATGGAGCTTCCTGGGTGGTTTTACACATATTATCACACATACATATATTTAATGTTTCTGTTATGAATATTCCTATTTGGTAGATATTACTTCCTTTTTTTCAGACAGTAAGTCAGAGGCTTAGATGGGTGGCACCTCAGTGAATGGAGTCATCCTCGTTCAAGCCCAAATGTCTTTGACTCCAAGAGCGGTCTCTTCCAACCACAGGATTTTACTGCCCACTAGGCTCTGCCACTTTTTTCACTAATGTAACCAGCTCTGCTTACTTTTCTCCTTGCTAGATCAAAACTCCAAATAGACACAATATTAACTATCTACTCATGTACTTGCCTATCAGAGAGTGTACCATTTTCAAGATCAGTTCTTCACTCCAAGGTCAAATAACATGTTTCCAAAAAGTCAAGGAGACAGGGTCCAAGTTCCCACTCTAACTGTGTGTTGTGGCAAAGGGCTCATGGCCCAGGGGCAGTGTTGATTTTAGCAGTTCTCACAGAGGCCTTAAAAGGAAAGGCATTTTATTATTAGATAACTGATACAGAAAAAAGAGGTTATAATCCGCATACTTCCTAAAAGTGATTTAAGGTGATGACTTCAGATAAAAATGAACAGATATAATAAATTGCAAAAAGAAATGATGAAACACAAAGCTAACTTTTAAGATAAATATAAGATAGGTCCCAACATACCAGAAGAGAAATGGGAACAAGGAGAGGAAACTTGTGAGAGAAACGACTTAGAAAGAAATTGCTGTAAGAGAGAGTAAAGTGTCATCCAAACATGTCTAGAAGCCCAGCTAAACACGAAAACATGAGGGGCTACAGCACAGCACTTCTCAAACTTGACCGTGCCTGTGAATCAACTGGAAATCTTGTTTAGATGCAGAATTTGAGCCTGAAGAACTAAGGTGGGGCCAGACATGTTTAATAAATTCCTGGATGATGCAGACTCTAAATAGAAAAAGAGCTACATTCATAGTCCAATAACCAAAAATCCAACCTAATAAAACCAAAACAAAACCAGAACTTTATTTTTTATCTGAATGTTATGAAGCCAAGAAATACCTAAAATAGTCAGCAAAACACCGTAAGCTAAGAAAGTATAGACCAAATTCTTCAGAAGGAACCAACTTTGCTGACATTTTCTTGATTTTTAATTTTTTAAATTTTTATTTCAGTATAGTTCGCACAAAATGTTGCATTAGTTTCAGATGTACAGCATGATGCTTCTATAAGTTTGTCCATTAGGCTATGCTCACCACAAGTGTAGCTACGTCTGTCACCACACAACGCAATTACAGTATCTACCCTTACAATACCATTGACTATATTCCCCATGCTGTGCCTTTTTTTCCTATGACTTACTCATTCCAAACTGGAAGCCTGTATCCCCTATTCCCTCTACACCCATTTTGCCCACCTCCTCACCCCTCCCCTCAGGGAACCATCATTTTGTTCTCTGTATTTATGGGTCTGATTCTGCTTTTTGTTTGCAAAAATCCCAGAAGAAAATGCAAAAAGTAATTTCTCTGACATTGGCCATAGCAGCATTTTTTCTAGCTATGTCTCCCAAGGCAAGTGACATCTTGATCTTGATCTTGGACTTGTAGCATCCACAACTATGTAACGTTAAGTTTGTGTTGTTTAAGCCATCCAGTTTGTGGTATTAGTTACAGAAGCCCTAGCAAACTAATACAGAAAGAAAAATATGTCTCTATAGAAGGAATATTGCACCACATGTCATCCTAACCTGTGATTTAATGAGAACACCCTGAAGTGTCCCTTAGCCCTGAATATTTGTTCCCTCTTCCTCAGACATAGCTTTCATTTATAGTCATTAGCATGTGTTTGCCTTTGTGAGCTAGTTGCTGGGATATCCAGTCATCTGGGCACCAAAAAAGATCTATGAATGGTATTCTGTTCTTTCCCACTTGAATAGACTACTGTTGTGGTTTTCTGCCTCAAGAGGGAAAAGGAGGCTGAAAAAAAAACTTGTCTCCCCACAGTTACTTCCCCCAGTGATTTCAAACTGATAAAGAGCTCACCAATTTTTTTTGAGATATCTATATGAATATCTGTTTAACAAAGCCTAAGACCTTTGTTTTATTTCCTACCTTATTTTCCCCTCCTATGATCAGAGAAGCAGACAAGATCTCCTGTTTCTGCAACTGCCACTGCCATTCTCATACTCCTATAGTTTCTGTACCACTTCTATCTGGTTATTTAGTAACTGCATGTTTGGCTACCACCCATGGAACTGAAGCCTTGTCCGTCATCTCACCTACTGCATTTTTAGGGTATAGAAAAAGAATTTACAATTATAGGTTTTCTAATACAAATGCTCTAAGGAAAGGGAGGTCAGGGACCTAAAGGCAAGAAGAAGTTTGGCTAAAGTTTAGGCAGGCTGAGGGAAATGTTAACACTCTCTTGGTCACCTGATAAGTATACGAGTGGGTGAAGTATCTGGTAACAATTTTCCTTGCTGCAATTAACCAGGTATTTGGCAAATCTCCTGTGTGGATCAGTAATTCCCAAATGGGGTTGGGAATAAAATCAAAACTATTTGAGGATTTTTCAAAATACAAATTCTCATATCTTGCCCCTGGATATTCTGATTTCATAAAGTTGAGGTGCCTCCAAAGAACTTGAGTTCCTATATAACATCCCAAGTTACAGTCAAATATGTTTGGGAACTAGTGGTTGAAGTTAACATTATGGTGACAACAAGTTTCATGAGCTAATTATGAGATATAATGTAGGATTTGTTCTCATCCATTCCAGTTTCCAGAATGATTTTTTTTTAATTTTATTTATTTATTTGAGATAGAGACAGTGAGAGAGAGCATGAGAGGGGAGAAGGTCAGAGGGAGAAGCAGACTCCCCGTGGAGCTGGGATCCTGATGTGGGACTCGATCCCAGGACTCTGGGATCATGACCTGAGCTGAAGGCAGTTGCTTAACCAACTGAGCCACCCAGGCACCCTAGAATGATTTCTTTAATGTTAGTTGAATAAATAGATTTAACTAATTCGTACATGAGATCAAACAAAAATTGGTTTATGAAAAATTTTGTCTACTACTTATAATTACTCTTACTGGCTTTTGGTTTCACATCCTAATATTTCTAAAATAAAATTCATCAAATAAATAAGAAAACCGATCTATTGAAATTGTTTTAAATTTACTAGAATCTTTTTTTTTAAAGATTTTATTTATTTATTTATTAGGAAAGAGAGAGAGTGAGAGAGAGCAGGTCAGAGTGAGAAGTGGACTCCCCATGGAGCTGGGAGCCTGATGTGGGACTCGATCCCGGGATTCCGGGATCATGACCTGAGCCGAAGGCAGTCATTCAACCAACTGCGCCACCCAGGGGCCCCTAGAATCTTTTTAAGCAGGAAAAATGAATGACTTTGACTTGTCTGTCTGTCCAAACCACCCAGATTGAGCCCTTTAGTTTGGTGAACAAAGGGTAGGCCCTCCAGAGAAGGTCAGTGTTCCCAAGTCTTCCCCATAGACTGAATACCGTTAGTGTAAGACTGTGAAACCACATCTGTTTTTCCTTATGAAATTCAAACAATTGCCTAACCTCTTGGCTCTTAAATAAAGTGTTCGAGGGTTCACATGACAAGACTCTGTTGCATATAACAGATCTGTATATAATGAATCTGTTGTAATAATATAATCTGTTGTATATAATGAAATTTAAACTGTTTTTGCTAAAGAGGGAAGAGGGGGTATAAATAAATGGCTGTGAAACATCTGGTTAAGATCTGGAGAGAGTTGCATTTTATCCATGTCTCCAAAGGTTTGTTCTATCTGTCACCTATGGCTTTGTTTGAGTTCCTGCTGGCAACAAAATCATGGAGAAGTACAATGTCTGGAGCCTACTACGGCTTCCTGTTTGGCTGGAACTGTAGCTAGTCCAGGGACAAGCAGAAAGCAGCTGTGCAGGAATCTGTGTTTAGAATAGTGTTGCTTGATAGAAACCAGTGCAACTCACAGGGCTCTGCAACACATCTCTCTTGAAATATTGTACCATGTGCAAATTTGTTTGTCTAAGATTCAATTCTAGAAGTTTGGTAGGGTTATAAAAACAACAGAGAGAAGGAAAAGATAGAGTGCACAGATTCAGGAAAAAAAATACCAAAGCTTTATACTTTGCTCAGATGTAACTAATTATGTGCCAGAATGATTTATCTCGCTTTAACTTGATGCACGTGACTGTGTATGTGTGTGAAGAATTTAAAGGATGGAAAAACTTCAGCCACTTAAAACTGAGAAACCTACGTATTGGGAGCATGACACTTCTTAAATGAATCACTTGAAAATAAGTATTTATCAGTCTCATCTCACAGATGCTTTCTTTACATTTATCAACACATGAAAGTGAATACTAACATATATGGGAAAATATATAGTTAAGATAGCTTACAATGATCAATATTAAGTCAGACCTCAGAGAACATATTTGAAGGATATTAAGAGTAATGATGTCATTTCAAAGGTCATAAAAGTTTAGAAATTTAAGTTCTACAAGCCTGTATTTTCTTAACTAGTCTACACTGAACATTTACTGTGAGTCAGGGTATATACCAGGTGCTTTATGTAGATTAACTAATTTAAATCTCATTGCATTGCATTATAATGGGATTATTATACCCATTTTATGGGTGAAGAAATCAAGGCTCAGAATGATTAATACCTTGAACAAAGTCAAAGCTTGTCAGTGACAGAGGTTCAGTCTCCAGGCTTTTAATCTCTCCCTCTTCCTATCTTGAGTCCTATGTCCGAATTATGTAAATTCAGCACTTCACTTTTTTTTTCAAGTTTTTTATTTAAATTCAATTTAGTTAGTTAGGTTATTTCTTTTTATATCTTTACTTGGCAAAATAAAAGAAACACAACATCGAAAAAATAAAAAATAATAATAAATCAATTTAGTTAACATATAGTATATTATTAGTTTCAGGGAATTTAGTGATTCATCAGTTGCAAATAACACCCAGTGCTCATTACATCAAGTGCCCTCCTTAATGCCTATTACCCAGTTACCCCCATACCCCACCCGCCTCCCCTCAAGCAGCCCTCGGTTTGTTTCCTATAGTTTAGAATCTCTTATGGTTTGCCTCCCTCTCTGTTTTTCTTATTTTTCCTTCCCTTCCCCTATGATCAGCTTTTTGTTTCTTAAATTCCACATATGAGTAAAATCATATGGTAATTGTCTTTCTCTGACTGACTTATTTTGCTTAGCATAATACTTTCTATTTCCATCCATGTTGTTGCAAAGCACTTCATTTTAAGTGTTTAAATCCAACCAGACCACCTGAGAGAGGCAAGAATATACTTGTACTTCATGCTCATAGCAAACTATTATTCCTGTGTTCTGTCTACCCTGTGTTTATTAATATTGGTGGAGGAGATTATGCTAAGTGAAATAAGTCAAACAGAGAAAGACAATTATCATATGGTTTCACTTACTGGTCGAACATAAGGAATAGCATGGAGGACATTAGGAAAAGGAAGGGGAAAATGAAGGAGGGGAAATTAGAGGAGCTAAACCATGAGAGACTATGGATTCTGGGAATCAAACTGAGGGTTGAGGGGGGTGGATAGGTGAGCCTGGTGATGGGTATTAAGGAGGGCACGTATTGCATGGAGCACTGGGTGTTATACACAAACAATGAATCATGGAACCCTCATCAAAAACTAATGAGGCACTGTATGGTGATTAACATAACATAATTAAAAAATTATAATAAAAGTAAATAAATAAAAGAAAAAGAAAAGAAACTGTGTGGTGATTTAAAAAACACATATTTTTGTATAACAAAATTTATCTATGAAAAACGGTCAGGGAATGGATATAATTAGTGAATGATTCTAAATCATTGGTTTCTAAATTAAATAGCAAAATGACACTGATACTTAGCATGCCTAAAATTAAAAAAGAGAAGGGAAAAATTTTTGGTAGATAGACATTTTGATCAATTATTTGAGTTGGCTGGCTTTTTTTTCATGTAGTTGCTTTGTTGATTTATTATTCGTGTTGGTGTAATGTAAACAGAGTATACAATAATGGCTGAAATTTAATATAGCTTTCAATGTGTTAAACCACAGCAATATATAGATGGAAGGGTTCTTATCAGTCAATGAACCCCATGCAACACAGGAGCCCCTCTACAAAGATTTATAGCCTAATCTTCCCATTAAACACATGAGGAACCTGAGCCTAAACTCATTTAAGTGATTCAAGGTCAGAAAGAAGTTAGTCCTCAGACTTCCCAATTCTCAGTCCACTGTTCTTATTGTAATTGTGTTTCCTCACAGTAGCCTCTGCTTTACTGAATTAATGTCTTATACAATCAGCTACATAATGTTGCCAAAATATGAAAGGAAAAATTATCTGTATATCAAGAAAAACAGCAAGGTGGAATCTAATGGACATCCCATGTGGTATTAGAGAGTACTTAGGACTTAGTTTGAAACCTGGGTTCAATCCTAAGATTTTACAATAGTACCCTCCTCCTGCCAAGCAGTGTGACACCCTCACATGTTTACAAACATGCAAATCACAAAACTAATCTCACATCCTCCATTCATCCTGCTTGTAGTTCCAAACCCCCATGTATAATCCCCATTGCTTTTTCCACAGGCATAGCAGTGGCATTTCTAGGATCTTTAAAACTTTGTTTTCTTCTCAAGATAAAAAAGAGATCTTGGTCCTAAGGAATAAATAGGTACTACCAGGGCCAAGAGAGCAAATACCTATTCCACAAGACCCATGATAAGAAATAATGGGGTTGACCAGATGTGCAGTCAATGTGAACCATGTCTCTGAAGTTGTGCAAGTCACAGGGATGGGCTCGAGTACACAGCTCAGAATCTTTCAAAAATTCTGAGTCCCTCAATACTTACCTCCAAATTCCATCCAATGAAGCTGTTAACAATTTGCTAAAACTCTGTAACTAATAAAAGTGATTTAATAAAGAAATATAAGCCCTTACGCCCAAGTCCCTATCATTATTAGATTCTCCTTCAAGTTAATGGCTTTGATCATTTGTGATGCAGAACTACCCATGTGGGAGTGAAGGCTTAAATTGAGCTTGGTGTCATGTAGTTATTCTTTGCAGTCAGAAATGCTGCTGATGCTGGCTTTGTTTTCTGCACTTAGCTTTTTATCACTAGCTATATTTACACATGACCTGTTTTTTTTTTTTTTTAGTAGAGCTTGGATGTAACTTCCAGCACTGTTTGCATTAACTTGTTACATTGGAGATTAATGACAACTTGAGTAAATGTTAGCCTGTAGAGAAAGGCATTTTAAGGTAACCATAGCTTCTAAAGCTGTATTTTCCCTAGGGTCTATGTCATAGTGAGGGTGCCATTAAGGGCATCATTCATATTAGCAGTGTTAGGGCTTTAAAAAATTACCAACTGCCTTCTCATTCCCTGAGTACTCAGTCTCTTCCTTGGGAACCAAGTCCCCATGAAGGTGAGCTTATTAATTTCACTCTTTCCTCTGCTACTGTGAAAGCAAAGTACCATCTGTTCTAAGATATTCTTTCTATCCTGCATGTATTCACTTTCTCTCCAGTCACTATTTTGGGTGTCAGGTTTTTTTTTAAGCAGTTTTACATCGAATACTAGAGATAATTTAGTGGTTTTCCTACTTCTGCTGACTTCTGAAAATCTATGGTTGTAAATTGTTCATCAAGAGGCTCATTTAGAGTGCCTGAGATGGATTTTCTAAACTTTCCCATTCATCATAAAACTGACCTAACTAGGAAGTGTGCCAGAGTAGATGGAAGAGGTCTGGGTACAGAAGCCAGTCAGGATTGCCCAGTCTCTGCAATGCTGCTCATCGGACATTTGTCCCTAGGAATTCTACTGTAACCATCTGAACTATAACTCTTCCAACTGTTAAACCCATGTATCAAGCACTAACTTCATAGGATAGTTGTGAGACAAAAATCGAACAATATATCTGAAAGTGTCTAGTACTAAGAAAGCATTTAATAATTGTTGCTAAACAAGTAATGATTAATAATATTTAATAATATTTTCTTAGTTTATAGCCCACATTTGTATACAGTCATTCCATCAGTTCTCTACATCATGTGAGGTAGGTAGCTGCCATCATGATTTCAACATTAGACTGCACAAATCAAGTCTAAAAGGTGTTAAAGGATTTGTCTAAATGCATAAGCACTCAAAACCAAATCTTCTGACATTCACCTTTATGTTCTTTTGGGATCTGCTCAAGTAAGCAGCTAATCAGCATTGATTGAATAGCCATGTCTTTTTCTTTTTAATCTTTATTATAGAAAAATTCAAACAAACACAAAATCAGATAGAATATATAATGAATCTCCAGATACCTTTCACCCAGTTTCAACAACTTTTGACATTTTCCCAATTGTTTCTGTGTATTGCCTTGTCTTTTTTTATTTTGTTTTTTTTTAAAGAAATTCTCAGGCATAATTTCATTTCACTCATAATTACTTTTGGTAAGCACAATAACTTTTAAGGATATTTTTACTATACCCACCATTTCCTGATCTGATCTAATAACTTTTTAAAATTCCTTTCTATTATTCAAATTTTCCTGATGTATCTCAACCAATTTTTATTCAGATGATTGTTTGAACTGAGATTAAAATAAAATCTACACATTGCACATAGTTTTTATGACTCTTAAGGCTCTAACAGTTCTCTAACAGTTCTCCTTCATTTTGATTTAATGTCATTGGTTTATTAGAGACATTGTCTTTTATTCTAAGTCATAGGGCTAATGGTGCCATTTAACTTGCTCTTCTATCAACCCAATGTTCCCATTAACACCATTTAGATGCACATTCTTGATTAGATTCTGATTCAAATTTTTAGATGTCATAGATGATTAACACTCCCTTATTCTTAAGCTTGGCTACTAGACCTTCACTCCCCATATACCTTCCTTGTCAACATCCATTTATTCATTCCTTATTTTATCCTGACTTCATCTACTAATGCCTTCCTCCTTCTCAGAATATGACAATTCTTCTTTAGTTCTCTAGTACTGACTTTCATATTGCCAGCCCCCAGCACAGTTTTGCCTTTCCCTGGCTCTGGAGTTTGCAGCATATACCACCCCTTTTGCTCCACAAAGCATCTTGGAGGGTCTTCCTAATGTTTTCACCTTAATTATAATGGAACATACATAGGTGCCTGAATATTCAGACTACGTATCTAGAATCTGTCCCTCAGGGGACATGTTTTATTATGCTTGTCTCACAGGTCTTGCCCTCTGTAAACTCCAGAAATTTCTGCATGTAGTCCTCTCTCTTTTTTTTTCTTTTAAAGATTTTATTTATTCATTTAACAGAGAGAGAACACAAGCAGGCAGAGAGGCAGGCAAAGGCAGAGAGAGGAGCAGGCTCCCCGCCAAGCAAGGAGCCCAATGCGGACTCTATCCCAGGATGCTGGGATCATGACCTGAGCCGAAGGCAGCTGCTCAACCAACTGAGCCACCCAGGCGTCCCCATGTAGTCCTCTCTTGTACAATGCTCTTCCGTACAAACTCTAACTGCCTTGGTTTCCTTGGACTCCCACTTCCATCTCTCCAATTCAGTGTGTCCACTGGACTCTGCTTGAATTTCCTCTCCTTGGCCATGACCTGGAAACTCTGTCCATGCAATAAACTGATGGAATTGTAGGGCTCACTGAAATTGTTTCCCATCTCTAAGGAATTCTTATCCTTCCTTGTCATTGTATTGAGTATCTTAAAAACCATTGCATCATTCATTTTGTCTGTATCTTGGTTATCTTGTCTGTGTTACTCCAGATTTAAAGCAGAAGTCTTTAGTCTGTTATTAAAAGACTTTGGAATTAAACTTTGTAATAATAAAAGGATATTTCACTAGCAATCTAAATCAATGAAAAAAATTTTGTTTTATTTTAAACCATGGGAACAAGATAAGAAATGGCAAAGATAGATTGTAAAGCTGGGTAGACTGCTAGAATTTTCTTTTCCTATTTTGATAAGTTTGTAGTTGTTTTTCTTGCATGCTATGTTTCAGACTAATGATACAATTCAAGTACAGTGTGAGGCACTTGACAGATATGATAAAACTGACTGTAGCAATTAACGATTTGGAAACAGACAACGCCAATGAGGACTTGGCAGAGACTGGACTGAGAAAGATGCCTAACCTCAAGCCACACCACAGAGGTTCTAGGGGTGTTTCTAGGGGGTTCCATGCCTCAACTCCAAATAAATGGTGAAATGACATTTAAAATCATAACAGTGTTCTCTATAGCCCCAACATTTGCTACTGCTTTTCTCCATAGAAAAAAATATGTAAATGTTACAAATTAATAGTTATATAAATTGTGACATACCAATGATTTTATTTGTTCTGTGGTATGAAAAATAGATAAATACTTTATGAAAATAGAAAATAAAATCATGCCTGGGTGGCTCAGTCAGTTGAGCATTTGCCTTTCGCTCAGGTCATGATCTCAGCATCCTGGGATCAAGCCCCACATCGGGCTCCCCGTTCAGCAGGAAGTCTGCTTCTCCCTCTTCCTGCTCATGCGTTCTCTCTCATTCTTTTTCTCAAATAAATTAAAAAAAAAAGAAAATCACAAAAGCAAACAAAAATGAATAACACAACTATCAATGATGTTTTAATTGCACCATCACATCCACGTAAACCTATTTATTCATTTCCACACTGTACATCTTAGAAACACTTTGTGTTTGCTTTCCTCTTTTTTTTTTTTTGAATATTTAGACATTTTGTTTACCTTGTTTGTAACTGTGTTATACTTTCTAGGCATCTATAATTATTTGGAAATCAAACAAACCAGAACCTTCTAATAAAAAAAAATCCTAGAAAATTAGGACACATGAAAAAGTAATATATATTTGAAACTGTTGCTTTTGGAGTCAGAATGAATTTTTTGGTGGAACTGTTGCAGATAAATGATCGTATTGCAAAAAACATATTGAAGGAAATGGAAGAAACCTGAAATTCAAAGTTAAAATTATTTATTTGTTGGGAAATAGTGTTTACTGCTAAAGGAGTATGATTAGTCTATTTCATTTGTAAAGAAAAGCATTTCTTTTCAGTTGTTAGAAATCAGAAATGTAAGAAAACTGTATTTTTATTTATGAGCTCACATTTTAGACGATTCTGTAGGCACAAAAATAATATCCAAAATGATGCAGAATGTGTGAATCGTTTCCATTAACGTAATAGAATGTCATGCAACAAACAAGGGCAACAGTGGTATGACTGTCAATCAGTATAAGACGTTCTCATAAAGCATCAGCGTTTGTCTTAATTAAAGAGAGCATTTCAATTTTAATTTTATTGGAAAGATAACAGACCAATCTAAACAGAGTTATAAATTTTTTTAAGATTTATTTATTTATCTTTGGAGAGAGGGAGAGGGGCAGAGGGAGAGGGAGAGTGCCAGACTCCCTGCTGAGTGGCAAGCCCATTGTGGGGCTCAGTCTCAGGACCCCTGAGATCATATCCTGAGCCGAAATGAAGAGGGGTCGCTTGACCAACTGAGCCACCCAGGCACCTCCAGAGTTATAAAAATTTATCTGCAGCACAGATAAATTTTTACATCTAAAATCTACATTGTAGATGTACAATGTAGATGGAAGCATCTACATCAGAGTTTATTTTAACATAATTGAGCAGGCAGAAATATAATAGTGCTGATAATATGAGTAGAATGTTTAATAGCTTCCCCAAAGTTAGGAAGAGAGATGGAAGACTTTATTTATGCACTCTTATGATCACCATTTAGAGTTAATTTGGATGAGATTCTGTCAGCTAGTGGAACTCCAAAATTCTGTGAATATTGATAACTCTTTAGATATCTGCAAAGAGATTGGCAGTATTTTGATACATTATAAGCCAGGCAAACATAATGTATTGAGGAAGATATGTGGCTTATAAAAACAGGTTGGACTGCATGTTAATAGACACGGAGCTCTTTCTCAAAAATTTCAGTATATATTGAAATATTGGAAGTGGTATCAAATGAATATTTCAAATACACAGGTAGCTGGTGAATTAAATGGTTTACTGAATTTGCTTTCCAGATTAGAAATTACTATTTCTCAAAAAAAATTAGCACATGTTAAGTACAAGGAATTTTAAAATAAAACTGTATTTTTCTTTAAAACTGAAGTACTTCTGTACTGTTTATCATCTTAGAAAAATGGTATTTCAAAACCATGTGTGACAGCAGATAAGAAACTATACTTTCTGACTTCTCTTTATAAGTCTTAATTGTTTGAGATTTGAAAGGAAATTCAAAAGGAAGAACATTTCTAAAATATTTCACATTTTTTCTTACTTCATCGGAAGATTATACAACTCATATTCAGCTTTCTGAATGCTTTAAGTGGAATGAAAATGTAGTTTAAATAATAATCTATGTGTATAAAAATTTTATAGACTTCATATAAATAAGATCCTGTCTTTAACTCAAAAGAACTATATAAAGTTTGGCTTTATCATAGGACATAATCAATAATGCTCTTTGCTTTTTGAGAGCTATTGCATGTTGTGTTGTCTTGACCAATCTCTACAGCTGCACAGAATGTTCAGTTTCTACTTTTGTTGCAGAAAACTGCCATTCCCTACTATGAAGGCAGAAGAGAGGGTCAGTGGTTTGGATTGAGGGTTCTCAAAAAGAAATTGGCAACCAATTTATCTAGCCTGGAAGGCTTTCTGTTCCTAGAGGAAAAAATTGCAACATTAGTTTGGACAGGGATAATAAAGTATTTTCCAAAATTATTCATAAAAATTTTGCAATACATTTACTTCATATACTACCCTATTTAAATTTCCAACTTTTAATTATAAGTTTGAAATCTTCTGCTCTATTTTCAGTTTTATGCAATGTTGGCTCTTTTCAAGATAATGTGCTGGAATTAACATGTTATTGCATGAAAATAGTACGTTATTAGTCAAGATAATCAATTTGAAAAATGTCAACATAAAACTGTTCTGAAGCTACTTGCTTATTAGTAGTCATTCATGGAGAAATATTTCTCTACCTGTCTATGTAATCTGCAATCTCAATTACCATTTCAATAATGCTAGACTTTGGGTCCAATAATTAAAATTTTGGAAGCACAAGCATTTTCAACTTCTATATGCCATGTGCTCTGGTATGGACTGATTCGTGTTCCCTAAAAATTCATATGTTGAAGCACTAACCCCCAATGGGACTATATTGGAGATAGGGCCTTTAAAGAAGTAATTAAGATTAAATGAGGTAATAAGGGCTGGGCCCTACTCCAATACAGTTGGTGTCCTTTAGACAAAGAGACACCCGGGGTGTGAGTACACAGAAAAAAGGCCATATGAGGACATAGTGAGAACAGCCATCTGCAAGCCAAGGAGAGAGGTCTCAGGAGAAACTGAACCTACTAACACCTTGATCTTGGACTTCTAGCCTCTATAACTATAAGAAAATAAATGTCTTTTGTTGAAGCTTCCCAGTTCATGTTATTTTGTTATAGTAGCTCTAGCAAAGTAATACATGTCCCAACAAGTACTATCTTATTTTCTGTTCATTGGACTTTTATCCATATGTCTGATTTTTGGAAGTAAATATTTCTTATTCATTGTAATAGATATTCCCAACTGTAAGATGGAAATGCATACACCAAATAAGTGGACTATTCCTAAACTTAATAATTAGACCTTTGTCTCAATCTAGATAAATTGTAATTGTTTTAAAATTGATCTTCCCCTATCACTTCTTTTATTTCCTTAACCAGGTGTTACAGAATAAAAATCTATTTACCAGGCCCATATATGGATTGAGTTCACAAGCATAAAAATCACCAAAATTGATCCTGAGTCTGTTTTCTCTTGTATCTCTATCATGGAATGTACTTCGAGCAATTTCTCTTGGTATTCCAATTTAGGATTTGTTATTTCTGAGCTAGCCAGAAGATCTTCACATTTCTCTCTAATTTGCCCACCCATGCAGATTCATTTCACAACACAAACATGAAAAATAAAAGAACTTTATTTAATATGTAGTACAGAGAGGAAAAGTACAGAAATACCTTCCCCCTGCTCCCATGAGTAACTTTCAATTCCATCTCCCGTATTTGGTCCCAAAGCAGGCTATCCTTTCGTCAATGGCATTGACGGGCATTCCCCCCTTAAGATGGAAGGGCTTTCCCCCCTTAAGATGGAAGGGCATTCCCCCCTTAAGATGGAAGTTGTCAATAATGGACTTTGTATTAAATGTTCCTTTTGTGTCATGACTTGACTTAGCCTCACCCTCAATAAGATCTTGTTCTAGAGCAAAAGTTGACTAACTGCCTTGCAGATCATACCTGACTATTGCCTGCTTTTGTAAATACAGTTTTATTGGAACATAGTCATAGCCATTCTTTTACATTCTGTGTATGGTTACTCAACACAACAACAGAGCTGAGTAATTGTGACAGATACTTGGGCTTGCAAAGTTTAAAATATGTACTGTATGGCCTCTAAAATAAAAGTTTGCAGACCCCTGCTTTACAGTGAAGATGGGGACTAGAAAGGAATTGGAAGAGTAGAATTGGTTCTTAGACCATTCATTCAAAGAAAATGACCTTACCCCACTTTATGGTACACCACTAGCCTGAGCATGCAGGGTCTGCCTCCCAATGGTTTTCTACCCCAAGATCCCCATATTACTGGTAGAGGCTTATTTCCTCAGAACACCCAGTCTGCAGAGAAGGGGTTTAATTTCTTATTGGCTTAAGGACTTTGTCTTATTAGAGAGTAAGAGATCATTAATAACTTGACATTAAAACAAGTTGAACTCTTACTGGAAGTGCTTTTAACTCAAATCTGAGTCTAAACACAGACAATATGAATATCTGAACCTAAATAAGTATGATTCTTATTTCTTCCTTTACAGAATTAGAGGATTATAATAAAAAACTTAACAGAATTCACCTTACCTAGACTAATGCTTGCTTCCACTTCCTAACCTACCGAGGAACCCAATCTCAAACAAAATTTTACGAAGCTTCTCAGAAACATATTCAATAAAATGGTTGTACAACTGATTCAGGGAAACTAATGCAGGGAAGGAAGCCCAGACTTCTGGGTGTTAGAGAAATTAAGCCACATTTGAATGAACTTGAGTTGTATGCATTTTTCTTTTCTACCTACAATTCCAGCTTCCATTCATGCCTGAAACATTAATTTTGCATGCCATAAGTTTTGAAAGAAAATCTCCACGAAGCTAAGGGTGTTGAGCATTAATTCATTAAACATTCTGGAAATTGCCTGTCCTTATCAAGTCAAAAGCCAAGCAGTTCATAAATCTATTATAGTCCGGCAGAGCTAATCAATGAAATCCAAATGAACAATCCAAATTATTAACTCAGTCGACCAGAAGTCTGGAGTTTGTTTTGTGTTTTTCATTTTTTTGCTGTTGTGTTTTACATGCTTCACCTTAAACACTTACTAAAATTGGCCAAATCTGTAGCTATCTGGAAAGAGGGTTGCAGTGGTGGTATAGTTTTTAAATCTGCATAAATTGTCCCTAAGAACAGACAGCACTTAAAACAGAAAACAAAAAGGCTAGAGTCAATATCTACAGCAAAGTTAGGCAAAATAAATCCCCACAAAACTCCAAATTTAAATAGATGGAGACAACCACTGATAGCAACAAAGCTCAAAGGAGCCAGAAACTGAGAAGGAGGCATCAAGGAGAAGGCAATGTAATTGCAACCACTCTGAAAACCAAAGAACCCTCTATCATGAACAACTACCCACTGGAAAACTTAAGGGTACAATCAGAGAAGAGTAACTGAAACTCAGAGCAAGGTGGATAGTCGTCCATTCACAACTGATTGTAAGGGCTCATAAGAAGTCAGATAGCATTGAAACTATCTGGGTCCCTGAAACAGTGAATAAACTGAAGCTCCTTTTCTAGAATAGAACTGCACAGAAAAAGAAAGAAAGAAAGAAAGAAAGAAAGAAAGAAAGAAAGAAAGAAAGAAAGAAAGAAAGAAAGAAAGAAAGAAGGAAAGAAGGAAGGAAAGAAGGAAGAGCTAATAGAATTCATACTCTGAAGAAACTTCAAAAAGTAGAATAGAGAAACAGCAGAGAAAAAGAAAATGTTTTACCTAAAATTTGAAGAAGAGAGATTAGCATAAATCAGAAGTTATAGGGTCATAATTTTGTTATCCTATGAGCACATCAAAAGGGAAATTTTAAGAGCTTCAAGGCTAAGAAAACTATTCTGGTTCGCTCTTCTTATGAAGATTGCCAAAGAAAAACAAACAACAACAACAAAAAACCCAAAAAAACAAAACAAACAAACAAAAAACAAAGAAACAAAACCAAAACCAAAAACCAGTTATTTCAGGTAAAAGCCAGCAAAGTCAAATATTGCCGTTGAATCCCATTAACAAAGTTACTTTAGGAAAAAAAAAAATAAAACAACTAAGGAACAAAATAATCCACATGACAGATAAGGAAGGCAATCCAGAAAGAATGTCCATTAAGAGGTGAAAACAGCAATCTTATATTTGATAAAGAACTAAAAGAAAGTAAATTAATAATAATAATAATAATAATATAAGCAATGAAAGAATAATATAAACTAGAAACAAAACCCAAAAATGAGGTGAGGAGAGGACAGAATTTGTGATAAGGGTGGATTCCTTAGAAACAGAGCCTGAGATTTGGATGGACATGATTTTATTGAGAACATGTTCTTTGGAAAACACAAAATCTGTGAGGGAGTGAGGGGAGGTGGTTTGGAAGATATGATTAGTATATCTATCCAAATTTTCCAAAGATATGATTAGTATAAGGAAACCCAAAATAATCAATGGTAAAATTACTATGATAATATGAGATTTTAAAATAAAACAGTATGGGAGTGCCTTAGTACCTCAGTCTGGTAAGGCTCCAACTCTTGATCTCAGGGTTTTGAGTTCAAGTCCTATGTTGGGCTCCCTGCTGAGTGTGAAGCCTACTTAAAATAAAAGTGTGTTATAAAATCATCAGACAAGAATGAATAACCTTTTAAATACAAAAACTAATTAGAAGATGGAATGAAAAAAGACATATATGAGCACTGATGAAAAATTTAAAAAGAGGTGTATTAAAGACTCTTGAAAGAATCAAAAGTGGAGTTGACTAAAAAGAAAGGGGAAAATAAAGAAACTCACTGGAGAAACCAACTCGTTATTTAGAAAACTCTTTTTTAAAAAAAATGGGAGTGGTGGTGGTGGTACTGGGAATTATTTATTCCCAAAAGAATTATCTCACAGGATAACCTGGTAGTTGATAAAGAATATTTACCTTTATAGCATTTTCCACTTAAAAAATGAGTGAAGCCTGTTCTCCTATACATGACACATTTTTCTCTTTCTGATTTATATTTATATATAAAATATATTTATATTTTATATTTTCCTTCTGTTTTTGGCTTTAAAGAAAAACAGACTATAATTAGTGAATGTGCGGATCTCTTTTGTTTATCTTCCTTGGAATTTGTTGAGCTTTTAGATATATCTATTAATATCTTTCATCAAATTTAGGAAGTTTTTGGACATTATCTCCGCTCCTTTCTGTCTCCTATCTGGGACTTTTACTATCCATATGTTGGTGTGTTTGATGATACCCCATGGGACTGTGAGACTGTTCATTTTCCCTAACATTTTTTTTTTCCCGGTTTATTCTTTGAATTAGATAACTTCTATGGATCAAGTTTATTGATTCTTTTTTTTCTGGCATCTCTAAACTGCTCTTGAGACCATTTATTGAAATTACTGTTTCACAGATTATGCCTTTCAACTCTAAAATTTCTATTTGATTTTTTTTTTAAAGATTTATTTATTTATTTATTAGAGACAGAGACTGAGAATGAGAGGGGAGAAGGTCAGAGAGAGAAGCAGACTTCCCGCAGAGCCGGGAGTCCGATATGGGACTCGATCCCGGGACTCCAGGATCATGACCTGAGCCGAAGGCAGTCGCTTAACCAACTGAGCCACTCAGGCGCCCCTGATTGTTTTTTATAGTTTATCCTTCCCTACTGAGATTTCCTATTTGTTAAACCATTGTCACCATCGTTTCCTTTGAACATATTTAAAATGGCTGCTTTGGAACCTTCATTAGCTAAATCCAACTTCTAGGCCCATGCAGAGTTAATTTGTGTTGACCACTCTCTTTCCTATCCTGTTGCATGTCTCATAATGTCTGATTGAAAACTAGACACTTTAGATAATATTGTAGTAATCCTAGATTCTTGGTTGGATGGTTTGTTTTTGTTTTTTGAAGTTTACTATTTCTCTTTTCTCCCTCCCTCCCTGTCTCCCTTTCTGCCTCCATCCTTTACCCCCCCTCCCTCTTTCCCCCTTCCTTCATCCCTTCTTCCTTCCTTCCTTCCTGTCTGGGCTTAATCTTTAGATTCTGTCTCACCTCTAGTTCTAGCTCTATTATTATTATTAATTTACTTTTCAATTTTTAAATTCTTATTTCTATTTTTTTTAAGCCTAGTTTTCTATGGTCCAACCCTCTGTCTACATAGCCAAGTTGTCAGTTAATGATATGAGCAGAGTTTCTGTTTAAACACCTGATACCCATAGCCTTCCACTCCCTGTATATCAATCTGTGTGGGGTCTGGAGAGTACATTAAACTTTTCTTTCAGTTCTTAAGTTTGTCTTGGCTCTTACTGTTCCTTGGGCTCTTTGGAATCTCCCTCACCAATGTGTATAATTGTCCAGTCTGCCAGAGATGTATGAAGAACTTACCTCAGCACTTCCATGGCTCTCTCATTTGCAGGATCTCTTGGGACCATGCCCTCAACTAGCAATGCTAGGTTTTCCCAATTCATTGCCTAACAAATTCACCACATTTAGTTGACAAAGTCTGGGCTCCAAATAGCAGCAAAGTGCTTGAAAGCTATAATTCTCAAAGACCAAGCACCAGGAGGAGGATAAGAACAGCAACCAACAAGAACACATAGTCCTGCTGACCTTATTTAAGCCTTAGAGGTTTTGAAAGAATAAATGTTTCTCAACTTGTTGTCCACATTTGGTTGATGTCCATCTCTTGAAATAATTGTTTTCGGCAATTTTGTTCAGTTTTATGTTTATTTGATTGACTGACTGACTGATTGCAAAGAGTATTTTCCAATTCTTTATGGTGCCATAACCAGAATTCTCTTTTGTTTTTTTAACTGATTTTTAGGTGTGGTAATAACCTGGTGGTTGTGATTTTAAAGAGTCTGTAGCAGCATGAAATATGTACTAAAATGTTTATGATGAAATTATATGATACTAGTATTTTTCTTAAAATAACTTGTGCCTGAAAGAGTAGGTAGAGATACAGATGAAACAAGACTAGATGTGAGTTAATAATTGTGGAAGCATAGTAATGGGCACCTGGAAATTCATCATAATTTTCTCTAGTTTTATATATGCTTGAAATTATTCACAATAAAATGTTAAATTAGAGAGAAATAATGAAATGCTTGGAATCGTATGAGTTATGTGCAGCATCAGGAACAGAATGAGACAAATATAGCTGCTTCTAAGGCAGTATTTCATAGTAAAATACCACATAGGCAACTTGACTTCCCTTTGCATATTAATTCAAACTCCTGCAAAAACCAAACTATCAGACTACAGAGATTGCAATACAGAGATGACTAATGTCTCTACATTTGCTTTTTCCATGATCAAAAACTCTCATGAATGTGTTATTTTTACACTTATTGAGTACTTACAATTATCAGATACTTTATTTAGCATTTGGCATATATTGCCAAGGGTCCATGCTTGGGCTTCAAAGTTTCTAATAAACTTGTGGCTGTTGCGTGCTCTTCTTCTTTCCTGAAGTTTAGAGGGGAAAAAAATAGCAGAAAATTTAAAACACAATAAGTTCAATTAATAATTGTGAGAGAAGGGTACAAGCACAGCCCGCTGCCTGCCCTGTGTTCCAGGAAGAACCCTATGCTTTGTACAGGACGTGCTCACAAGCTCACAAATGACATCGCTCACAGAGAGTCAGAGTTCAGCGAGGGCTTCCCTGTTCCCTCTGCATCAGGCACATGTAAGCTTTTCTTGGAACTGCTTAGCTGTGCATATATCAGTGGTCCTCAAGTATGCCTCTGACTTTTTGTGCTTCAGACCCCACAGGGTAAAGTTTGGGATCCTTACACCATGGCACAAAGTGGGATTCCACACTGTCCACCTCAGCTGTGGAAAGGATGTTAGCCATAAGACACCTATGCATTGCAAGGGGCTGGGTCCTGTGCACTCTCCCTCCCTCCTCTTGCTATAAATGAATGCTGCACCACTTTGGTTTGCTGTGCACATTTTCTGCTCTCAATGGCCTTGAATTGTACACTCATCTCCTCCCTGGGTTGTACCTTACTTGCCTTGGGACGTTGATCATACTTATGTGATATTCTGTTCTGCAGCACAGCCTGACCACCTAGTGAAACAATGATCTTACATTATATCTGTTGTATCAGTTAAGGATATTTTGGGGGACTTTGAACTGTTATAGGTTGGGGCAGGTAAATAAGGTAGGGAAAATATTCTAATATCACTAGAGTGGAGGTCCAAAGTTTGGTCTAACTTTTTAGGAGACTTCTAGATTTGAAGGACTTTACTAAAACTAAATTAGCGTCCTAGAAAAAAACATACAGGAAGATGTAGGTCCTCAAGGCCTACCTCTGGCTCTCTTTACACATCTGGCTTAATCCTGGGAAACTCTATGCTTGCAATATAAACCATGATATCCAGGGTATGATGTAGACAATACATGTCAAGAAAACAATTAGCTGTTCACTGACCTCAGGGCAACACAGTGCTTTCAGCACCCACAGATGGCAGGAAGATTGGGGGACACCTCTCATGCCTAGTGATTCATGAGCCAGTTGAACTTCCAGCTGTCAAAAGCATCCTGCTCCATCAAAGTTCTAAATCTCTCACAGCTGACTTTGGAAATAGACATCTTTGAAAATCTTCTCTGCTGACATGAAACATGATTCATCAGACATAAGGACATGTTGTTGTCTTAATGTGAGTATCTTGACTTACAATTTGACACCTCATACGTTGTGGAGTCATTTTCACATTATTATCTCTACGCATACAAATCTGGGAATTTGTCCGTGAAGTACTCACGTGGATGAGGATATGCCTTTGTGCATCTGACAAGGTGATTCTAAAGAATTGTGCCTGAAAGCATGTGATTGGGAAAGAGAGGCAGGGAAAGGACAGCAGGGAAACAAGAAACTAAACCTCCCTATAAGATGACTGACTGCCTTTGTCATACTCACAGAAGGAACAAATACTTTGCAATAACCTTGATGATCGATAATATGAGTTTTGGACTTCAGATGAGAGAACACAGAGGAAAGTAAATGGAACTTAGACCAGCTCAAATTCCTCAATAAATGCACAATCTTCTGCATTTATTTAACCTGGCAACCTGGCACACTGAAATCTTATTATCCTTTTTCTTTTTTTTTAGTGGTAGAAGAGGATTTAGCTTTAACTTCACAAGTAACGGGAAGTTTTATCCTTCCTATCAGAGTTTCGGAACTTAAGATTTAATAATCTTTGTTTTTTGAAGGGGAGATTATTTTGTTTTTGCTGTATAATCATCCCCAACCACACATTCTTGACTAAGACCTATCTGAAAAGTTTAGGCCAGTTCATATTTTTTGATGGCACACATTGGGTTAGCGAATGCTGTCCAAGAGCAATGAGAGGACATTCTCCACAAGATGAAACCATTTTCTTTGCATACTGGGGCACAGCCATCATTGCATAAAAGATTCAAGAAGGATGGATGATGAAAATATTTACTTTGCTTTTTAAACTATGATATGTCTGTAATAGTGGGGTGAGATTCGCTGTTTATAATATGAGGATCTCTTGGCCCCTATGTATTATCTTTGGAGTTTACTTAATTACTTGAACTTAATGCATCAACCTCTATTTCTTTTTTTTTTTTTTTGGTTCTCATACAAGATTTATTCCCCAGCATCACTTTCCCCTACCTCCCCCACTCTTTGCTTAAATAAAACTTCAGGAGGCTATCTGACAAACTGATCCCCTTACCCTGCCTTCATTTTTCTTACAACACTTGTCACTTTTTAAAAGATGTATAGTTTGTATAGATTTTAGCTTTATTGTTTATCATTGATTTTCTGTTCCTCTGTTAGAGTGTAAATGTCATAGGGGCAAGGATATTTGTCTGTTTTAGTCTCTGAGATACCCTCATTCCATAAAACAACATCAGGCACATAGTAGGTGCTCAATAAATAACTTTTCAATTACTGAAAGCATCCATGAGGCAAACAATATACACATGATTTTCTGTTGTTCCACAGAGTTGGTTGGCTTTCCATAGTAAATATATAAAAGCTACAAAATTTCAAAGTCTAGCTAATCAGACTCCTTTAGACTTCCTTAGTGTTTCTGAACCATACTAACTTACTCAGAGTACATGTAATTAACATGGCTCTTCTCCCAGACAAATTATTCTTCTGCAACTTCTTAACTTGTCCTCTCTTTCATGAACTTAATTATTTTAATCCTTTTTAAAGTTCTTTTTTGAAAAAAACTCTGAACAATGTTCATCCATGAATATTTTTCTATTTTTATATTCTGTTACATCTGAATGATGTTTTAAAAGATTATCTATGTGAGTGCGTTCGTGTGTGTGTGTTACAACATACCATCTGAAAAAGACTTCCTTATTGGAAGAAGTATTAAGTATTGTCTGTTTTGTATTAAGTATCTGAACACTATTTCATTCTGCTTTCTTGGTAAGATCAAGCTGTCTTTCTCAGTCACTTCGGTGATGGATTCAGTAAATACCAGTGGTAGGCTTGAATTACTCTATCACTGGCCCTGTTTGGGTCCAAATGCCCATGGCCTTTGATATCAGTGTCCAACAACTCCTTTCTGCCAACAGGACTTTAGACTCTATCTTCAAAATTGTCTCAGGAATGTTTGGATATCCACAGGGTCCCAGGACACATGTGCTTAAGTATAAACCCACCCCTCTTCTCTGACTCTGACCCACTAGTTAAGATGCCTTATCACTGCTCTGTGTGTCTTCCTGGGGAAGCTTGTTACCAATGCCTGCTCTACGTCCCTAAGCTGTGCCATGCTGTGTGGGGAGGGAGGGGTGGATGGCCTCCTTAAACACAAGGTGGAACGTTGCTTTCTGGGATCCAGAGGTAGGCCATCTGGGCCCCAGTCTCTAGAAACATTTGTAAATACAGCTGTTTAAAACCAACCTAGCATGTCAGATTGAGCATGTGGAATAGGGGTTAAATCTCACTGAGTCACCGCCCGCTTTCTTATATTTGGTACTCTCCTCATGTACCCCAAATCACTGAATAATATATCTTATTTTTCAGGAAAGAAACAAAGGGCCCCATGTATACCTTTTGGGTCACCATTTTGTTGCAGTTGCAAAAACAGCCATTGACCTTGAACTTAGTTAGGATACTTTGTAGATGGGCATGCCTGCCTTCCCTGTAGCCACCTGGTATGAGGAAGAAGGTTAGTTTGAATGCAGAGGACAATTTACAGAGGATGGAGGGATGGCTTAGCTCAGGTTACTACAACTGAATACCATAGACTGGGTGGCTTAACCAACAAACAATTATTTCTCACCGTTGTAGAGACTAGGAAGTCCAAGATCAAGGTGGCTGCAAATGTGGTGTCTGGTGAGAGCTCCCTTCCTGGCTTGGGAATGGCATCTCCTCATTGTATCCTCACATGAGGGAAAATAGACAAAGATGATTCAAGCTGTCTTGTGTCCCTACAAGGGCACTAATCTCACTCTGGAGAGCTCCATCCCTATGACCTGATTACCTCCAAAAGGTCCCACTTCCTAATACCATCATATTGGGGTTGAAGATTTCAACATGAATTTTGGGGGGACCCAAACGTTGTCCATAGCAAGAGTTGTCAACCTACCAATTATAAAAGAAAGGTGGAGTCACAATATTATGCCTTAAACTATCTTTTTTTCCTTCAGTTCTTTTAAGTTTCAACAGAAATTATAAGTTGTGAATATGTCAAGCAATGACACCTTTTAGCAAAAATTACTGAGTTAGTCATGGGTATCCAGCTATAAGAATGCAAGGCAATGCTAACAGGAACTCGAAGTAACAAAAACCTAAGACTAATACATGACACTCATTTATTTAATACACACTCACCAAGTGCTTAATATGTGGCTAGGTACCAGACAATTTATGAAACAGTCTATCCTTGCCCTCACAGAATTCTTTATAGAGGAAACTGTGTGTTAAGCATATAATGGCTTGCACAAATAATACAAACAAGAGTACTCATTTGACCAATTGGTACTTGGCAATACTAACACTTTGGAAGTACAAAACATGAATTAGCAATGATCATCGCCCATGAAGATGGTATAATACAAAAGAGGAGGACAGCAGTTACTAGTAAGGCTGAATGGGTATCAGATTTCTTGACCAAACCCAAAAGTAGTGAACAGGTCTTTTAAAACAAAATTAAAATAAAGGGGAAAGCAAAGAAGTATGATTCTATAAACTTAAAACTTTCTTATTTTTTTTCCTGTGAATGTTTTTAAAGCAAAATCAGAAGCTGCAGACTAAAGCAGGAAACATCAGGTTGATATGTGACAGTCTGAAAAAGCCCTTGATGTTTCCTTTACAATCAGTCATTGAAAACCTGAAAAAGCATAAGTCCACCTTTTAAAGCAGCAGTAATTTAGCTGAAATTGATCACTTAAGGAAGACAAAGTATTGCTGAGCCCAAATGTGGCTCTCCACACTAGTTGAACTATCTCCAAACAAATCCGCAAAGGCAAGGGATGAAACTGAATTGATATATACAGAACCCACAGTCACATGAATCTTCCCACAATCCAGAGACAAAGACAACAATTTCACAGTTCTCTAAATTATTGAAACATCAGCCTGGAAAGGAAGCAAAGTACCAACCATGCTTTTAAATTGTAAAAACAATTATTTAAGAAAGAAATTTTTAAAAGGGGTTGTGTAATTAATATTAGCCATTAAAAACACTCAGTCAAAATGTCACTGCAAAGTGATGAGTGAAAGTGATATGTAAAGGGCACAAAATAAATATAAAGAAGCTAGGTTTGTGAAAGTGGTATTATTTTCATTATGACTGCTATTGTTTATTTTGTCAGAAACACTGCTAATTCAAAAATTCCTGAAACATGTGTCAGCAGAGGCAATTTTTAAGGATAGAAATGTGTGATGTATTTTTTTAAATATATAAATTATCTTCATATGTTAGATATACATTATCTTTCAAACCACAGAGAACAGTCAGTATTTATAGGCTAATGAAGACATTCTTAGTGAAATGAGTGAAAATGGACACCTACTTTGGAAGGACTCTCCTCGAGGCACACATTAATTGATGCTCCTGCAGAATTCTCAGATATGTCACAAGAAGAAGCTCAACGGGCAGAGTGAGCTTTAAGCCAAGAACTAAAGTAAATATGCTCAAGATTTTGTGCTAATACTGATGTTTCCAAGTCAAATATTTCTACGAAAAACGTGTAGATTGTTCAACTGACGGAAACATAAAAAGACAGTACAAAATGTGCAAGTCAAAATCATCTAACCAGGATGGGAGCCTGAGTCATATCATTTAAGTCTGTTTTCCATAATTGGTACTTTTAATTCCAAAGCAAAGTCAGATTTCAGATTATTTTGTCAAAATGGCATTTTGTCAAAATGGCCACCTCCAAAGGGAATCGGGGACAAATTACAGAACTGTGCACAAAAGTATCGAAGGTTCCACCTGGTCCTTTGAAAGGGCCTCCTGTCCTTGGGTCTTACTCCACTGTGAAACAATGGATTGGTCAGGACTGGTCAAGGATGGTGGAAAGTTTCTGTGGGTCCCATTTGGGAGATGCAGCAGCAGTGATAGTGATATTCACCAACCAGAAGAAGTAGATACAGCCGAGCAGATAAATAAGTGGTGGTATATACCCCCTCTCTTATGAAACCATAAGAGGAAACTAAATCTTTCTTGAGAAGGTTAAAGAACAAGTGTCTGTTATTCCTATGAAGGAACTATATTCTAACCACTTCATATGGAGTATCTAGTTTAATTTAAATTAAATTAATAAGCCTCATCTCTACTTTAAATAATCCCAATTCTTTTAAGTTCCACCATGGCCACTGTCTGCTTCATGGTCAGATATTATAACGTTCAGTGTTCTCTAAAATGACCAAAAGGATCTTATGACCTATCAGATGGATTAGATAACTTAACAACTATCTCTTGGGAGAGATAATGGGGTTTTAATATTGTACAAAAAACAAGCTGTACCTTTCAACAAAAGGGAGCTTTAAAAACTAAATATCAGTTGGAATCCTAGAATAGCCTCATTGACATGGAAAGCCCTCAGAATCACGATGACATCTCCCTCAGCTGTCAGCATATCACCAAGTGTCATTTGAGAGTCTTTTCTCTTTTAAAAGGAATGCACCATAACAAAAGGTTTAATGAAAATTACTTTTTCTAAAATTTTATATCATGAAAGAGTCAGAATTTCTCTCATCTCTCTAATAGAAAAACAAATCAGTACTCTTTGAAGCTTTCTTTGCTTTGCTCTGCTGGAATCTGTAGAGAAAAGAGAGAGAGAGAGAGAAGAGAGAAAATGAGAGGGAAGGAAAGAAGGGGGGAGGGAGGAGGAGGAGATGGAAGAGGAGGGGAAGAGGGAGAAGGAGAAGAAAGAGAACAATGCTGTCTGGCTTCATCTACCATCTGCAGAAGCATAGGTTCAGTTGGTCAAGGGACTAAAAAAAATATATTACCTGAAAGTTTCTAACGTAGTTTCTAACAAAGTTCCCCATTACATATAGACATCAGGAAATAGGACACAACTGAAAAATCCTGCACAATCAAGGTTTGTGTATACAACCTTTCTTAAGAACAGAATATCCATCTAAAGCTTCACATTGAAGAAAGATTTCACAACCTGCTTCTTGTTAATAAGGAATGTGTAAATATCTATTAACTGTTCTGCATATTTGACATTATTGATGGGAAGAGTGTCAAGTTTAGTTCATAATGCAGGCATCAGTGTGGTCAGCTGCCAGCCCGGGTAATGACCATCCACAACAATTGGGAAAGCCATCCTAAGAAAACTCAGAAATAAATCTTGATTTGAAGCTGAGTTTTTAATATTTGGGAACTGAAGACAAAGATTATATTTAAAATTGAAGATGTGCTTATAGAGTACTAAAGTTTGCTTGCAGAATAATGTATACATAGTTGTCAAATTACTATAGTATACACCTGAAACTAATGTAACGTGTGTCAACTTTACTCAAATAAAAATAAAGTAATAAAACTGACAAGCAAAAACAAAACAAAAGTTTGCTTGTGGAGTTTATTAAACTTTCCTTGCTGTGCCATGAAAATGGAATTGGGCTGATTGAAATGTACATCAACATTTGCTTGAGTGCATCTCAAAGAACCCATTGACCTGTTAAGAAAAAAATGCATTAAGATCATTTCTTCATCTTCTAGTAAAGATGAAGATGCATCTTTAATAGACACATTCCATCAAATTATTTGTATTTCTTGAATATGCAACCATTATTCATGCAAAAAAGCAACAACCAAAAAACCATTTTGAAAGTCTGTCACTCCTTAAGAAAGGTTTTGCTCCCTTTTATTGGAAAAAGGAAAATATATATAAATAATTCTTCACATTTCCCTTTATTCCTTATTCAGGTTACTATTAATCACAATAATGACATAACAATGATTTGGTTTTACTATATCCATTGTCACCAAATAAAGTGTTTAACATCTGTTTTAATTTTAATGATTAAATTAAAAATTAAATGATTAATTTTAATCATTCTGTTGTCCCTCCTCTGTTGGTTTGGAAGTAATATACTTGTTTTTATTACTTCAGTGGATACCCTAGATGTCTATACTTAACCTATTGAATTCTACACTCATCCATATTTTTATCTTCCTCCTCCAAAATACAAAAATATTAAAAAGTTTACGCCATGTGGCAGTCATAGAAATGTTTCTCGGATCTTCTGATGTAGTGAGCATGGTTGGCTCTTGGCCCCAGCTACTGCCTCTCAGGATCCTCCACAAATTTTGTGCCAAGTCCATGCTTTCCCTAGGTTGCTCTCATGCTTTCCCCAGAACAACCACAAGGTGGGTTATAGTGCCAACCATTCTTGCCCAACACAGACTTCTTCTGATGGACAAGTTTTCCTTGAGAACTCCCCATTGGCCTGGATGAAATATTTTAAGACCTGTGCTGCAGTCTGGTCCTCTTTCTACCCAATGCTTCTTCTTTCTTCTCTCTTTCCTCATGTGGGAGACCTGTATTTTGGTCTGACCGTTCTTCTCACCTTCTCAGCTCTCCTCTCTTTATCCTTCATGTTGTTAGATCTAAACAATGCCTTGCATATCTACTCTGATTGATATATACTTCTTGAGGTCTGAACTCTTATAATTCCTTTGTCTGCTTCCTAACTTAACATAATTAGGAAATTTTATTTCTCTCTCTTTTTAATCCCATGAAACACAATTAGTATTCTCATATACAACCAAGGTATATCAAGACAAATCCAACACTAACTGCCTTCTTTAATCTTGACTCCTTCTTTCATCTCAACTCTTGCATCTGGAATAATTTTTCTTCTGAAGCAATTCTTTGGGATTCATTAGGATTCTCCAATCTTTGGAATTATTCATCCTTCTGAAACTATGGCTATATGTGTACTGAACTCTATTTATGTTAACTTTATTTGTATTCTGCCACTTCACCTCACTATGTGACATTCTGGGTAGATTTTTCTGGCCTACCATCCAGCTCATGAATTTTCTTTTTAGATATTTCAAAATGGCTGATATATTTAACCATTTTGTTTTTAATATTAGGTATAGTTTTCATTTCTAGAATTTCTATTTTTAAAAAGTGTATCTTTTTTCTTATAGATACATGCTGGTTGCCCGCTTTTAGTTTTTGAATGTAGTGAGAATATTTGTTTTATCTTTTTTTAATGCTTCCAGTATTTGAAGTCTTTTGTGTCTATTTTGGTTTCTTGTTCCTACTTGTTCCCACGTACAGTGCTTTGCTTCATTGTAGCTTGAGAGGTTTTTTTTTTTTTTGGGAAAACTAGGAAATACAAGTTTGGGCTATGTATCCATTGAAGTATTTCTAGTGATTTCAACCTCCCAGTGATGATGTCTTCCTAACCTGCACTCCATTCAGCTGGGATCAGTGTCAAAGAGTCTTTCCTTCATGCCCAAAATACCACCAAAATTTAAGTCCAAGTACAAGATTTGGCAGCATGCCCTCAGCACAAAAGGAGTCACAAAACCCTGCTTACCTATCCATGTCCCACTTGCACTTAGATTTGGCCTTGATAATTCCTTACTCTATTGTCAGCTCTTCGATACTTTAAAAACTATTTTAAGAATCTATTTTGTGAAACATTTGTAATTATTTTCAGTGGGTTGCTTTGTCTAAATAAGCTAGTTCACCATTAGATTGGAAAGGGAATTTCTAATACTGACATTATAAAAGTAATATAGTAAAAGCTAATTTTAAAATAACATACATTAAAGTTCTTAAAGGCATTTTGTATTAAGTTTCTAGGTGCCTTAAAGGGTTTGATTTCACCAATTGAGATTATCAAACAAAATATATGTGTTATTTTTAGTTGGCCTATCAAATAAATCAAAATACTCAAGTTTTGAACACTCAATTGATTACTTAGATATTAAAATATAATAATTTCTACCCCATTGCTTGTATCAGATAAACAGAGCTGTAACCTACATTGAGAGGAGAAAGCACCCTTTGTATTATAGCAGACATTCATGTTTTTTAAATTAGCACAGCTGAATAATGAAAACATCCCAGATATTTTACAAAAGAAATACTGGCAAACTCAGAATTTAAGTTCTGGGTTCACTTATTTGCTAGATAAGCACATCTTTAAGTGAAAATTGCCATTAATGTTGACCTTCTCACAGTAATCATTACTAGATAATGCATAAGGTTGCCCTATCCAGATCTCGGTGTGAAAGAAATAATCTAAGTCAGTATGAGTTGAGCAAACAAGCGTTCATCAGATAAATCATGCTTATCAGACAGTAAGTGAGGTAGTAACAAACTTTGCCTTGCCTTGGGATAGTCATAATCATTATTTGGCATGTGATTAGACTTTATCCAGAAAGTGATCTCTTTATCAGTTTAGTAAGGAAAACAGAATCTGTTAAAAAAGAGAAAAAATGGCAGAGGTTGCCTTACTGAAAATATGAGAAAGACTATTTATTTAATCCAGCTGTAGGCCTATTTGACTTTACAGCCCACTGTACATTATCTTGGGGAGAATTAAGGAAACATGGCTTCATCTCTATTTGCTTAGTAAATAAGATAATTTCAAAGA
>CM052810.1:27066742-27082882 GCA_028533885.1 Nasua narica | reverse complement strand
TTGGTAAATTTAAAACATAAGTACCCAGGATTAAAGTGGGCACCTGCTGTGATGAGCACTGGGTGTTGAATATAAGTGATGAATCACTGAACTTTACTTCAGAAACCAATATTGCACTGTATGTTAATTAACAAAATTTAAATTAAAAAATAAAACATAAGAGCACATATTTGAAGCGTGAGAAAAGAAAAAACAAGTGGCACAAATGGTCAGTTACTGAAATCAACGAATATCTCAAAAACAAAGGAGCCTCAGTGGGGTGAGGCAGCCTGGCTCTTTGTCTAGTTATGACTGGCAACTTGTTAATTCCCCATAGCTCCTGTGGAAGCAGATGCCTCTTTGAAATGGATACCTCTTTGAAGTGGATGGCTCTGCAATTAAAGCTTAAGTCAGGCGCTTGCATTACAAAAAGAAGCCAAAGATCAGGTTTTACAGTTCTTATTTTGTTTTTCCTCATTTTGGGGTTTCTTTTTTTTTTTTTTTTGGTTGAATTGAGTATATTTTATGATTCCATTTTGTTATCTTTGTTGGTTCATCTAGCTATCACTCTTTTGGATGTTATTTTAGTGGTTAATTATTTTTTGTTTATAGTATATTTATTATCACTGTCTACCCTCCAGGTCATTATACCATTCTGGATATAGTATAAGAACCTTACAAAAATACATTTCCATTTCCTGTCTGCAAGTCTGTATGATATTCTTATCAGACATTCTATTCCTGTGTGCTATAAACCTCATAATACCTTACCTTTTAACAATGAAATTTAAGATTTAAATAAGAAAAATTTTAAATTGTAATTTCAATTATGGCCATAGTGGTTACCATAGTTGTTTTTGGTAACAAAAGTTACCACTTTTGCTGTGCTTTCTTCCTTTGTACGGATCCATACTTCCATCTGGTGTACTTTGTCTTCTGTGTGAATGACTTCCATTAGCATCACTTGTAGCACATTTCTGTTGGTGATGAATTCTTTAAGGTTTTACATGTTTGAATAAGTATTTTGCCTCCGTTTCTGAAAGATATTTTTGCTGGGTGTGAAATTTCAGGTCTACAGAGTTTTGTGGGTTTTTTTTTTTTTTACTTTAAAGATGTTACCTCTGTTTCCAGATAGAAATTTGCTGTCACCCTGTTTACCTGCATTATACCTATTGCTTTTCTTTCACTGTTTCTAAGTTTTTTCTCTTTGTCACTGGTCTTAAGCAATTTGTTACTTATGTAGCTTCGTTTCTTCATCTTTCTTGTGCTTAGAATTTACAGATTCTTGGATCTATGCATTTACAGCTTTAATTGAATTTGGAGAATATTTGGTGTTTTTTTCTTTGAATATATTTTTATCTAACTCTCCTTTCTCTTCTTTTAGAACTCCAGTTGTATGTATATTTAACTTCTCAGATTTCTTCCATATTTCATTATCTGTTCTTATTTTTTTCAGTTTTTTTCCCCACTATGTTTCATTTTAGTTTCTATTGCTGTATCTTTAAGTTCATTAATATTTTCTTCTGCAATATCTAATATGTCACTTATCCTGGGCAGTATATTTTTTTCATATAAGACAGAGTTTTCATCTCTACAAGTTCAATTTGGGTCATTTTATAAAATACATATTTTATATGTTTCCACGTAATAAGTTCAATCTTCTTTTTGGTTTCTTGACCATATGAAATATGGTAATAATTATTTGATGTTTTTGTTTATTAATTTTCTCATGTATGTTATTTCTGGATCTGTTTCAATTGGTTGATTTCTCTTCCTGTTATAAGTTCCATTTCCTGCATATGTGAATGCCCCGTAATGTCTTTTATTCATGTATTTGTTTGTTTTTTTGTTTAAATTCCAGTATAATTAATATATAATGTTATATTAGTTTTAGATGTACAATATAGTGATTCAACAATTATATACATTACTCAGTGCTCATTACTAGAAGTGTACTCTTAGTCCCCTTCATCAATTTTGCTCATGCCCCAACCCACCTCCTCTCTGATAAGCATCAGTTTGTTCTTATAGTTAAGAGTCTATTTTTTTGTTTGTCTCTTTTTTCTTTATTCACTTATTTTTATTTCTTTAATTCCACATTTGTGTGATATAATAAGGTATTTGTCTTTCTCTGACTTATTTCATTTAGCATTATATCTTCTAGATCCAACCATATTCTTTCAAATGGCAAGGTTTCTTTTTTTTTCTTTTCTTTTTTTTTTTTTTTTTTAGGGTTGGCTGCTCTCCCACTTTATTAATGCTAGGAGCTCAGGCTTTTGGAAATAGTACATCCTTTACTTTGCACCCAGGAGTCAGTCAAGGGTTTAGAGTATAAGAGATGGGTGCCATCTTGCTACTAAGGTTTCATTTTTTTAATGACAGAGTAGGATCTCATTGTATATGTATAACACCTCATCTTTATCCATTCATCTATGGGTAAACACTTGGGTTTCTTCCGTATCTTTGCTATTTTAAATAATGCTGCTATAAACAGAGGGGTGAATATAGCTTTTCAAATTAGTGTTTTCATTTTCCTTGGGAACATATACAGCAGTGCAATTACTAGATCCTATGGTAATTCTATTTTTAATTTTTTGAGCAACCTCCCTACTGTTATCCACAGTGGTTGCACCAGTTTGCATCCCCACCAACAGTGCATGGGGGCTCCTTTTCCTCCACTTCCTCACCAACGTTTAGTGTTTCTTGGGTTTTTGATTTTAGCCATTTTGACTTCTAAGAGATGATATCTCATTGTGGTTTTGATTTGCATTTCCCTGATGTTAAGTGATGTTGGGCATCTTTTTATGTGTATTTTTAGAGAAATATCTTCATGTCTTCCACTCATTCCTTAATTGTATTATTCTTTTTTGGTGTTGACTTGTATAAGTTCTTCATATACTTTGGATGCTATCCTCTTATTGGATATCATTTGCAAATATCTTCTCCTATTCAGTCAGTTGTCTTTTAGTTTTGTTGATAGTTTCTTTTGCTATGCAGAAGATTATATTTGGATGTAGTCTCTGTGGCTTACTTTTGCTTTTGCTTCCCTTGCCTTGACAGACATATGTGAAAAAATGTTTCTTGGGCTAATGGAAGAAAAATTACTGGCTGTGCTCTCTTCTAGGATTTTTATGCTTTCAGGTCTCACATTTAGGTCTTTAATCTATTTTGAGTCTATTTTTATTTATGGTGTAAAAAAAATGGTCCAGTTTCATTCTTTTGCATGTAGGTATCCAGTGTTCCCAACATCATTTGCTAGAGATTGTTTTTTCCATTGCATATTTTTGCCTCTTACATCAAAGATTAGTTGACCATATAATCATGGGTTTATTTCTGGGCTCTCTATTCTGTTGCATTAATCTATATGTCTATTTTTGTGCCAGTATCATACTGTTTTGATTACCACAATTTTGTATTATATCTTATAATCTAGGATTGTGATGCCTCCAGTTTTGCTTTTCCTTTTCAAGATTGCTTTGGCTATTCAGGTTCTTTTGTGGTTCGATACACATTTTAAGATTATTTGTTCTAGTTCTGTGAAAAATGCTGCTGGTATTTTGATCAAGATTGCATTAAATCTAAGATTGCTTTGGGTAGTATGGACATTTTAAGAACATTGTTTTTCCAATCCATGAGCATGGACTATCTTTCCCTTTTACCTCCTTGCTTAAGTTTAGCCCTAGGTATTTTATTATTTTTGGTATTATTATAAATGGAATTGTTTTTCTTTTTTACAAAAATGATTTTTTTTTTAGGTAATCTCTGCATTCAAGGTGGAGCTCAAACTCATAACCCAAAGATGAAGAGTTTCATGTTCTACTGACTGAGCCAGGTAGGCACCCTGGGATTATTTTCTTAATTTCTCTTTCTGCTACTTCATTATTATTGTATATAAATGCAATAGACTTCTATATGTTTATTTTGTGTCCTGCGACTTTACTGCATTTATTTATCAGCAATACTAGTTTTTTGGAAAAAAAATAATAGTTTTTTTATGGAGTCTTTAGTGTTTTCTATATATGGTATCATGTTATCTGCAAATACTGAGAATTTTACTTCTTCCTTACCAATCTGGATGCCAATTATTCCTTCTTGTTGTCTGATCTCTGTTCCTAAGACTTCTAGTAAAGTGTTGAATAAAAATGGTGAGAGTGGGCATCCTTCCGGTTTTTCATTATTGAGTATAATGTTAGCTATGGGTTTCTCATATATGGTCCTTATTATGTTGTGTGATGTATGTTCCCTCTAAACCTACTTTGTTGTGGGTTTTTATCATGAATGGGTGTTGTATTTGTCAAATGCTTTTTCTGCATCTATTGAAATGATCATTTGGTTTTTAACCTTTCTTTTATTGATGTGATATATCATGTTGATTGATTTATGAATATTGAACCACCTTTGCATCCCAGGAATAAATCCCACTTGATTCTCGTGAATGATTTTTTAATGTACTATTGGATTTGGTTTGCTAGTATTTTTGTGAGGATTTTTGTAGCTATGTTCTCTGAAGATACTGGCCTGTAGTTTTCTCTTTTTATAGTGTCTTTATCTGGTTTTGGTATCAGGGAAATGTTGGACTCATGAAACGAATTTGGAAGCTTTTATTTCTTTTCTGTCTCATGGAGTAGTTTAAGAATAGGTATTAACCCTTCTTTAAATGTTTGATAAAATTCACTTGTAATGGTTTCTGTTCTTGGACTTTTGTTTTTTGGACATTTTTTGATTACTGAATCAATTTCGTTACTGGTAATCCCTCTATTCAAATTTTTTTATTTCTTCCTTATTCAGTTTTGGGAGGTTATATGTTTCTAGAAATTTATCCATTTCTTCTAGGTTGTCCAATTTGTTGGCATATAATTTTTCATAATATTTGCATAATCTTTTGTATTTCTGTGGTGTCGATCCTTATTACTGTGCTTTCATTTCTGATTTTTATTTGAATCCTCTCTCTTTTTTAATCAGTCTGGCTAAAGGTTTATCAATTTTGTTGCTCTTTAAAGAACCATTTCTTGGGGTGCCTGGGTGGCTCAGTGGGTTAAGCCTCTGCCCTCGGCTCAGGTCATGATCTCAGGGTCCTGGGATGGAGCCCTGCATTGGGCTCTCTGCTCAGCAGGGAGCCTGCTTCCCCCTCTCTCTCTCTGCCTGCCTCTCTGCCTACTTGTGATCTCTCTCTTCATGTCAAATAAATAAATAAAAATCTTAAAAAAAAAAAAGAACCAGTTCCTAGTTTCATTGAACTGTTAAATTGTTTTAGGGTTTCTTTAATTTTTTGTTTTTGTTTTTATTTTATTTTTTCTTCTGTAAACTTGGTTTTAGATTTTGTTTGTTCTTTTTCTAGCTCCTAGCGGTGTAATGTTAGGTTGTTTGAGATTTTTCTATCTTCTTAAAATAGCCCCATATTGCATTAAGCTTTCTTAGAACAGCTTCTGGTACATCCCAAATATTTTAGACTATTATATTTTTATTTTCATTTGTCTCTATGAATTTTTAATTTCCTTTTTGATTTCCAGGTTGACCAATTCATCTTTTGATGGCATATTATTTAACCTCCATATATTTGTGTTCTTTCCAGATTTTTTTCTTGTGGGAGATTTTTAGTGATCAGAATAGATGCATGGTGTGACTCTAATCTTTTTGAATTTGTTGAGTCTTGTTTTGTGGCCTAATATGTGAACTGTTCTGGAGTATGTTCCATGTGCACTTGAAAAGAATGTGTATTCTACTGTTTTAGGATGGAATGTACTGAGTATATCTGCTAAATCCATCTGCTCCAATGTGTCATTCAAAGCCACTGCTTCCTTGTTGATTTTCTGTTTGATGTAGCCATTGATGTAAGTGGGCTCTTAAAGTTCCCTACTATTACTGTATCACTATTGATTACTTCCTTTATGTTTGTTCTTAGCTGCTTTATGTATTTGTGTTCTCCCATGTTGATATATAAATATTTACAATTGTATCTTCTTGTTGGATTGTTTTCTCTTTGATTATATAGTGGCCTTCTTTGTTTCTTGTTGCAGTCTTGGCTTTAAAGTCCATTTTATCCCATATAAGTATTCCTGGCTTTCTTTTCACTTCCATTTGCATGATAAATGCTTTTCCATCTCTTCACTTTCAATATGCATGTTTTCCAGGCATTTACCAGAGATGCAGTAGCAGCAAAGTGCAAGGTGCTTTCTCATTGTTGTTCCCCACTAGGCCTGTAGTAGACTGGATGTTGCCTCCAGCCCCCTGCTGGGGCCACAGTGGGACTGGGATGTGGTTATCTTTCCCTCTCCCCAGGGCAGGAGTCACTTTGAAGTTGTGCTGGTCCCTGTCAGATCTGCTTGCACACTGACAGGGTTGTGGAACCACTTTGGATGGGCTCTGGCCAAGGGCATATTTGAGGGAACAGGTCCACAAGAGAAGACAGAGGTGGGACATGCAATGCTAGTAGGGTCCATGCTGGTCTGTCGCATTAGGGGGCCTGCAGCTGCCTGGGAAAAGTGCCTCAGGCCTGCTGGGTTGGAGGGGGGTGGATCACACTGTTAGAGCCAGGGGGCAGGGGGCACTATTAGCTAGCTAGGCAGAGAGTGTTGGCTGCTGTGCTGGTTCCCACAGGTGTCTATGTATCTAGGCTGGGAGGCAGGTGAGATAAATGGTGATTGTGAGCTCCTTTGTTCTTGGAAAAGTCTCCCAAAGATTCCTGACCCTCCATCACATGCTTGAGACTAGTAAATAAATCTCTATCTGGGATACCCCTGGCATTCTTCAAACTGCCACTTCTGTGTTATATCTTAGTGGACTGTTTGTTGTGCTGTCTCTTGAAGATGGGAACTCAGCTTCACCTTGCCCTCTGGCTTTCCCAAAGCCTAGCTCACAGACTTTAAAGTTCCAGGTGTTAAGCTCTAATGATTATAAGAACTCATAAAATTAGGTGCCTCTGGTTTTCAAGGCTAAATGTTATGGAGGTTCCTCTTCCTTGTACAGGTTCCCCCATGCCTGCACTGCCTGGTGTTGGGGTTTTACTTCTCTCCCCTTTCTGCACCCATTGCATCCATCTCCCTGGAGCACAGTACAGTGGGCATCTTTGTCTCCCACTATGTCTCTGTGCTTCCTACCATTTTTGATGTAGCCTCCTCTCTATGATTAACTGTGCAGAGTCTGTTCTATAAGTCTTCAGTTTGTTTACCAAGTTATTTACACTGATGTGGTTGTTATCAAGTTGTATCCATGGATGAGGTGAGCCCAAGATCCTCCTACTCTGCCATCTTCCCCAGAAGTCCTCGAGTGCCTGGTAATTTCTGATTAAATATTAAACATTGTTTACTCTTGTTGAGTGCTGATATATGTGTGTGTGTGTGTGTGTATATAAACATATATATATGTATAAACATATATATATATATATATATATATACATGTATATATATATTGGCATTTCTCTCAGTATTTGTATGTTTTGTTTTGGTGCATTATCAACTTACTTGAACACAGCTTGATCTTTTTAACTCTTCCTTTTAAGCTTTGTTATGTAGATCAGTAATAATTTAGTATAAAGTTAATTTTTCCCACTATGAAGACTAGATACTTCTTAGCACTCTAACTGGTGGTCCATGAAGTCTAAATACTTCAAAGCTTTTTGAGAACAGATGCTAATCCTGGTCCTATCTAGTCTGAGTACCATGTTTTTATCTGATTCTTTGCTCCAGCTACTAGAAAGTTTTCTTGCATGCATGAGCTAATCAAGACTCAACTGAACATTGAGCGGGATGGGACCTTCTGTAAGTCTTAAAGCTGACTTTCTATGTTGCTTTTTCTTCTATGGCACTCTGTACTGCACACATTATCTGCTTTGGCTTCCTGGAACTCCCAGTTTGGAAGCAACCTGTAGGTTCAGCCTATATTTTCTTTCCCTAAGCCATAGCTTGGAAACTTTCTCCAGGTAGCAAGTTGGGGAAAAGCATAAGGCTTACCTCATTTGTTTTCCATCTTTCAGAGTTCATCATTTTTCATTGCCTGCTATCTTATAACTTGAGTATCACTGTTTCATATATTTTGTTGGGTATTTTAGTTGTTTTAGGCAGGAAAGTAAATCCAGACTATGTTATTCTATGTTGAGCAAAAGTGAGTCTCAGTGTTTTTTTAACTTAATATATAGAATAATCTTTTGTGTATGTCATTAAAAATTGTTCAAAAACATTTAAATTCTATTTATAATATTTTACTGTGTGGATGCAGTATAGTTGTAGATTTTTTTTCAATATGAATAATGTTTCCATGGACTTTGTTTTTAATCTACCTTTATTGGCATACAATTGTGTGTCTAGATTGTTTTCACAGATATGGAATAACTGAGTCCAAAGGATTCAACATTGTATTAGTTTCCCATGGCTTCTTTAACAAAATACCAGAAACTGTATGGCTTAAATAATGTATTTTATCATTTCACAGTTCTGGAGGCTAGATGTCTGAAATCAAGGTTTCAGCAATATTGGTTCTTTCTGAGGGATCTGAAGGAAAATCTTTTCTGTGAGTCTCTTCTAGCTTCTGGTGATTTGCTGCCAATCTTTGGCATTCCTTGGATGATTTCTGTCTTCTGACCTTCATATGGCTTCCTCCCTATGTGGATGTCTGTGTCCAAATTTTCCCTTTTTAAAGACATCAGTCATATTGACGTAGGGGTCCACCCTACTCCACATGATCTTAACTAATTACCTCTACAACTATTCTACTTTCAAGTAAGTTCACATCTGAGAACTGAAAATTGGGGTTTCAGCATAGGTATTTGGGTAGGACACAATTCAAATCATTAACAAACATATTTGAACCCTGTTATATTACTTCCAAATTGATTCTAGCAGGGTTATAATAGACAAATTATATATTAAATATGCTTTTTTGTGCAAGAATTTAAAGAACTTGCAAAAAATTAAAGAATTGAGAAAAGCAATTTTCATCACTTAAAGTATTGTTAATCAGCAGTTTATTGCTATACAGGTGCATTCTTCTATAAGTATTTTATAAGCTTCAAAATATATTATAGCACTTTGCCATTCCCCTTCCCTGAACTCTTTAGTCTCCCTGTAGTTCTATTCTGAATTGGAAATATGTTTTCCTTTTCAACTGTCTGTTGACCTTTCTTTCTAAGTGAACTTTCTTTAGCTTATTTAATTTGTCTCTTTTTTTCAACCTGCTTTTACAGGTAAATGTTTAAAAAGCATGTGTATATCTCCTAACAGAAAATTAACTCTATCAGCAAATTAGTGTGTGGCTTTCCTAAATTGAGTTGAACTCTATCAGCAAGTGTTATTTTTAAGAGTATTTGTCCTAGTGTCCCTGAAATATTAGCAAACAAGGGAAGTCAGATAAATTCAAATAAATGTTTATTCATTGAATATCTCCACTCTCATCTCTGTAGGTGTACAGGGTCCAAGTATAACCTGAACTGGAATTTAGAATATCTGAATTTGCACAATTTTCTGTTGTAGCGAGTCACCAATAATTGATTTGCATAAAGATTTGTAACTGATATAAATGAAAGTATCAGTTCTGGTACTAGTGATGGGAAGATAAGGGATGGGGATGACAAAAAAGTAACTTTCTCAGATATGATCTTCCCACCTCCTCTTTCATTTCAACCCTCACAATAAATTGTCAGTGTACTAATGCTAACATCCTATTACTGAGACTAAGGAAAACTGGGTTACCAAGGTAACCAAATATAATCCAGACTATTCATTCAACAATGTTTAATAACTACTCTATATATTGGGCTGTGCTAAGTATTAAATATATGGTGGTGAAAAAAAGGTCCTGGGTTTCCCTGAATCTTAAAATCTAGTCAAGAGAGAAGCAGTAGGAAAAAAGGAAAAAAAGACTTAAATATACTATTTTTTTAAGATTATATTTATTTACTTGTCAGAGAGAGAGCGCAAGCGGGGGTAACTTCACGCAGAAGGAGAAGCAGGATCCCTGCTGAACAAGAAGCCCAATGCCAGACTTGATCCCAGAACCCTGGGATCATGACCTGAGCTGAAGGCAGATGCTTAACCGACTGAGCCACCCATGCGTCCATAAATATACTAATTATTAATGAAAATAATAATGATTTATATGAAAACAGAAGCAACTTAATTCACATTAGAAGATATAGTAAGGGTGATCCCAAGAAGTAATACCTGAGGAACGAGTAGGCATTTGCCAGGAATAAGTGGGATAAAGGATCTTTCCGATAGAGAAAAGGAAGGAATGAAGGCACTGACGTAAGACAGAGCTTAATGCATTCAAATAACTAAGGCTGGAATATAACAATCAGGACTGACGAAACTGGGTTGGTGAAAAAGGCAGGGGTACGATAATGTAGGACATTACTTGGGCATGTTTACAAATTGGGGTTTTATTTTAAATTACTACAATAGCTAGTAATTTTAGAAGTGTATAAAGGAAGTGTGGGATGTGGCTCACTTAACTGTTATAAGAAGAATGTATGATAAAAGATAAAAGAGGAAACAAGTCAAGACAAGCGAGTGGTAGCAGTTGGTGTCATGCAAAGTATATAGACTTCAGATATATTTCTGAGAAAGCCCTGGAACCGGCAGGAAAAAGAAGAGTCTTTTTTTTTTTTTTTTTTTTTTTGATGCAGCAAAGATGTGCTGAGGAGAGGCCAAGAAAGATCTCAAAGATCCTCTACTTCTCTGGCTCCAGGCACTAGGTAGTTTGATGCCAACTACGTATAATAGAGGGACGAGTGTAAGGTTAAGACTGACTCAAAGATTGAGAGTTCGGTTTTAGATATAGTGTGCTAATGGCTAGGAGGTCCATTGCATTTGGGGATGCAGAAGCTTCTGTGGCTTTAGCAAAAGCTGTTTCTTTGGAAAAGTAGGGGGAAAATCCCTAATAATATGAGTAAAAAAGGTAAAAGTAAGTAGGAAGGTAGAAATAGTGTAACAGGTGATGCTTATGAGATTTTGTCATACAGAAAATCAGAAAAGCTGAGTAGGACCAGAAAGGGATGTGGAATCATGGAAGTTTTGGTTTTGTCTTTTTAAAAAGATATGATTTATCGGAACTGATTTGTAAGCTGTTGGGGAAGATCCTATTGATGAAATAGACTGAATATGCAAGTGAAAAGGAAATACCCAAAAAGTAAAAGTCAGAAATTAAGAAGTATTGACGTTTTCCAGGAGTAGGGCTTTCCCTTTGCCATAAGAAGAGGAACAAACTAAGACTAAGATGGTGCAGGTAGATGGAGACTTGGTAAAGCGAGATTATTTAGAAAAGAATGAAGGCCAAAGATTTTCTAATATGTTTTCATCAAAAGTGATATGATCTCACTAATTACAAAACATTTTAAAATAACTATTATCTGCATAATATATATGTATGTTAAAAATAAAATAAACAACAAATACAATTAAATATACAGAAAATTGGGCAATGGAATTATCCCATTTTACATGTTGTCTTATAAGTAGATCTTATATTGTAGCATCTAAATGCCTTAATTTTTTTTTTTTTTTTTGAGAGAGAGAAAGAGAGAGCGTGAGCAAGGGAGGGGCAGAAGAAGAGAGAGAAACAGACTCTCCGTTGAGCAGGGGTCAGTCGTGGGGCTCAATCCCAGGACCCCGGGATCATGACCTGAGCCAAAAGACTGAAAAAGCCACACAGGTGCCCCCTAAATGCCTTAAATTTTAAAAACAGAAATAAAAGCCCAACTTATGTGAATGTCTGAAAGTATATTTGATGAAATATGCTCTTAGAAACCATCAAAAGTTGAAGGGCTTATGGCTCTAACATAAAGCCAGCTTTATTCCATCTGTAGAAATCTGGTAATACATGCAATAAAATATAATAGTCCCAATAAAAGATGTTGTTTTCCATTGTTTCCCTCCCCACAATATTATATTTGCAGAGGATTTTTGTTTGGTCTTCTCTGTTTAGAAAAATACATTGGTCATTACATAATATTTGCTTATCATGGCAGTCCAGAAAAAAGTAACTTCTTCCTACATTGTTTACTTTAATGATTTATTCTCACCTTTTTCTTTTCATCTTTAGATTCTGACTGGAAAACTCAAATTCAGTTTTAGTTCCTTTAAGAACTAAACAACTCATTAGGCTTAGATGCTATGATAGATTTCCCTTCCTCCTGCCTTCCCTACCTCCTTCCCTTCTTCTCTTCCTTCCTTTTCCCCTAGCTTCCTTTCTTGTTTCTTCTCTCCTTTCCTTTCTTTTCTTTTTTTTTTGATCCTATATTCCTGCCTGAACTTGAAGATGAAAAGATGTTTATTCCAAAATGTCATTCAGTAAGTTGACATTATTACAATATTGGCTACATGAAAAGTGAGCATAGAATATCTTCCAAGGCCACTTTTAATTCTCTGATTCAACATCATTCTAAAATGATCAATATCCTCATAAATAAGTTTAGAACCAGGAAGAAGGGAAAACTTGTCAGCAATTGTGTGTGTGATCCAATTAGCCAAGGCAACCCCGTTGCCTTGCTTCCAGTTGAATTAACTGGCATTTGTTCAGGATGTCCATACACTAGCCTCATTTTGGAGCTGCACTTGGAAAGCTGCCCAGGGTAGAAATCCTAAATATAGATCCACTGGAAGTGATAATCTCAGGAAATGCCAGGATAATTTTCTGGACAAGAGACCAATGAGGCTTGTACTATGCTTACTTGTTTGGGACTTTTGGTGAAATTTAAAAAATAAGAAACTTTGAATTATAGAAAAGAAAACTAGTATTTTTCCAACTCAATTAATTAAACCTTAATCAATACCAACTAACACCAAAAATAATTTTTTAAAAAAATTATCTCTTCCCCTATTTTAAACATATTAAACTATATACTTCTATATTATGTAAATGGCAATTATATTTCTAAATTATGTTATCAATATTCTTAACCATCTTCAGAAGTGATAATCATGCAATCTCCTTTCCTTTGCTGTTCCAGACATTCAGTTAGGATATTTCCCTACTTACATTTAGCAAAGCGTTACATGTTGCAACTTAAATTGACTCCTTCTTGTTCTGACTTTAATGAGGATTATCTTCCTTAAAAATTATGGCTCATTTTACAGAATCTCCTCAGAACAAATCAAAACCAAGCCAAATTAGAGTAGTCAACATATTTCTGTAGAGGTACAGAGGGAGATTTTCTTAAAGCTTTTCTCAGCTTTTATAAGAAATGTAACTTAATTGAATTCTCAGTAACTGTCAACATTGGTAAGGAGGAAATTATTACAACCTTATATGTATTTTATGACTTCTCTGAAATGAAATAATCTCAGACTTTAATATTATTCTTGTCAATGAACAACTTGGCAGCAGGGATTAAATACTGGGATAAATCTGCTGCTAGGGAAGCTAAGACTTCAGGAAGGAAGGGATTCTTGAGTTAGAGCTTAAAGAATGAGAAAAGTTCAGAAGGCAGAAATTCTTAATGCCACTCTCAGTTCTAGGAACCATGATGATGTAGGGTCATTATGAATATCTCTTAAGAATCCATTATTGTGTGTTGCTCCAGTTTCTGAATTTTTATCTTTTCCTTGTCCTCCTGTTTCTGTTACATTTTCCTTGTTCTCAGCGTCAGCCTGCCTCCTTTCCCAATTCTATTTTTCATGGTGCCTGAAATCAAGGAAATAATTTGGAAAGTTGTAGTAAGTATCAAGATTCTAACATTTGGCAATATCACATAACTATGTGAAGGTATGTGTGATGTAATGAAAGTTATTTGCCACCAAAAGCAATTCATATCATAATTTCTCTAAAAAAAAAAAGAAAAGAAAAAAACAAAAGATACAGAACTTGAAGAGATATAGGACTTCTTATCATGAGGGTAGGAAGACCTGCATTAAGCATTTTACCAAAAATCTTCATATAACTTATTTTTATTCAAGTATAATTAACACACAGTGTTATATTAATTTCAGGTGTACAATACAGTGACTCAACAATTCTATACGTTTCTCAGTGCTCATCAGAATAAGTGTACTCTAAATCTCCTTTATCTATTTCACTGATCCCCGTACCTTCTTCCCTTCTGGCAACCATCAGCTTTGTTCTCTATAGTTAAGTGTCTATTTCTGTTTCTGTTTTTTTGTTTGTTTGTTTGCTTGTCCATTTGTTTGATTTCTTAAATTTCATATATGAATGAAATCATGGTATTTTTCTCTGACACGCATATTTCACTTAGCATTATACCTCTAGGTCCATACATGCTGTCGCAAGTGGCAAGATTTTGCTATTTTCATGGCTGAGTAATATTCCATTTCATGCATATACCCCATATTCTTTAACCATTCATTTCAAATGTTATCTCAAATGTCATCTTTCTGGTAAGATGGGATTTCTATCAGTCGAGATAAATAGTACTAAGTAGAATGTGTGAGCAAGGAGGAAAATAACTTTTATAGAAAAATAATTATATATTTATATGTAATTTGGTATTTACATGTATATAATTGTATATATTATATAAATGGCTACATATACACACACAAAAGACTATATATATAGGGTGTATGTACACGTATGGATATTTCAAATGTTATCCTAACCAATTATTATTATAATTTCTTTTTTCAGAACACAAATAACTTCCTTTTTATTAGTTAAACACAAAAACAGAACTTTCTTTTTCACTCTAAACAGAAAGTTTTTCACAGCTTCCCAGGAGAGTCTTGGAAATGATAGGTCAAATCTAAGCCCACTGCAGATGATAGCATTGTCAACAAGCTGACTTTTGACCATTTATGTCATATTGTAAATGAAATGGCTGCTTGACTATCTGAGATGAAAACCAGCTGTGTAATGGTTGGTTACTCATTGAATTTTAATTATTGTTTCTATCTGTAAGAGAGAATTAAAATTATTATAAATGTTTGCTAATGAGCTAAAAAATATGGAAAATATTTTATTCTTGGAAGCATTTTTGACAGAGTGCATGTTGATATCAGAGGGAAAAAAGTTCCATATGACAATGTCCTTAGGCTATTGTCTATTAAAACCTCAATTAACAATGTGAACTTGATCTGTATTAGTACTAAAAAGATATCCTGAGTTTAAATTACAGCATTATTTTCTTCATTTCCAATATATTTTGTTTACATGGTGAAGACTTCTGATTCACAACATCTCAGCAGAAAATGCTTAAATTATTTAAACCATTTCACTGAGGAAGTAAAACTAGGCTTATGTGCAAAAGCGGCAACTCAATTGAAATTTTAAGAGCCTGATATGTATATTAAAGGCAATGATAAATTATATTACGGATGTTTTTGCATTGCAGAAACTGAGGAACAGCCCAGATCTATTTTTATTTATCAGGACTATTGTATAGCAATTTGATAGTTCCAAACAATTAGCCATTAAATACTTTTGAAAGATATTTTCTCTTTTATTTTTCAAACTGCAAACTGACTCAAAGAATACTTTTGTTAAGAAAACAACCTGGGTGTAAAAGGAACTGAATTAAAGTTCAAGAAATCTGAATATACTCTTCTCTCTCTGACTTTGCTGTGGTTCATATGGAAAAGCCTTCCCATTTGCATTTAGATGTGATTTCCCTAGTGAAAAGCCTGATATGCTCTGTTCTAGTTTGGAGAGATGATTTGGGTCTTTAGGTCTAACTTAATTTACGTAGAATGAAAAAGCCCTTTCCTGAGTAGAAATATCAGGAAAGTTAAATTCTCAGTGTCTTGTGTTTATGTTTTTATTTTCATTATTTCTATAGAAGTGCTTTTATATTTGCATTATTCTGTGGCTTCTTTAATTTGAAAGGCCCTAAACTTTTTCTCCCATTTTTTATGTAATCAGCATGAAATCAAATGTGGACATCTGTATGTGGATGGCCTACGACAGGAATACTAGTTGATGTTTTATTCAATTTTGCTTTGCTTCATTGCATCTTAGAAAATTTGAACCCAAAGGATATTTAATGATATAGTTACTTTCATATGTTACAAATGAGAAAATACACACACCAGATTTGGCTGGCTTATCCAAGGAGATGCATAAAGATGGTGAGCAGGTGACACAGAACTGAGAACATACTCTAATGGGTTTTCCACTATCTTACATCACTCTCCTGAAAGAGTTCTTTGCTGATAAGAGTCTTGGTTCCAACATGACCAAATTATTTTACTGAAGCTTTCAAATCCTGTTAAAGTT
>CM052810.1:27054573-27066642 GCA_028533885.1 Nasua narica | reverse complement strand
GGCGGGGGGGGGGGGGGGTATGTGTGCGTTCTTTACTGATTGGACGTCTCCACCTGACCTGACTTCAGGAGCAGTGGACTTAAGGGAGGTGGCATATGTGTCCTTTATTGATTGGACGTCTCCATCTGGCCCGACTCGACCTTGTTCTTCTGGGGGACTGTAGTCAGGAGCCAACAGACTACATTCCACTGGTGTCCTGGGCTTATCTTTCTAAGTAAGTTCCTCCAGGCTGACTTTGTTCCTTCAAGGCAAGGTCAGCTTGTTTTCACAACAAAATGGCTGCTTAGACAAGATGGAATCACTTAGGCTAAGCAGGTCCTAACACTGATATATTAATATTTGGACACTCTTTCTACAAAGTCTAGTTTCATGATAAGACTATGGCCCCCTGAAGTCAGCCCAAAGGCAGCTGAAATGGCTCTCATTATAACTATCAGAATGTTGCCTCAGAAAGCTACTGGTTCAGATAGAGTCTATAAATAACTAGAATACAATGTCACAATTTTGAGGAGTTAGACTTTCGCTTATACTCAAATAGCTTTTCTCACAAAGACTAAAACCTGCTGACACGTGAAGGGTGGACTTTGATATAGGCCAAATTTTAAATTGCCATTGATGGAATAGATGTGCAATTCCACAAAATTTTAATAAATTATCTCAATACTATGATCATTCAACACGTATGACCACTTTTTTAAACACTAAACACAAAATGGGGGGTGATAGGTGACTAAAAACTTATTTCAATTATATATTAAGTTTAATATTGATTTTTATTATGGGCAATGTGAAAGAGTATGCAAAGTAAATCCATATTGAGGGCTCTCCCACCAACATGCTCAGAAATTTATACAACTGGACATTTTTCTAAGCACCCATTGCCATGAAGCAATTGCCAAGTCACATTAGTTCAGATGAGATCCTAGGCTGGAAATATCCAGGGACAGCTTCTCCTGCCTAAACGATGGCTGTGGGGTCTAAAAGTATGGCTTGGGACTAAGCCATGCTCAAAAGAAAAGCAGTATTGGGGCGCTTGGATGGCACAGTCAGTTCAGCGACCAACTCTGGTTTCAGCTCACATCGTGATCTCAGGGTCATGGCATCAAGCCCCACATGGGGCTCTGTGCTCAGTGCAGAGTCTGCTTCAGACTCTCTGTCCCTCTTCCTTTGCTCCTACCCCCTATGTGCCCTCTCTCTAAAATAAATTAGATCTTTAGGGGAAAAAAAAAAAGAAAAGCAGTATCATCCATAATGCCAAGATGTAACCTCACTTCAAGTCTATGTTAACAATATTTGAAAGAAAAAAAGAGGTAGAATCAAAGCCAGAAAAACTAGTTATTATCATCGATCATATTTTATGCTGCCATTCAGTTAAATGAGACTTATAATTCAAAGACTAAGTTGATTTCTTCTTGGTTCACATTTGCATATGAAACTCTGGGTCACATTTGCATATGAAACTCTGGGTCAGCTTCATTTACATATACATGAAAAGGCTACAGAAAATAGCTCTTTGAAAATAATGTAACTTTAACACATTCTCAGAAGTCATCGTTTAGCGTGAAATAATAAAAATCAGGCTTTCTTATCTTACAACATACACAAAAATCAACTCAAAATGGATTGAAGACAAACATTAGCTATGAAATGGTAAAATTCCTAGAAGAAAACATAGGGGAAAAGCTCCTTGACATCAGTCTTGACAATAATTTTTCAAAATTGACACCAAAAGCACAGGCAACAAAGCAAAAGTAAGCAAGCAGGACTGCAAGAGGTTTTTGCACAGCTAGGAAAATAATTAACAATATGAAAAGGCAATCTATGAGATGTGAAAAAAATATTTTGTAAGCCATCTATCTGATAAGAGTTAATGCACAAAATATATAAAGAAGTCATACAACTCAACAGAAAAAAAATTAATAATTCAAATAAAAAATGGGCAAAAGACCTGAACAGACATTTTTCCAAAGACATGCAAATGGCCAATAGGTGTATGAAAAAAAACTCAACATCACTCACCATCAGGAAAATGCAAATCAAAACCACAATGAGATACCACCTGACGCCTGTTAGAATGGCTATTACCAAAAAGTGAAAAGACAACAAGTGCTGGCAAGGATGTAGAGAAAAGGAAACCTTTGGACGTGGTTGGTGGGAATGTAAATTGGTGCAGCCACTGTGGAAAACAGTACGAAGATTCCTCAAAAAATTATAAATGGAACTACCATATGATCCATCAATCCCATTTTTTGTATATGTCCAAAAGAAACTAAATCATCATCTTGAAGAGATATCCACTCTCCCAAGTTCATTATTCACAGTAGCCAAGACATGGAAATAACCTATCAACAGATAAATGGATCAAGACAATTATGTATATATATGTGTGTATATACATATACACACATATATGTATATATATATTACATTCAGCTGTGAGAAAGAAGGAAATCCTTCCATTTGCCACAACTTGGATGAAACTGGAAGACATTATGCTAAGTGAAATAAACCAGACAAATAATGACAAATATTGCATGAATATTTGGCTATAAAAAAAGCCAAACTCATAGTAAAAAGAGTAGAATGGTATTTACCAGATGCTGGGAGTGAAGGAAATGGGGAGATACTGGTCACTTTCAATTATAAGATAAATAAATTCTGGAGACCTAATGTACAGCACAGTGACTATAGTTAAAAATAATGTATTGTATACTTGAAATTTGCTAAGATCTCAAGTGTTCTTACTACAAAAAATAAAGTCAATATAGGAGGTGATAGATATGTTAATTAGTTTATGGCAACCATTTTACAATGTATACATACATCAAAATGTCACATTATACACCTTAAATATATGTATTTTTATTCATCAAAAAATTTAAAAGATAAATACAAAATTAAAAACAGACTTTAAATTTCAAATGTCAGATCCAAAACTTATGAGCAAATATTGGACAATGTACTTAAATTCCATGTCTCTATTTTCTCATCTAAAAATGAGGATATCTACCTCATAGGAATTTCCTAAGTGTGGCAGGCAGTTTCTTTTCTTTTTTTTTTTAAGATATTTATTTATTTTCTTTGTTTGTTTGTTTGTTTGTTTGTTTGTTTATTTATTTATGAGAAAGAGAGCACAAGCAGGGGGAGGGTCAGAGGGAGACAGAGAAGCAGATTCCCCACTGAGCAGGGAGCCTGATGTGGGACTCGATCCCTGGACCCTGAGATCATAACCTGAGCCAAAGGCTCAACCAAATGAGCCATCCAGGTGCCCCAGGTAGGCAGTTTCTGCCAGGACTCTTGGTATTCACACGCTTGTATAATCCCTTCCCCTTGAATGTGGTTAGACCTAGCAATTCACTTCCACTAGAATATAGCAAATGTAATGGGATATTACATCAGATATTAAAGTACAAAACTGTGAACTCCACCTTTCTTATTCTTTCATTCTCTTACTTGCTCTGAGGGAAGCCGGCTACCATATTGTTAGCTGTACTATGGAGAGGCCCATGTGGCAAGGACCTGAGGGAAGCCTCTATCCAACAACCAGTAAATAATTGAGATTAGTCTAATGACTCATGGGAGACAAGATTCAACCAAATTAGTATGTTTGAAGACATCTGACACCTTGATTATCTCCTTATGAAAGACCATGAGCCACAAGATCCAGCCAGCCAGGCCCAGATTCATGCCCCACAGAAACTGTGGAACAATAAATGGTGTTTTGAGCCATTAAATTTAGGGTAATCTGTTACACAGCAATAGATATCTACCATAATAAAGTTATCTGTTAGAGTGGTTTAAATATAGGTCTGGGATTTAAGAGAAACCACTCAAATGAGAAGGCATCAAGAAATAGATTCTGCCTTTAATTTGGATGCTTTTACATGATGATTGAGTAGAAAAGGGGATAAAACAAACTTTTGAAGATAACCAATATTTAAGAAAAATAAGATCTATCAGAGGGAAAAAAAAATCCATGTTAGAAGCCAAAAGGAACATAAAGTTGAGGTTAGAATTAGGAAAGAGTATATCATGAATGCAAAGAGAGGAGATAATTTCAAGATAGAAGTTGATACCAAAGTTAATTAACATTGGGACAGAAGGACAAGGAGTAATATTTGTTAAAATTCATGAGACAGGCACTTACAGGTGTTTTGCACCACTAACTTATTTTGGTCCTTATAATATTAGAACATAATTATTCTCATTTTACAGATAAGACAGATGCTCAAAGGAAGGAAATATCTTGCCCAAAGTCACACAGCTAGCATATGGAAGCATCAGGATTCAAATCCAAATCTATCCAGCTCCAATCCCTTACTTTTTCCATTAGGATGTAATGACTCTCAGACTTGCAAGGGATAGCTTACAAAGCTCTCTTATATAATAAACCTATTTAGACTGATATAAAATCTCTGTGAGATGGTTAGAAAGTTCTTCCTCAGCAATTGGATTGTACTCAGACACATTTGATGTTCTTGAAGGAACCACGTTCTGTCAGGATCTCATGCACACTAGGAAGGCTACTCTTCCCTCTGGCTTCTGTGTCTCCTAAACATCATTTAAGCATTGCCTCCTCCCCCAAGATTAACCTCCTATCGGGTGGATGGTAACTGGAAGCTCAGATGCATACTTTCATATTAGCACTTCCTATGCTCTGTTTTAATTGTTGGTTTATGTTTCTATTTCCTCCATCATAGGTTGTGGCTATATTTTCTGTCATAATTTCTATATGCCTGACTTAAAATAGATAGTAGCTATGTATCAGACATAGACTGAATGGATAAAGGAATGGAAGGTCACCGTTAAATCCTAAAGACTGAGTAAAATGAGAAAGGGAAAGATATATTGAGCAGAAACAAAAGCATGTAAGAAAGTCTGAAAGCATAAAAGAGCATGGGGTATGCAGAAGAGCAAATATTTCCATATAGAAATTTAATGTTCACATGCTCACTTCATCACACATATACAAAATTCAGAACCATATGGTTACGGGATTCGCTAGGATACATGAGACATATCAAAGACAATCAGGCATAGAGGTAGGAAAGCTAAAGATTATAGTAGACACTGTTGGATGCTGTCTAGTAGCCATTCCTCCCTTCCTGTCTGATGGAACTGAGTGGCTGTTCACTGGCATCTAGTCAGGTGCCTCAGGAACTGCTTCTCCCCAGGCTTACAAAAGAAGGGGTAGTAGGTCCTATGGCAAGCCATGTGTGTATATTCCCCCTAACCCAGTTTGATATGAGCTATGTGAATGTGATAGAGCATACCCAGCCATGTTTGTTTTGTTTTGTTTTGTTTTCTCACCCAGTCATGTTTTTATAGCCAACAAAAACCTCATTCATTTGTATTGATTAGCAACTACCCACTAATCAGAACAATCTCAAGTTATCGTGATTACCATATAGTAATGGTTATCACTTACTGAGTTTGCGTTGTGCCAAGCACTGTAACAATTGCTTTATACACCCTATGTATGAAAGAACCCTGCGAGCCATGTCTTTGCTGGAATAAGGAGTCAGGACTAATATAATATCTAGACAACTTACTTCAATTTTTATTAGCTAAACTATTTCGCTCAATGGAATCAAGCACTCTTGGACCCCAGTGAGAAGAAAAGGAGAAGATCTATCACATCCAGGGGATTAGAAATGAGAATGGAGGTGTATTAAACAGCCACCTTTCCCATCGCAACCCTGGTCCCAAGGGAGAAGATTCCTTTATGACCAGCTACTCTTCCCCAGGTGGGCACGGTATTGATTTGAAGGAACCTACCATGGAGGTTTGGTGGCGGCAGAACTTCCATTTCCATCCCATGGTAATGCTCACGGATAAACCGTCAAGATAGAGGTGAGTCTCAGAGCACGATCTATAAATGCGAGACCCTCTTCCAGTCCAGGCACCAGACTAGTTCCCTTTCAGCTCCTCCTCACAAGGCCAGCAGCTCACAGGTCTGTTGTGTTACTAGACACGAAAACACCATTAATCTCGTACATCTCCGTCGGATGTCTTGGGTGATGATGAGCAGTAATATTCTGAAAGGAATCTTTTTTTCTGAGCAGTAAGTCTCGAGAGTGGGCTTAAAATAGTCAGTAGACCATGTTGTAAACAGATGTGCTATCATCCAGGTTTTGTTGTTCCATTTATAGAGTACAGGCAGAGTAGGTTTAGCATAAATTTTAAGAGCCATGGGATTTGGGGAATGGTCAATAGGCATTGCTTCAATTTAAAGTCCCTAGCTACTCTAGTCCCTAACACGACAGTCAGCCTATCCTTTGAAGCTTTGATGTCAGGCATTGTCTTTTTCTCTCTAGCTAGGAAAATCATGGATGGCATCTTCTTCTACTAGAGGCTGTTTTGCTTACATTGAAAATCTCTTGTTTCGTGTAGTCACTTTCATTAATTCTTAGCTAGCTCTTCTGGGTAGCTTGCCGTGGCTTCTCCGCCAACAGCTACTCCTCGCACTTTCATGCCATGGAGATGGCTTCTTTCCTTAAACCTCATGAACCAGTCTCAGCTGAATTCATACTTTTCTTCTGCAGCTTCCTCACCTCTCTCAGCCTTCACGGAATTGGAGAGAGTTAGGGCCTTGCTCCGGATCAGCCTTGGGCTGGAGGGAATGTTATGGTTGGTTTGGTCTTCTCTTCAGGCTGCTAAAACTTTCTCTATATCAGCAATAAGGGTGTTTTGCTTTCTCACCATTCGTGTGTTCACCAGAGAGCACTTTTAATTTCCTTCAAGAACTTTGCCTTTGCATTGATAGCCTGGCTAGCTGTCCGGTACAAGAGGCCTAGCTCTCAGCCTAACTCAGCTTTTGACATGGCTCCCTCACTGGACTTACTCATCTCTAGCTTTGGATTGACAGTGAGAGCCCTGCTACTCTTCCTTTCATTTGAACCCACAGAGCCCGTTGTAGGGTTATTAATGAGCCTAATTTCAATATTGTTGCATCTCAAGGAATAGGGAGGCTTGGGGAGAGGGGGAGAGGGAATACCTGGTCAGTGGAGCATTTAGCTATCAAGTTCCCCATCTTACATGGGCGCACTTGGTGGTGCCCCCCAAAAATGACTATAGTGACATCAAAGATCACTGATCATAGATGACCATAACAACTATAATAACAATGAAAAAGTTTCAAATGTTGTGAGGATTACCAAAATGTGACACAGAGACACAAAGTGAGTAAATGATGTTACTAAAATGGCACCAATAGACTTGCTTAGGCTCAGGGTGGCCACAAATTTTCAGTTTGTTAAAAAAAGAAAAAAGAAAGACAATCTCTACAAAGCACAGTAAAGCAAAGCACAGTAAAATGGGATATGCCTGTGCTTTGTGGGCATGGTAGATGTTTAAGACTTTGTCAGGGAATGGTTGTGGTTTCTTCAGACATCACTCTTTCGTCGCTGGTCATCTCTCTCTGCAAAGTCCTCCCTGGGTGGCTACTTGCCAAGCTCTGCCACCCTAGCCTCTGACTTCCTTGGTCCGCTCCTCACAGAACGCCATCTAGATTGGGACCCTATCAACCTTCTAGGCAGCCTGCTTGAATGCTCCTCTTAAGCACCCTTGCTCAGCCTTCGACTGAATAGGCAGCTACCGTCTCTCTCTTTAAAGCTTTGTCAGGCTTGAGACAAGCTTTCTTGCTTCACAGACTGCAAGGCACACAAGTAAAGCTGTTTGACTCTTCTCCTTGAAGCACTGTCCAAGTCCACACCTGCGGAAAACATGCAATATCTCCCAGATTTCTGAAAATTCCTCCTGTCCTACTTCTGTAGCCTTTCTTCTCCAAGCCCTATTTGCGTTTGCCGTTAGACTGCAGGCTAATAGGCTGAAAGAGTCCACTTATAACCAAAGCGAACCATGTGGACTTTACTCCAGATTTCGGAGGGGCAGCAGGGCCAATATTGAAATCACATTGCTGACAGTAAATAACTCAAATCACATTGTGCACACAAACTTTTTTTTTTATCATGCTTTGCATTTGCCTACACAATTTGCCTACACAAGATCAAAATTTCTCAGCATAACAAAGGCCATTTCTACAAAAAGGATTCATCCTCAAAGGGAAGCAATCGTGTTTATAAATATCAAAGGTTCTTTCTTGCATAAATGTGTATGTGTGCGGGTGTGTATTTACCTTGACAGAAAGCAGTACATGATGGATTTCCTTGCATTTTAATTTGAATAATGCTGAAAAGGCAAAAAAAGTTAAAAGTTACTCACAAAGTCATTATTGCTTTAACTATTTATTATGTGCCTGTGTCTACACACACATGTGAAACAGGATGCAGAGGTCAGCCTCAGCTCCCGCTGTGTCTCAGGTATGACCACTGTAGTAGTTTAGTGTGTTCCCAGGATTTTTTAGGCTAATACAGACATTTGCATGTATGCATATAAACATGTGTACAGTTTTTATGCAAATATAATCATGCGAAACACATTGGTCTTCTAGGTTTTGGTGTCTCCCTTATTGATATATCATCAGCATCTTTCTGGGCAGTAGATATACTCATTTGATTTTATCGTGCCAAAGTATTTCCTTTTATGAATGGATTTAGGCTATGGTGGCCACACCGCCGGACTCCTCATAAGGTTTTTCTTTTCTTTTCTTTTTTAAGATTTATTTATTTATTTGAGAGAGAGAGAAAGCCAGGGGAGGGGCACAGGGAGAAGGAGAGAGAAATTCAAGAGGCTCCACTCTGATTCAGGCTCCCTCGCACAACCTTGAGATCACAACCTGAGCCAAAACCAAGAGTCAGACACCTTAACTTTAGTCAGGCACCACCCAGGCACCCCTCCCCCCAGAGTTTTCCTGGTCTTGGATAGTATTTCATCTATGATGAGCACATCTTTTCCAAAACACTATGACTATGTTGTCTCTGTTCTTCTACATGAACTTTAGAATAATTTTTGAAAGGTCAAAGAAAACCAAATGTCCCACTGGGATTAGCATTATAGAAAATGTAGAAATTAATTGGAGGGTGAGTTAGCATTTTAAAATAGTGTCTTCCCATCCAGGAACATGACATGCCTTTGCATTCACTCATGTTCTGCTTGTTTGTTTGACTGACTTTTTGTTCCCCAATAAAATTTTGCAGTTTTTTTCTTAAATGTCAGGCATGAGAAATGATAAATGGGGGCTAACATGTGTTGTAAGAAGTCTTGCAATTCAGCCCAGAAACTAATTTCTAGATTATAAATTTAAAAGACTGCCTTTGTGTTCCTGTTTCTCAAAAAAAAATTCAGTTGTTAACATTTTAATAGCTTTAAAGGCATGCCAACTTTTGTCGTTGCCAGTTTCATTCAATAATGTAAATAATCTAAATTGTAAGAATGAATTGTTTTCCCCTAGGAGGCTCAGTAAAGGGATTCAAAATGCGTTCCCTAATGTATGTGTAGTTCCCCCCCACCCCAAATTGATTTCATGCAATAAAGTTTGCTTGTCAGCATTAGAAGTCCCAAACATTTCTTTTAAATTGAGTCTTCTTAATGAGGTATCCATGAGATGCCAATCAGGGCAATGATAAAAATTGGTCCTAATTAAAAATAAAAGTACCCTTTTTTTTTAAATTGTTGTTTACAGTAAATGCTTATTTGGAGAAGGAGCTGGTTCATCCTCTCACTTTGTGGCTGGATTTTTTTTTCCCATTGGGCTTTTCTCTGGCCTCTGAACTGCTGCTGTGTTATATTTCTCTGAAAATGATCTTGACTGGAGCAGAAAGAGGGAACTGTATGCTTAAATTAAGGTTTCCCTCTTTCTCACCCCACCCCTACCCCAGAAAATCCAGATAAGCTAGATAATTATTCCATATAATTATGTGAAATAATCAAATAACCTAATTATTTCAGATCATCTTTATCATGATATTTTGTGTTCATATGGAACATTTATTTCTATACTCCTAGGAAGATACTATGTAATGTAACAGCTACAACTGTGCCATTGTTCATGCTCCTGGCCAGCCATCAATAAAGGACACAAAGTTATAAAAGAAATTGGCTTATATTTGAAACTCTGTATGTACACCATACATGGATGCTAAGAATTCTACTACATTACTCTTAGCATTTAAATCACATGTTGGTGGGAACACAGAAACTACTGTCTTTGTTTTAACAAGAAGGGATTTAATGGAGGGAATTGGATACCTAAAATGCTGGTCGTAAGACTGAGGGGATAAAGGCCAGGTTGTGGTACCGTTGGCTTTTAGGAAGTCAGAAAGTGTGGGAATTCAGGAAAGTGCTAATAAAGCTCTCATTTGCCCCTAGCACCAAAGCAGGTGACTCACAGGAGGTCACCTAGAAGATGCTGCAAGGCTTGCTTATCTCTACAGTCTGACAAACATCTTATCTGTTGCTGCTAGAAAAAAAAAAAAAAAGACTCCAATTCTGTCATTATGTCTCTTGTGACTGAATTTCTCCTTGGAATTAAACATACATCTTATAGCAAAGGAGTCTGGGAAATGTAGTTTTTCAGGCTTCAAACTATAAGATAAAAGGAGGATCTTGGTAGGACAGGGTTGGTACTCAATATCAACAGACAGTAACTCACCCAAATGCTCATTAGCATGATTCCTAGATTGTAGTTTCCCACTGGAGGCCTATAGTACACATACTTATTTCAAATTTGGTCAACACTCTATAAATTTCAGCTTGATCTAAACTCATCTGGATGCCCTGATTTCCTAGGTAAAAAAAAAAAAAAAAACCCTAAACAAATGCTTCCTCAATAGGCCGCCCCTGTTGGCATTACAGTCTTAGACTTAGAAAATGGCATAAGGGCACCTGGCTGGCTCAGTTGGTAGGCCATGTAACTTTTGATCTTGGGATTGTGAGTTCAAGCCCCATGTTGGGTGTAGAGATTACTTAAAAATCAATTTTTTTAAATTACTTATTTATTTGAGAGACAGCAGAGGGATGGGCAAAAGGAGAGGAAGAGAGAGACCCTCAGGCAAATTCTGTGCTTATCCTGGAGCCCTGCACAGGGTTGGATCTCATGACCCTGAGATCATGACCTGAGCTGAAACAAAGAGGTGGATGCTTAACCAACTGAGCCACCTAGGTGCCCCAAAATAAAATATTGTTTTAAAAGAAAGAAAATGAGGATGCCTGAGTGGCCCAGTTGGTTAAGCAACTGCCTTTAGCTCGGGTCATGATCCCAGGGTCCTGGGATCGAGCTCCACGTCACTCTCTCTGCTCAGCTGGGATTCTGTCTCTCCCCCCCTCCCCACCTTCTGTTCCCCCTGCTTGTGCTCTCTCTCTCTGTCAAATAAATAAAATTAAAATCTTAAAAAATAACAATAAATAAATATAAATAAATAAATAAGGTGTAAAAATTCCTTTCAAAAATGGCCTAGTAGAGCTTATTTATATCTTTTCTGCTATCAATTTCTTCTACTGTGGCAGTGGGACAATGAGTTATAGAACTTGGCTAGCATTTTTCCCAGCAACAAACCAAATTAATACAGTACCATTTTTCTTGGGTCACATTTCTATACAAGATTAGTGTGTTTTCTAATCTGGCTAGGCACTTTGCAATAACTGAAATTCTCATCAGTTTTATTGAATCAGACATGGAATTGATTTGAATCTTGTAGATAGTGCTATCTTTAAAGGATTAATTTGATTATTCACAGATGGACTTCATGTAATATTTTTTAAGTTTGTATTTAAATTCCAGTTAATTAAGATACAGTGTAATATTAGTTGCAGGTATACAATGTAATGATTCAACACTTCCACACAACACCCAGTGCTTGCCACAACAAGTATAGTCCTTAATCCCCATCACCTATTTAATCCATCCTCCCACCCACCTCCCCTCTGGTAACCATCAATTTGTACTCTGTAGTTAAGAGTCTGTTTCTTACCTATTCTTTCCCTCTGCTCATTTGTTTTGTTTCTTAAATTCTACACTAGTGAAATCATATCATATTTGTCTTTCTCTGACTTATTTCACTTAGCATTATACTCTCTTGCTCCACCCATGTCATTGCAAATAGCAAGATTTCATTTTTTTCTATGGCTGGGTAATATTCCATTATACATTTATATATTAATTTTTACTAA
>CM052810.1:27034643-27054073 GCA_028533885.1 Nasua narica | reverse complement strand
ATGCAGCCATCAAGAGAAATGAAATCTTGCCATTTGCAACGACGTGGATGGAACTAGAGGGTATTATGCTAAGCGAAATAAGTCAGTCAGAGAAAGACAATTATCACATGATCGCTCTGATATGAAGAATTTGAGAGGCAGGGCAGGGGCTTATGGGGGGGTGGGGAAGAGAAATGAAACAAGATGGATGGGGAAGGAGACAAACCATAAGAGACTCCTAAACTCATGAAACAAACTAAGGGTTGCTGGGAGGTGGGGAGGGTAGGTATATGGACATTGGGGAGGGTATATGCTATGGCAAATGCTGTGAAATGTGTAAGCCTGATGATTCACAGACCTGTACCCTGGGGTAAATAATACATTATATGTTAATAAAAAATTAAAAAAAAATAAATAAATTTCATATGACAAATAAATGTAGTCAAAAAGAAACAAAAAAAAATGGGAAGAAGACATGAATAGACATTTCTTCAAGGAAGACATACAGATGGCCAACAGCCTCATGAAAAGATGTTCATCATCACTCATCATCAGGGAAATGCAAATCAAAGCCACAGTGAGATATCATCTCCCAGCTGTCAAAGGGCAAAAAACAAAACAAAACAAAAAAACAAAAAACAAAACCCACAAGAAACAACAAATGTTGCTGAGAAGATAGAGAAAAAGGAACACATGTGCACTGCTGGTCACTGTAGATAACAGGTTTGAGGTTCCTCAAAAAGTTAAAAATAGAACTACTAGTAATTGCACTGCTGGGTATTCGCCCAGAGAATATGAAAACACTAATTTGAAGGGAAATATGCACCCCTATGTTTATTGAAGCATTATTTATTTACTGATTTATTTAGAGAGAAAGCATTCAAAGTGAAGGAGAGGGGCAAAGGGAGAGAGAGAGAATCTTTTTTTTTTTAAGATTGAGAGAGAATCTTAAGCAGGCTTCATGCTCAGCACAGAGCCCAGTGCAAGGCTTGATCTCACCACCCTGAGATTATGACCAGAGCCTAAATCGAGAGTTGGACGCTTCACTGACTGAGCCAGCCAGGTGTCCCTATTGCAGCATTATTTACAATAGTCAAATTATGGAAGAAGCTCAAGTATCTATTGATAGATGAATGGATAAAGAAGAGGTGTGTGTATACACCTCTTCTTTACACACACACACACACACACACACACACACACACACTTGAATATTATTCAGCCATAAAAAAGTGAAATTTTGCCATTTGCAACAACATGGATGGGACTAAAGTGTCTAATGCTATGTGAAGTAAATCAATCAGAGTAAGACAAATACCACATGTGGAATTTAAGAAATAAACAAATGAACAAAGGAAAAAGAAGACAAACCAAGAAACAGACTCTTAGATACAGGGAACAAACAGATGGTACTAGAAGGGAGGTAGGTGTGGGGCTGGGTGAGATAGGTGAAGGGGATTAAGAGTACATGGATCTTGAAGAGCAACGCGTAATGTAGAGAATTGTTGAATCACTGTATTGTACACTCAAAACTAATTTAACACTGTGTGTCAACTATCCTGGATTGAAAAAAAAAAATGTTTAGCCATGAGAATATTTTAGCTCAGCGATGGAATGGTTTATTAAATATTTCTAAAAAATGTTTCACTAAGATGGCTCTAGAGGACACAGATTTGGGGCATCTATAGACATCTGTGACTCAGAAAATTATTCTCTAAAAGTAATTGAAACTTAAAATGTAATGCGGTCCCAGCAGAATGCAACTAGTAAAATCCAGAAGGTTGAAATACTTCATGAAACAAATGATCTATTTTTCTTAAAAATATATTAAGATCTAGTAGGGGGGAGAACCTGTATATTAATACATGCACCTCATTGGAAATTCAATTCACATCAAACAAACTGTAAACAAAATTTCACAGCATTTATAATGAAATTTAGAAAATGGGAACATTGACAGGATATTTGATAATATTAAAGAATTAATTTTATCAGGTGTGATGATGTTTAAAACAAACAATTCCAATCATTCGGACATACACACTGAAATTTTTATGGATAAAATAAGTTAATGTGTTAGGTTTTTGGTCTTTGAAAGAAAGACAATAGGAAAATTTGTAAATAACAGGATACTTGATTTTTAAGCCTAATTTAGGCTAACTTAGCCTCATTTCAAATATTTTAAGAAATTCTTATTAAGAACATTTTTTTGTTCTACCACTAAGAGAGTGAACTAAAGATGCACACATGCAGTTTGCAGAAGAAAATCCATTTTAGATATATCTACATTGATTCAAGGAGTCAGAATATCCCCAAGAGGCCTGTTTTTCCATTTAGGCCTACTTCCCGTCACCATCGGGGCATATTAGACATTTTTCTCCTCTAGAAGGAGATGCCCAATGCCCCTTTCTAACTGCAGGGCCATTGTGCAGGGATGCCATCTGGCTCTATGTCTGAAGACATCAAGATATACATCACAGTTACAGTTTTGGGGGGGGTGTGCTGCCTGGTAAGTGTCTGTGATGATGCCACTTCTCCTAACTCTTGATTGGAGAAGAAACTCAAGTCAGTCTGCCACACTCCGATGGTGAACAAATAACAGTTTTGTACCTCACTCTCCTTCAGTCGATTTTCCATATTACATCTACGGATATAATAGATATACTGTGAGTCTAGCATATATGCATCGGTTTAACTTTAAAGGGTTATTAAAAGGGGATATCACTAAAAGAAACAGTAAAAGAGTAAAATCCAGAGGGAATCCCAACAGAATACAGAGACTTCATAGAAAAAAACCAAAAAAAAAAAAACCAAACCAAACACAACAAACAATAATAACAACAACAAAACACAAAGTCCCAGTCAATAGAGGTTGGGAATCAAACAGATACATCATATGCAGAAGAATGCAGCTAGTACCTTCACTTGTATATTATGGTTTTTGAAATACACAATAAAAAAGTCACGGGAACTGGACAGAGGGTCAGAAATGAGATAGAAAATTAACTGGAATCAGATAGAGCTATCCAGATAGTGGGAGGTTAGCAAGTGATGCTTCCTTAGTTAAGTATGGATAAATCCTGCATCCATTCATTAGTTCCTTTAGTAAAGATTATGGTGTACTTCCTGTGTGCCAGGCACTGTTCTTGGCCCCAGGGGTAGAGTCTTGCATTCCATACATCTATTTCCTGTTCTGTTTCAGTCTGAATGTCTGCTTCTTTGGGGATTCATGCTTTTTTGTGTTCTCAGTCTTATTAGGTATGTTAAACTAGGGGAAATATTTTTTATGCCATTCAAAGATGGTATTAGATATATGTATTTATTGTGCATTATATATCAGTAGCTAGTATTTTATACATAGTTAGGGTATTGAATTGGGAATTTTTCTTTCCTCCATTGGTAAGATTCAGAAATAAACACAATGAGCATCATGTCATCTCTCATTAATTCAAGGACTGGCTATTTCTTCAGAGAATTATCAAGATTCTGTGCTGTTTTTCCTTTGCCTGACTAGACAGGCTCACCTGGGATCAGTCTGAATTAAAATGACTCATTAGTATGTAACATATAATATACTAGAATCCATAATTTGATGAAGGGGTATGGAATATGATGGGGAGACAAAAAGTAAAAAGCATTGGGTGATTTTTTTTGAAGGTTGTCACCTGTCCTTTGGTGTCTCAGCAACTAAAAGCATCCCAGTGTACCTCACATTTCCTTTTCACTTTTTCCCTTTCCTGGGTATGCCCTGGCATGGCAATGGGTCATAGCGTCATACATGAGTGGGTGGAAGACAGGACAAAAGAACTGGAGCAGAATATGAGAACCAGGTGGAAATCAAATCTGCATCTCCTTTACCCACTATCCCACCAAGCACTGGAGAGAAGCATACTCATGTCAAATGAAAGTCCAGCACATGAGAGTGAGACAAAAATTTCACAGAGTTGATTCTTGAACGTACTACTTCAGCACTGTTGGACTTTGAGTGGGTTATTTAACCCAATCAAAAAATTTCTTTATCTCTAAAAAAGGGTAATGATGTCAAATTTAAATATAAATGTGAAAATTACATTGTTAGTACATTTAGAAATGTTCAGTACAAAACAAGTGTTGGCGAGGTTTGGAGGAAAAGGAACCCTCTTGCACTGTTGGTGGCAATGTAAACTGGTGCAGCCACTGTGGAAAACAGCATGGAAGTTCCTCAAAAAGTTAAAAATAGAGCTACCCTACAATCCACTAATTGCAATACTGGGATTTTACCCCCAAAACACAAGAACACTAATTCGAAGGGATACACACTTCTATATTTATGGCAGCATAATTTATTTATTTATTTGCTTGTCTTAAGATTTTATTTGAGAGAGAGAGAGATTGAGCAGGAGTAGGGGAGGGGCAGAGAGAGAGAGAGAGAGACAGAGATAGAGAGAGAGAGAAGCAGAATCCACACCAGGCAGGGAGCCTGACATGGGGCTTGATGCCAGGACCCTGGGGTCATGATCTGAGCTGATGGGAGATGCTTAACTGACTGAGTCACCGAGGCACCCCATGGCAGGATTATTTATAATAGCCAAATTATGGAAGCAGTCCAAGTGTCCATTGATAGATGAATGGATAAAAAAGATGTATTAGAAGATTCTATATATACAATAGAATATTATTCAACCATAAAAGAACAAAATCTTGCCTTTTGCAACAACACAGATGGAACTGAAGAGTGTATTATGCTAAGTGAAATAAGTCAGAGAGAGACAAATATTGTATCATTTCACTCATACGTGGAATTTAAGAAACAAAAGAGGAACATAGGTGAAGGGAAAGAAAAAAAAATAAGATAAAAACAGAGAGGGAGGCAAACCATAACAGGCTCTTAACTACAGAGAACAAACAGAGGCTTGCTGGAGGGAAGGTGGGTGGGGGAATGGGCATTAAGAAAGGCACTTGTTGGGGTGAGCACTGGGTATTATCTGTAAGTGATCAATCACTAAATTCTACTCCTGAAACCAATATTACACTATATGTTAACTTGAATTTAAGTTAAAAAAAGAAAAAAGTAAAATAAACAAATAAATGGAATGATAGAGAAAAACCACATTTGATATGTTTCAAAAAAAGTTCAGGGTGCCTGGGGTGGCTCAGTTGGTTGGGCAACTCTTCAGCTCAGGTCATGATCCTGGAGTCCGAGGATCGAGTCCTGCATCGGGCTCCCAGCTCCACGGGGAGTCTGCTTCTCCCTCTGACCTTCTCCCCTCTCATGGTCTCTCTCTCTCTCAAATAAATAAATAAAATCTTTTAAAAAAAAAGTTCAGTATAGAGTTTGGCTATTATTAGCATGTAATAGATGCTAGCTAATATTATTTTTCATTCAATAGAAAAATAATCAAATTGCTATAATCAAATAATCAATTATGGTTATAATTACACTTCAATTTTCTCAGATTTTTTTCCTTTAGCTAACAATTGAGGGGCTTTCATTGAATCCTTGTAATATGCAGATGTAATGTTCTTTATCATTGGCTTGGAAAACATTCTTTCGGACAAATTATTGAGAGTGCTTAAGATACTGATTTAAAGGGATTTTTGGAAACGATCTCACCTGTTGATTGGCAGGTGCGATTACACTGAAGCAATGAGGCTAAATGACTGGCACTGGGTCATTGTTCTCAGTTAGTGACAACTCTAATGATTGCTAGAGTCTCTGCCACTCTGTCTAGGTCTCTTTTCAGAGAAACTATAGGCTTTGTTTAATGAAGTCCCAATTGGACTATGAAGCAAGCAGTTGACCTACAGTGGACTCATGGGCTTCTTTTTCCCATTAAAATGAATTTATGACACAGAAAAGCTACAACATAAAGTTGATGTTAGAACCGAGAGGGCATGTTGGGGGCAGGAGTAGCCCTGTCCTGTGCCCAAGTATACAGAGTAGCAGAGAAAACCAACCAATTCGGAGAACAGTATGGGACTGCAGCCTTGCTCTCTCCCCAAACTCCTCTTTCGCTTTTGCTAGCTGGAATGGATTTCTGCTCCCATAACCAAAAGAGCATTGACGAGGACTAAATTAATAATCATTTTTTCACAGATCAAATAAGTATTTAACTGAAAATTTATACCTTATTAATAGACATTAATTAATGCAACTTGGAATTAGATTTCATAAATGTGTTGGCATTTTAGATGTACTCTCATCTTTCATAAAATAGAGCCATCTGCTAATAGCTTTGATCAAAGCATAAAACATTACTTAAACTAACATGGAGTTTGAAATGGAAGTATGAAGAGAAAGTTCTTTAATTTTCTAATTGCTTTTCCCTCCTATTGAAATTAGCCAGCATTTTATCTTTAATGGGAACAATTATGAAGAGAAACATTTGCCAGCTAATTTAAAGGTTAGCCACTATGGCATGACTAATGTCTAAGGGAAAAAGAATCAGCAAATTGCTACACTGTTACAATCAGTATAATTGATTGTCCCAACGAATACTGGGATATTTATTTAACTCTTAGTCTTCTTCAATGGATCATAACCACACCTGCACAAGGTAGAAATTGACACAATGAATGCTTGTTCTCTGCTGTTGCCCAGTTGAACTATGTTTCTAATAATAACAAGACTTTCTCTTCCATTTAAAACATGTTGCTTTTTAAACAAAGAACGTTTTTCAGTTTATCAGTTTCACATCCCAAGAGCTCTTTCTCATTGGCAGGTAGGGAGAGAGAAGGAGCTGAAAGGACAGGGGGTGGCAGTAACATTAGAATTATGTGATCACCCACACCAAAAGCATTCCCTGGGAGCTGAGATTGGGAGGATTCTTTACGGCCATTTATCAGTGACCTTCGCCTTAGCCGTTATTATCACTCTGCTTTTTTCGATGGTATTTCCATGTGCACAGGGGGAATGGGAGAAGTGCTTTAAAAATTTGACCTTCTCGGGACGCCTGGGTGGCTCAGTTGGTTGAGCAGCTGCCTTCGGCTCGGGTCATGATCCCAGTGTCCTGGGATCGAGTCCCACATTGGGCTCCTTGCTCGGCGGGGAGCCTGCTCCTCTCCCTCTGCCTCTGCCTGCCTCTCTGCCTGCTTGTGTTCTCTCTCTGTTAAATGAATAAATAAAAAATCTTTAAAAAAAAAATTTGACCTTCTCATTTGGGAGGCTTCTCATTTGGAAGAAATTAAGACTTTACTTTTATTTACTTATTTTATTTTATATTTTATATTTAAATTTATTTATTTGACAGAGAGAGAGAGAGAGAGAGAGAGAGAACAAGTAGGCAGAGAGGCAGGCAGAGGGAGAGGGGGAAGCAGGCTCCCCACTGAGCAGAGAGCCCGATGTGGGGCTAGATCGTAGGACCCCAGGATCATGACCTGAGCCGAAGGCAGATGCTTAACCGACTGAGCCATCCAGGCATCCCAAGACTTCACTTTTATATAAATAATGTTTCCTAAATAAGATGGTTAATTTTTAGGTTGAAAAACAAATTCTCTCTCTAAAACAAAAACCAAAAACCAAAAACACCCAGTTAGATTCGTTTGGATTCAATATTCTTACTATGGCCATGGAAGAGAAAACATCTCACGTGGTTCAATGTTTCTCAAGCCAAAGCACACATCTGTGCCCCCAGGAGGTCCTGATGCCTATGCTTTGCTTTTCCAGCCAAGCAGTATGGCCTGCCACTTAGCATAATAACATTCCTTGAGAGGCAGTATGAACTTGACTGGCCGGTTAGATATTCATCTCTGCCAACTAGTAATGACCAGTTTATTTTTACAAATTGCTTATTGAATTTTGTGTTCGCTTTTGCTGTTAGAAGAGGCAACCCTGCCCTATGAAGAAAGAGAATACTATGGGTTGGGTGCAGTGTTTGGTACCTTATAATAACAGTTCTGCTCTCTGAAAGAATAGAGGGCCAGGTCTCAAAGTATGCAGATAACTGGCTCCATCCAGACCGCTGAATCAGAATCACTCAGCATGAAGAGCCGACCAACCTGATTTCTAAACAAGCTTTCCAGGTGGTTCAAGCAAAGTGAAGTTTGCGAATTACGGATTTAGAGGACTTCAGCGTAAGGTCCTCTCCAAATACAACTGTTTTTATTGAACGCTTTGGCTTTCCCTTCCATGCAGCTGCCTCCCCGGGCCTGTGAGAAGTCCGACTGGCTTGGGAGTGCATTATTAAGATGTCTTTTGCGGCCATCCAGGGCCTCCAACATGTCTGTGCTATCATTTTCTGAGTTTCCTTCATTGTTTTCCAACATGTATTGGAGAGACGAATATCATTTATTGGGTAACTTCAATATCTCAAATACAAATAAAAAGTATTCTCTTCTTTCAGCCTAGGAGAAGAAGGCTTATACCAGCTTATGCTGAATCAGTACCCATATCTTTCTCTCTATTCTCTAACATGAAATTACTGAACATCTCTGAAGAACAAAGTCATGAGAAAAACATCACTGGGAACACAAAGGTGCCTCGGATACCTCCTCGGAGTTGGTTACAAACAACTGAGTGCAATGATAGAAGCAGGAGGTTAAGACTTAAGGACTCTGGGTTTGGCCCCAAGGTGCTTCTGATGGGAGCAGAGGATGGCACCAGGAGACCTTGACATTTTGAACTTGGATCCTTGGACGCTGGTATAATTCTGCGAGGTCACACTCGAACCCCTATACAGGCACATGCGGTGTGGTAAAACCTCACCAGGGCTCCGGGCATAAGAGAGCTAGCTTGAGGGAGGAAACACTTTGTGTCGTTCATCAGGGATGAGGTTGTACTACCATTGGTGAGTAGCTGAGTCAATTTACGGCAGTGGAGCTCTTCTTTTCAGTTCCATTATCCTTTTTCTTTCTTCCCCCCCCCCCCTTTGGATGTAGTCCCAGTTAGTGGTTCTCTCAACTGAAAGGGAGATGGTTGTAGCAGACGATGGGAAGAACACCAGACTGAAGGCTTGCCAGCCGGTGTGGTTGAACCCTTCTCAGCTTGGAAACCCAGAACAAGGAGGGATCTGTGTGGGCTGAAACAGTTCCTCCAGGAGCTGCAAGTCTGCCTCTCACTCCTACTATTTTTAGGCAGGACTTCATCAAACCGTGCAAACAGGAACCTCTCCATTTTTACCCTCAGGCAACACAAGCAAATAGCACACTTCTAATGAACCTATACAGGACCTCTTGGTTATAAATTGCTTTTCAATTTTATTACAATGTAATACACACACATGGCAAAATGTTAGAAAACACGTCGGACAGGAGTAAGAGAAGAAAATTTTCCTTTGTCAGTGTAACATTTTTTTAATGTTTAATTCCTTGTTATTTTTTCTGTCACGTATACTATAACTACACATTCATATCACTTTTCACAAAAAAAGCGAATCATTCTGCATATTAGTTTTAGTCCTTGCATTATTTTAAAATTTAACTCCATATTCTAAACATCTTTTCCTGTTGCTTAATATGCATCTGTCCCAATATTTTAATGGCTCATAAGGGCTCATCACATACGAAGGTAACACACTCTACCTCAACAGTTCTCTGTTGCTGAAGTTTCCAGGATTTCTAGTTTTGTGTGAGCATGAACGTATAGTAACCACATATATTGCAAAGTGTTAACATTTCCAGTCAAAAGATCCAAACGATCCTTTTGAAACAGAGCTGTAAAAGTTGGCTAGCGGAGCTTACATCCTGGCCCCTCCATGGATAAGATCCTGTAAAACTGGTCAGAGTCTTGGAGAAGACAAGTTCTAGGTTTTCAGCTGATAAAATGTGTACTGCCCTCCAAGAGGGAGGAATGATTCCAGTGTGTGCAGTTGACTAAGTAAATAAGAAACCGGGCAGACTCATGATTGGCAGAGAGAGATGTTGAGGAGGAATACAGCCCTACTGTGATTGATGGCCTGTGCCTAAAACACACTAACACATCTGCAAGAGTCGAACAGTCAAAAAAAAAAAAAAAAAAAAAAGATGGCCTCCTGTGTCTCAAGTAAAACTTTTTAAATGCCCTTATTTTAAAATTATTGTATCAAATAATGTTATTTTTATTTTGCAATCTTTTAAAAGAGATGAAAAGTTACATGTAATGAAACCTCTTTAGAGAAATTGTAATCAGCATTTCTAACCAAAGAACAATTGTGGGAGGGAGAATCCTTTGCAGAAATACAAAGAACAATGCCAAGTTTCTAATTTTCAAAGGAGTTGTTAAATGAGGCACAAAGATGAACTGCGGGGAAGAAAACAAGTTATGAAATTTTCTCAAGTTTCTCTCAAGTCAAAGAAAGTATAATGCAGAATTTAATGGCATAAAGATTAGGCTTGGGTTTTTAAGATATGCATGTTGTTATTATAAAACCCCCATAAATCTCGTTTATAGTATGATCCTCAATATTTAAATATTTTATTTAACTATGGGAGCCTTGCTCAGTTGATTAAAATACAGTCTTATGTTTATGCAAGACTAATGCTGTGGATAAATCAATGCAGATTCAATATTACAACTTAAAAAAAGAAAAAGAAAAGACTCTTATTAACCTTCTGATATGCAAACATTCCTGTATGGCTTTCCTTCTTCCCACAAGTAAAAATTAAAACCTTTCTAGGATTAAAACTTTTTAAATGCCTTTAGCTTAAAATCATTGTGTCAAATCATGTTATCTTTTATTTCTGAAACTTTTAGGAGTGATGAAAAGATACAAAAAGATTTGATAAAGCCTCCTTAGAGAAATCATAATTAGTATTTCTTTTTTTTTTAAGATTTTATTTATTTATTTGACAGAGAGAGTGAGCACAAGTGGAGGGAGCAGCAGGCAGAGGGAGAGGGAGAAAGAAATAGGCTCCCCGCAGTGGGAAGCCCAATGTGTGGTTTGATCCCAGGACCCTGGGATCACGACCCGAGCCAAAGGCAGACACCCAATGACTGAACCACCCAGGCGCCCCCATAATTAGTATTTCTAACCAAAGGAAAAGTTAACTTATATATTACATATGCTAAATAGAACTTATATATGTACATGGTTTCACCCATACTTTAGAAATAAGGGAAATAGGGGCACCTGGGTGGTTCAGTGGGTTAAAGCCTCTGCCTTCAGCTCAGGTCATGATCCTGGGGTCCTGGGATTGAGCCCTGCATCCGGCTCTCTGCTCAGCAGGGAGCCTGCTTCCCCGTCTCTCTCTGCCTGCCTCTCTGCCAGCTTGTGATCTCTCTCTCTGTCAAATAAATAAATAAATAAAATCTTCAAAAAAAAAGAAATAAGGGAAATAGAGTTACTCTCTGTGATTTATGCTGTCTTAATTAAGACTTGCTTGACTGTATTTAATCTATAATAATGAATAATTCATTTGAGAGAATAATGTATCAATAGACAGAAAATGATTAATATAGGAAAGGAGTCAAATGGTCGGCTTTTGCAAGTATGTGTGTCTAGCTCTTCAGAAGGATGCTGGATTGGAATAGAGGAATATGCCTGTTCGTCAGAGAAGTGTTCTGAACTCTTTGCTAGGGAGGTGTTTTTCTTCTGAGCTTGTCATTTAGAAATAAGAAAAGTATAACTACGCCATAAATAAGATATGTTATAGCTTTCCACCCACAATTTCCTTATCTATTAAACACAGCCATCTAGTGAATAACTTCCACTCCCCTTGTCTTAGAATACTTTCCCTCCTTTTTCCTGGTAGTATCTACGTAATTCTGCTTCTAAAGGGAGAAATACCGAAGGGTTGGGAGGACTGCGGAATTTGCCTCTTTATTTGAGGATAATGAGAATCATAAGGCTCCAAGAGTTCGGAAGGACAGGATGGAAGGCACAGAGTGAATGATGTCAGTGGCAGGCTACTATAACCCAATTCTCTAGAATGTTCTCTGAATGTGGACAGTGACTGCATTTTGTTCAGAAGGGGCTGCCTATGACAGAAGCCATCATAATGCTGTGTTCATAGAGGGGCTGTGTGAGATGGCCTAAGCCAAAGGTAGATTTTGAGCAGCCTATCTCAAAATGTGACCGAGTGACCTCAAGATGCTGCTTCTTTCCCACTATACTGGCACTCCCTAAGTCCAAGACAACTGAAAAAGGGAGGCTACTGGAAAGAGTAACCACTCTGGATTAGCAAATTTGATCAACACTCAGGATACTTATTTTCGTTCTACTGTTTATCTTTGTCTTTTTATCCTATTACATGGGTTCCCTAACTTTGTATCTTCTCAATCCTTGAACTTTTTTAACTTCCACTTATTATACTTAATCTTTCCATACTGCGGTATTGTTCTCTCTAAAATGGTATATGTTTATTTTGTAAAATACATTTAATATTTTTTTCTAAGGATAATTTTAGTTGTTTAACGTATTTTTTTTCTTCCTGCTTTGTTTCTTTTACTTTCAGACGTATCCTTTTCGGTGTGTATGGAGGGTGGTGTCTTTTTGAGAGTCTTCTTGATGGAGGTAGAAGCTTTCGCCCAGATGTCTGTTGATCAGCTCAAAAGTGAGGCATTAGAGCTATGTGTGGGGCCAGCTGTCACAGTGAGGGACCTCCATATCTGTGCTTTTCTTTTTTCTCTGGAGAAGGTTCTCGATCTTCTGCCTTGACAAGCAGATCATCAGCCAGGTCTGGATGGGTGACAAGAACCCACTCTTTGGCATGTGTGCTGTGACTCTGCTCGGCTTCTTCTGTGCCTGGTGTCCCTGAGCCAGGGCCTTTCTGGCACAATTTTTGCAGGGAGTAAATCCCCCTACTCTTGCAGGTGGCATAGGAGGGGCAATTGCTGTGGTTGAATGGGGACCAGTCCCTCTGATCATTCTGTACATAAAGCATCAGTTAATCTGTGTGCAGGCTCTCGAGCCTTTCCCCACTTTGCATAGCACTTTTTGCCTACAACCCTTAGTACTCCAGGAGTGAGTCATCTTGTTTCTTGTCAGTACTCACCTCTTAAGATGTTGGGTTTCAGCTTTCTCTACTCTGTTAGGTCACTCCCCATTTCCCAAGCTGCATTTCCTCTTCCAAGATTTGCTGTTGCCAGCTCTCTTATTTCAATTCCTGTGCTCCTTTTCCTTGTGTGATTGCCTCTTCTGTTCCATTCTCAGCTGCTCTCAGGATGGCATAGGGAATAAAGTTTGAGACTTCAGCCATGTCTGCGCATGTTTCCAGAACTTAACTTCTAGTGGAGTGCCTTTAAACAGCAAGGAACTTTTACCACCAGGCCGGGGCAGCGTCTCCTGGGCCACTTCCGTCTTTGCTGAACCTGCTTCCCCCCATCCTCTAACCCTAGGAGTACACTGACCATGTCTATGCCTTTTTTTTTTTTAAGATTTTATTTATTTATTTGAGAGATAGAGAAAGTGAGAGAGAGCATGAGAGGAGAGAAGGTTAGAGGAAGAAGCAGACTCCCCGTGGAGCCGGGAGCCTGATGCGGGACTCGATCTCGGAACTCAAGGATCATGGCCTGAGCCTAAGGCAGTTGCTCAACCACCTGAGCCACCCAGGAGCCCCCCACCCCCATGTCTATGCCTTCTTATCCAGGCAGTTTTGACCCTCGTCCCAGGAAAAGGAGAGACATGTTTTTTCCCCCAATATCCTAATTTTCTGTGCAGGAATTACTTTCACTCCCTACAGAAAGGACATGAGGAAGTCATGTGATCCCCAAATTATACAACTGTCTGGCTTCACCACATGTCCCAGATTCCGTTAAGTTATACCACATGTCAGAAATCAGCAGCCCTGGCGGCACGGCTCCAGCTCCATTCAGTGTCTTTGCAGCCTCTCCTTGGCAATGGCTTAAAAATCTTGTGGTCAAGGGTAAAGCAGAGGATCTGTTGGTAAAGACAAATAAGTAAGACCAAGGGCAAGAGTGACAATGCTGGGCGCCTGGGTGGCTCAGTGGGTTAAAGCCTCTGTCTTCAGCTCAGGTCATGATCTCAGTGTCCTGGGATAAAGCCCAGAATCGGGCTCTCTGCTCAGCGGGGAGCCTGCTTCCCCCTCTCCCTCTGTCTGCCTCTCTGCCTTCTTGTGATCTCTCTTTCTGTCAAATAAATAAATAAAATTTTTAAAAAAAGAGTGACAATGCAAGAGAAGTAATACCAATTACCTGTGTGGCAGATATGACCATTTCAGCTGAGAGAACTGCAGAAAACACTCTATCCCCTTTTTTTCTTTTTTGTTTTCTTTTTTGTTTTTGTTTTTGATTGCCATGAAGAACAAAGGGCTTCCAGCCGTCCCTTGGAGGAATCCTGCTGTTCCAATTCTGATAGCCAAGAAGTTCTTCATTATGTCCAACCTAAACTGCCTCTGACTTAATTTAATGCTATTTTGTTTCATTCAGTTCACCATGGAAAGGGAAAAAGGAATAAGTTTCAATTTCATAGAAACCCTTCATACACTTGAAGACAGTGATTAAGCCACTCCAAGTTTTTCTTCTGCAGTCTAAACAACCCTGATAAAAATCCTTCTGACATGATTTTTAGATTAGGTTCCAAACATGGTATTTCTCTCAGTACAACATGATCCGGATGAAGCTTTTAGAATTCTCTCACTTTTATCCTTTCTGGCTACTCTTTATTTGATTTTTTTAACTTGGCATGTACTTCAATCGTATTTGATAAACCTCATTTACAAAGGTTAGCATTTACATACCCCAAACATAGAAGCCTTAAAAAAAAAAATCAAATTTTACTCTAAGTTAACTAAAGAAGATACCGTGGTAATTCAGAAGTGATTACTGACTCACTTTGGTTCTAACATTGGTCTCCAGGGCTGAGTTTACTCTCTCATATGGTCCCCGCATGGAGAACAGGCTGTGTAGACAGGAGCATTATTGCCAAAGACACTGCTTAGAAGCAGCCCCAAGTGTGCCAGTGTGGTTGGTATAAGCTACACAAAGAGACAATAAAAGTGCAGATTTAACCAAGTCCAGTTGAGAACACATTCTTGGAGATCGTGTCTGGGATAAGAGGAATTAGACCACAGAGCCATTTTCCTTAAGTTTCTCTGAAAGCATATGGGTATTTCAAGGTCTTTTTTTGGGTGTTTTTTGTTTTTGTTTTTACTTAACAAGATATCATGCCATGAAATGATTAATAGCAGCCCATGGTATTCTCACATGACTGACTTTCACATTTAAGAGATACGGTCCTAAGGGAGAAGGATTACTTAATAAGGATTATTTAGCAGGTATTTAGCAGTGTTAGCAGGACCAGGTATTTCATCATTTTAAAAATATGGTGGGGGTATTTATTCTGTGATCCATGATTTACTCCCTGATCCAACGGACAGAGGCTGTTTTTATGTATCCAGCTTCCCTTTCTCTTTTTTTGGTAAGAAAATCTCTTTTTGTAATGAAAACCATTCCATGGGATTTGGATGGAGTGATCCCTCTCCTCCATTTCCATGGCTAACTGCTCCCAATAATCATCATTTTTTTTTCTTTTTTTTGGCAGGGGGTGGGGAGGGTTGGGCAGTTTGACTTGAATTTCTATTGAAATTAAAAGTCCTAGTTAATAGGATCCATCAGAAACGCTCCATTTTATAAACAAGGAATATGAGGGCCAAATGAACACACAGCTGCTTTGCTATGGAGTTGTGCTTAATGCCCAGCTTTTTAACCTTTGTTCTTAGCACCTGTAGTATATCTAGTCACGGGAGTAGAATGGTAAGCCTCCCCCTCATGGAGCTCACAGTCTCTTTCTTTAATTCTCCATACTGGTCTGAAGGGTATTTTGATGAAGCCGTGCATTTTTAAACAATTTAGTCTCCAAGAGAGTATTTCTAAAAGTAACATGTTGTTATGATGAATTAAATCGCAAAGAAGAAAGTGAAAGATTTTCTGTAGAATCATAAATATCAAATTTAGAAATACTAAATATTATATTTAAATCTTAAAACCTTTTTAAACCTCATTTTGTAGCTGAAATAATATAATAACTAGAAAGATTAAGCTGCTTTTCTGAATTCATACACCCTTTGGTCTATTTTTAGAAAGGTTTATTGTTTGTGGCTTATTCATTATGAAGACTGTATATAAGAAATAAAACTGAAATTTTTTGTTTGTACTCATTTAATAGTATGTAAGATACCTTGTTAAAAACTTATAATTCTTATAATATTACCTTATTTACCCTAAAGGCTAAAAAAATGCTATTAGTGGTATTAGAGATAAAAAAAATCTCATTGCAAGATACTTCCATTGTGGGAAGGAATATAGTAGACCCAAGAGTCTTCCTGTTCTTTAATCCTGCCTTGACGTTGCAATGACTCTTCATCTCTTGTCTGTCTCCAATTCCCCAGATGTGTAATCTCCAAAACCTCTCATCAAAACAAAGGAACCCAAGAAAGTCATTACTTGACTAGAAATAAAATGGTAAGACTAAAGTATATGTACAGATGGCCAGCAGACATGAAAAGATGCTCAATATCATTAATCATCAGGAAAATGCAAATCAAAATTACAATGAGATATTATCTTATCCTTATCAATAGTGGCTAATGTCAAGAAGACAAGAAACAACAAGTGTTGGTGAGGATGTGGAGCAAAGGGAACTCTCATGCATTGTTGGTGGGAATATAAATTGGTAAAACCACTGTGGAAAGCAGTATGGAAGTTCCTCAAAAAAATTAAAAATAGAAATACCATATGATCCAATAATTACACTACTGGACATTTAGCCAAAGAAAATGAAAACAATTTAAAAAGATATATGCACCCCTAAGTTTACTGCAGCATTATTTACAATAGGCAAGATACAGAAGCAATTTAAATGTCCATCAATAGATGGATGGACAAAGGATGAATGGATAAAGAGTATTACTCAGCCATACAAAAGAATGAAACCTTTATTTGTTATTTTAGTTTTCTTAAAGATTTATTTATTTATGAGAGAGAGCAAGCAGAGGAGAGGCAGAGGGAGAGGGAGAGAAGCAGACTCCCTGCTGAGTGTGGGGCCCATAGCAAGGTTCAATCTCAGGACCCTGAGATCATGACCTGAGCCAAAATCAAGAGTCAGACACTTAATCAGCTGAGCCACTCAGCCACCCTAAGAATGAAATCTTTAGATAAGGGGGATTAAGAGGTACAAACTTCCAGTTATAAAATAAGTAAGTAATGGAGATTAAAAATACAGCATAGAGGATATAGTTAATAGTATTGTAATAACATTGGATAGTTACAGATGGTGACTACATTTATCATGGTGAGCACTGAGTAATGTATAGAATTGTTGAATCAGGGATACCGTGTTGCTCAGTTGGTTAAGTGTCTGCCTTCCCCTCAGGTCATGATCCCAGGGTCCTGGGATGAAGTCCCATGATAGATTCCTTGCTCAGCAGGGAGCCTGCTTTTCCCTCTGCCTGCCCCTCCTCCTGCCTGTGCGCTTTTTCTCTCTCTGACAAATAACCAAAATCTTAAAAAAAATTGTTGAATCACTATGTTGTACACCTGAAACCAATATAACACTGTATGTTAATTATTCTTCAATAATAAAAAAAGAATGAATGAGATCTTGTCATTTGCAACAACATGGGTGGACCTAAAGGGTATTATGCTAAGTGAAACAAGTCAGACAGAAAAAGACAAATATAATACGATCTTACTTAAATGTACAATCTAAAAAAACAAAACAAATGCACAACAAACATGAAACAGAATCATAATACACAGAACAAATTTTATATATATACATATATAAAACAAGTATAATCAGGTATAATTGACATAAGAAAAAATGTGCATATTTAATGTATACAATTTGACAAATTTATATGTATATAACAGATATAAGATAATATTTGTACCATATAATATATTAATAATATATAACATCCATATGTGTATTATACATATTATGTATATAATATGTAACATATGAAAATATATTAATAGATATTATAATCTAATAAATAAACATATATGTAATAATATATGTTATTTGTAAACTGTTACTAAAATCAAGATAATAAATATATCCATCATTCCCCCCTGAAAGTTGCTTATGTCCTTTGGTTATCTCTCATTCTCGACCCTTCCAGCTACCTATATCAAGGCAACCAATTTTTCTTTCTGTTGCTATACATTACCATTATATAACTTTGCATTTTATAGGATCTGTGTAAGCAGAATTAAACAGTATGTACTTTTTTTGTTTGGTTGCATTAACTCAATTATTTTGGGATTCATTCATGTTCTTACATGTATCAATAGTTAATTCCACTTTATTGCTAAGTAGTATTCCATTTTATATACAGTATTAGATACACCAAAATCTGTTTATCCATTCAACTTTGATGGGCATTTGGGTTATTTATAGTTTTGAGTTATTGCAAATAAAGCTCCAATGAATATTTATGTACAAATATTTAACACACATATGCTGTCTTTTCTCTTCAATAAATATCTAGCAGGGGAAATGTCTGGTTTATATGATAAATATATGTTTAACATTGTAAGAATATAAATCAGACATATGATTTGCAAATAGCCCCTCTCAATCTGTGACTTAGCTTTTTATTCTTTTCACAGTGTCTTTGACAAGCAGAAATTTTAAATTTTGATGAAGTCCAACTTTTCAATTTTTTTTGTAACAGATTATGCTTTTACCATCACATAAATGTGATTTTTGACTAACTCAAGGTCACAAAGATTCTTTTTTTTAATTTAGTCTTCTAAAAGTGTTATAACTTTAGATTCAATATCTAAAATCCACTTTGAGTTAATTTTGTATAGAATGTAAAGCATTCATCAAAGTTCATTTTTCCCCTATGTGTATACAATTGTTACAGCATAATTTGTTAGAAAGATGATCTCTTTCCACAGAAATGTCATTGTACTTTTGTAAAAAAAAATCAGTTGTAATATGTAAATTCAAGGGGACAAGATTGATTTTATGAGAAAATATTGTAAACGAAGGCTGCTTCCTTTGTTTAAAAACAAGTATGTTTAATAACAAAAGGTATACAGGAAAAAGCAGAAACCATACAGAAATATTAGACTCAATTCTATTATCATTGGCTAGTGATAACTAATAGTTTTCTAAGAATACAATTTATCTTCTTATTTTGTTTAAAAAAATTAGAATAGATTATAGTCTTTTGAAATCTGTTACATATTAATATATCAGAAATGATTTGATATTATTATATTTTCTATAGTTCAAACCATAGTTGTGACCACAAACAATTCAGAGAGACAGAATATATTCTTATTATCAAGCAAAATTATAAAATTGTTATTCTAGGAAATTAAAAGCTAGATAATTGATTTAATTGGAAGCTTTCTTTAAATTATTCAATAGAATAACATTAACTTGTGACCTTTTTCTTTCAGCTTATGTCAGCATTTCTGGATTTTTTCATGCCAGCAATTTGCTTAAATTGTTTGTTACTCTTTACACAGAAGAGAAAGATAATCCAGGGACAAAGTTTTTTTTTTGTTTATAGTGGGGATTTTGATAATAACAAATATTTAAAACTCATATGAAGTCATTTTATAGGAGCCTGGAGCT
>CM052810.1:26994235-27034143 GCA_028533885.1 Nasua narica | reverse complement strand
AAGCTTTTTATCTCTCCATCTATTTTCAGTGACAGCCTGGCTGGGTATAGTATTCTTGGCTGCATATTTTTCTCATTTAGGGCTCTGAATATATCATGCCAGTCCTTTCTGGCCTGCCAGGTCTCTGTGGGTAGGTCTGCTCCCATTCTTCCCATTTTTTAATTGGATTACTTTTTTTAGGTGTGAATTATATAAGTTCTTTATATATTTTGAATACTAACCCTTTATCAGATATATCATTTGTAAATATCTTCTCCCATTAAGTGGATGCCTTTTAGTTTTGTTCATATTTTCCTTTGCTGTGCAGAAGATTTTTATTTTGATGTAGTCCCAATAGTTTATTTTTGCTTTTGCTTCCCTTGTCTCAAGAGACATGTCTAGAAAAATGTTATGGCCAATGTTAAAGAAATTACTGCCTGTGCTCTCTTCTAGGATTTTTATCATTTCAGGTCTTACATTTTGGTCCTTAATCACATGGCTAAAATATTGAACATTTCCGCTAGAATATTCTTTTTCTTCTTTGAACATGCATAGGAGATAGCACTATTTGTGGGCCATGCCTTTATTCTATACCCAAAGTTTGCTTGCTACTCTGCCTTTGAATTTTATCATAACACTTTAAAAGCCAGACTTTGGGTCAAAAATTAAAGTGCAAGTTGAAATGTAATAAGTTCTTCATTTTACTCACAATACATTGCCTTGTCCCAAATGAGCTCCTTTATCCTTCCTCTCTGAAAAATGTCTTAGCTTTGCTGTTTTCTTCAAGTATATCCCTAACAAATCTTTATGGCTCCCCATCTGAAAGTACTCTTCACTTTAACTAGAGTGGAGTCTGCAAACTTAAGGCAAAAATGAATCATATCTTTGTAGAATATTTTTATCCAGACCTCAAAATTATTACTCTGGTACCTAAGGAAAATGCAAATAGTCTGCCAAAATTTGGCTTCTTCTGTATGTGCGTAAGTTAACTGTGGTAGGCACAGACACACTGAAATTCTTCATGCAGCAGGAAACCAGTCTGGGTGGATGAAACACACTCCAGGCATGAAAATCTGATTTCAGTTATTGGTTGAATCTTTTGCTTTGCTTTAGCAGCTTTTTCTGGTGCTTCTGGACTTTAGATTTTATGAAGAAAAAAAAAAACCTTTAGGTAATTAAAGGTGAATTAATCCACAGTGTGCACTTTATTTAAGTTTAAAGATAGTGTGATTTTCATGTTAACATCTTCCAAGTAAAGTTAATAAATTCTTGGTGGGATTTTCTTTACCACCAGATTTCTCTTCTTGATCCAAGGCATTGCCTCCCTGTTCCAAGCCAGGGCAGATGCCACGCTGTTCTGCCACATCTTTAATAGATTTCCCCTTTCTTCATATCAAAACCCACACACTAACTACAGAAAAGTTTTGGGTTTGTGGCAATTGGCCTGAAAGAGTTATCTTGAATGGTTTTCTGTTGTTTTGCAGTTTCTGTTTATATTTTTCATTCTCCAGATTGGTACTTCTCTCTGTGCACACATTATTACATGTGCCTTTTGTAGCTGCCTGGGACTGTGCTAGGAAAGTGGAACTGGGGTCAGGGGGGTAAGGAGTAGGAGAAGGAGATGCCAATCGCTTTCGATTTTTGAAGGCAGAGGATAAACTCTACTTCAAGATGCATTTGCATTGTTAAGGCAAATGAAACAAAAACCTAATAGTAAGCTAAGTACGGAAACCAGATGCAGACTGAACAACCCATTAACTACCTATGCTCAGTCTGGGATCAGGAATCTGGAATTCACATGCAAAAGCTTTATGGAACCCACTATCAACTTTGTATTTGGCAACTAAGTGGTCAGTTTGGAAGCAACTCCTAAAACCGTAAAAAAAGCTGGGAACTAGGATGAGTTCAACTAATGTGTAAACGGTAGTAAGAGCAGGAAAAATGAGTAGGAACAGATGACCAATTGAATGTTGAAAACATTTAAACATTTAAATATTCACTTATTTCATCCAGATTAATAGCAAGACATCCACATGGAAATAGCAATCTTGTTTGATCTTAGGACAGGCTACTTGGGAATCCCAAATCTATTCTATAAAATTCTGGAAGTTCTCAAGTTTATCCAAGTAGAGAAGAATAAAACCAGCAGCCTGTTAATTGGTTTGTGTTTTCAATTCATATGCTAGGGGATAACATTCATCCAACATCCTCCTCTTTATATATGTTGAATGCACCCTGGTGGTTCTTCTTCTGAGCTGTCACAGGGCCTAAGGTTAAGCCTCCTATTGTATTTTATGACCAATAAAGCTTTGTAACAAGAAAGAGAGATCATAACTGTCTGTTCATTCTGGACTAATGAAGGAAACCACCCATCGTCCACATTTTATTGCCCTCTAAACCAATATATCTTGTTCACTTTGACTTTGTCTACTCCAATCTAGGAGAGATTCCTCTTACTAGCCTATTGTCTATATAATACCCTTAATCTGTATTGGTATTGAATTGGATTGTTGAATTACACAGAAATCAGAAATCTGAATGACATTAGTGTTAGCCCAGTGCAATGCACTAATAAATTTTTGTAAAACACACTGCATCATGAGATGTAGCCATTGAGCTTTGTAACCCATGCTTCACCGGACAACAGAGAGAATGTGGATGCTCTTATCTCAGGGGCATTTGATAACATACTTCTGAATAACTTTATATATTTTTCAGGAAAGAAAAACAGGCAAGTCCCCTATAAAGAAATAAATGGTGTTCAACAAAAAAGATGGCTGAAAGAAAATGATTATAATCCCAAGGTACACCAAAATATGGATTCAACAAACCCAAAAAGAAACACAAATATATCTAACAGGACTGAAACATCCTGTAATAATTATGTTTCTTTTTGCCTTGAAAATTCTAGTATCTGTGTTTCTCTGAGACTACTGGTATACCAAGCAGTTGTTTCAGTTCAGAAACTGGCAGCCCACTGGTGGTATCCAGAATTGACATTACAGTCATCTGGACTTCAAAGACAAGAGTCACAGATTATTAGAGCCGGAAGGCATTTGGAAATCAGGAGTCAAACTCCGCATATCACAGTTGCTTCGCCAGAAAGAACAAATGTCTTGCCCAGCTATTTTGTAAGAGAGGCAGACCTATCACAAGCAGAAATACAGATTCCCAGGCCAGTGCTCTCTTGGGGTCAGTTTTCAATATTCTTTTTTTTTTTTTAAATCCTTCACATACATGGCAAAAAGAAATAAGTCAAGAGTATCACTTGAAGGAACAGAACACCTAAAGGAGTATTGGAAAATGTATGCGTAGTGATGACCAAGTTTCAACAAAGTTTATCTATGCCTCGCCCTTGATGTCTAGCCATGCTGATCCCAGAACCGACCTGCAGTAATATGACTTGTTCAAACAAACGCCTGTGTGTATGAACCTCTAGCAAGTACTTCGCAGCATGCCCTCTCTCCTGCCTGCTGTGTTTGTTTCCTATCTCTTCATAATACAGCGTGAGGTCACACAGATCTGTTTGTTTTTCTTTATCACATGTCATTTCTTCAGCACATGTGTTTAAGTGAAAGAAAACACACTACCCTTAAAATGTAGGATAGAGAAAGACAAGCTCAGCTAAGACTTAGACTACCCAATTTCTTTAGTAAGATACAACTGCAAGCAGCAATTCAGAACCTAAGTATGGGCACTGAGAGAAAAAAAGTGGCGGGTGGGGAGTGGAGAATAGATTTTCCAAACATTCCTTTAGAAAATCCTTCCCCCAGGCCCAGCCTACCTTTCCATACAGAAATTGGCCCAGTTTGTGGAGGGTCCCCAAATTATATTCTAAAAATGTTTATTCCCTCACTACTCAAAGGTCCAAGTATTAGCAACATCATCTCTCTCTAAGAGTACCATTTAGTTTCCTAATAGTTTCCTAATTGAGCTTGCTTTTCCTTTTATCCTCTTGCCATCTGTTCATCAAAGAATAATCAGATTCCTCTCTTTCACACACAAATAGAACCTGTTCCTTCCTGGTTAAAATCTTCTAAAGTCTTCTCAACACACTCAGAATAAAATTCAAACCCCTTACCCTAATTGGGAGAGGAGGTTGCAAATACTCCAGAATTGGAAGAGCTAATTGCTAAAAAGAGGATATATTGCTTACTTCCTTTGTTCTTGGGGTCTATCTTGGATAAATAAAGTTTGTGAGCCCAGAAAATCAACCCTCTCTTGTAAAAAATATTATCTAGAATCATAAAATGTCTGGCCTTATTTCCCCTTTGTTATTTTGGTCTTTATTCAACTCTTGTTTAAGAACTGTAGATTCAGCTCTAAGAAACAAATGGAAAAACCATTTTTTTACACTTGATTTTGGAAGACTAAAAGAAAAAAAAATACCTGTTCTTGAGCCCAGCATGAAAGAAGTGGTAATTTGCAGGGAACTCCACCTGCGCCCCACTCCCCAAAAGCCTGTAAATCTAAGACAAAATCAGAACTCTGTTCTAACCACCATTAATGATTTTAGTGCAAATACTAAGAGCTTAGTTAAGAGGGAAACATTTTCTGGTTTGTGTGAATACTAAAATCACTGACTTAAGTTAAAAGCATGGGGAAAATGTCAATTAGACAGCCAGAAAAAGAAAAAAAAAAAAAAGAATAATCAGAGGTCTTTGTGGACCAACTTACAGTGAAGGCAAGTCTAATGAACTTCAGCTAAGTGGATATTCTCTACTCGTTAAAATATGAGTCCTTGGGGGACCTCATAGTTCAGGCTGTTTCACCCTTTCCCTTATCATGTGAGTAGAGATAAAAACAAATATCCCGGGATAAGATACTGAAAAGCCTGTATCTATGGTTCATATTTTCACAGTTCCCTAAGGACAACCCATGGAAAAGTATACACTCATCTTGGGGATCCTTCTTAACCTTCTCTCTTCTTACCTGTTCCTATTCATGAGAATAACCAGTAGCTTTTAGAAACTACACATACCCCAGCCACTCCACCACAGATTACAATTCAGAACTCTCTGAACCATTCTGTTGTGCACTCCCACCTAAGAACCGCAACCCAGCAAAAATGGAGGAAGAGTACAAGACTTAGCGGTTGAACTACAGCTAGGTCTCCAGATCATATAGCCTCTGCTGCCCCCTGGTGGTAACTACTAAACTTACCTTGCCCCTCTCTAAAGTCCTCGTTCTCCCGGAAAATCAAGAAACATTGGGAACCAACCATGTCAAAAGCATTGTGTAAGGAGTTGTAGAACAATGCTTTAAGATTTTTTTGATTCCTAGAATTTAAGAAAAATAGTCATCTTCTTTGAAAGACAACTCCAAATACCTAGCGAAACACTTATATATCAAACTGCCACAATAATGTCGATGACAAATGCAGAGTAAATAAAATTAACCTGTTCTAATGTCAGAAGTTTAAGACAAAGGCTATAGATATAGTTAAAGTAAAATGATTCATTTTCTTTTCTTATAAATAATATTATCCCTCTCTTTTGGAACCACATACTACTTAATTGCTAAAATTTTTAAGTAAAAGTCTGTTTTGGTGCTTGTAACCAACCAAGAGTAAATATACTAGGGTTTGAAACTGAACTAAAAGGGATGAAATCTAAGCCCTCTTTCAAGCATCCAATCTTTTCATCAACCATTTCTTGTTGTTCATCAAAATGTTCACAAAAAAATAAATAAATTATAAGTGAACTGCAAAATTTTTTTCCCCAAGCATCCCAGAAAAAAAATGCCTCTAAATTGCTAGTTTCTACTTCTGAAATTTGAAGAGGATGGCATATTTTTCAACTTATCTAATATTTTTTTCCTTTGACTGGGAGTCCACTAAAGAATCATTTTTGCCACCATGCGTTTCATTTAAAGAAACATTTAGTAGTAAGATCATTTTCGCTGTGTGGGCAGACATCTGTTCCCAATTCAATTTCTGGAAGCCAGGCAGAATTCTGAGCAACTCACAACTATTTGATAGTTCTCCATCTTTGTTTCCACCGGTAGAAACAGCCTTCTTAAATGTTCAGTTCTTTCAAGTGAATTAATATCTTTAATTTATATTCACGTCTAATCTAATGTTCCCAAACTGGGACAATTTCTAGTCAAAGACTTCCCCACAGCTGTTTTGTAGGACAAGGTGTTCTGTACATTATTTTTTTTAATGTGGCTTCATATGATTATAAACATAGAAACCACATTTTAATGTATCTAAATCTGTCTTCCTTTGATACTCATAAATTGAACATGCACTCAGGGCCATGTGGGTGTTTTTTTCACTGTAATAAACTGTAGTGAAATCTGAGGAGTTATGATGTATAACCTTGGGCTATAAGAGGGTACTTTTGACACATGAGTGTCTCTAGGATGCTGGAAAATTCAATTTATTTTATTGCCTCTCTTGAAAGTTCTAAAAAGTTTTGGAGAATTTTTAAACCGTCCTAACTGTCCTGAATAATTCGTAGAAATCCTAACATCTGTACTAAGAATTAAATGGTCTAGAACTGGTACAACATATAGAGAGAGTTAGAATACACTATTTTGAATTGGAAGCCAATAAATAGGACTGGCACCGACGCAGACAAAAAGCAGCCAAGCTTCTGATTGTTTTGAGGTCAGTGCCAGTTAAGGATCAAGTTCCCCCAGGCACCAAATGGATTAACTGTTATTTTTATTTTCTGACTCTCAATATAAGTATATTTTCAGGATTTACTGGATTTTTCCTTGTGTAATGAAATGTAATTCATTCTTCTTGTGTAATGACCTTATAGCTCCTTTTGCCTAGAATGCTCTTCCCTCTTCTAGTCTCCCCTGATCATCGTGAGCCTCCATTCTGCCCCCACTTGATAATTCCTAATTATTTCTAAGACAACTGAGACACGGCTCATCTGTGAATTGCTCGTAATCTAAACCAATTCTTAGAGATCGAATTTTGCCTAACTTGATCAGACTGGACTAGATGATGACGGCTACTCTCTTTGCTGTCATCCCAGGGAGCAACTTACTGGCGCAGACTTTGTTTAATTTTTAAATCCCCAGCACCAGAGAGTGTGCCTGCCATATAACCGGAGCTAAGAAAAATTATTGGTTTAATGAATATAGATAACACACCGTAAACAAAGTCAATTTCCTCTCCATATAAAATTAAAGATTATTCCTAGGAAGTTTGGGCATTGTTACAAAAAGGAAATGTGCCTCTTGTTTACATTTACAAGTTTAATTCTGGGAACAGGTTTGTTTATGCTAACATTTGTCTCTATTGTTGAAGTCTAGCTGAAACATTTTCTGTGCTCTATGGTTGAAATACAAAACATAGTTTCTCGTAGCAAAGCGAATTAAATAAAGTTGAGACGTTTTTGCGTCTTTTTTTTATTTTTAACTTGTAATATGTTTAACCCCAATTAATAGTTTTTGACCTATTGTTTTTACTAAACTTAATTCTCAGAACTTATCTCCTTAAATGTGACGCTTTATTTATAGTAAGTGTGCAAACATTTATTAACTCTTTAGGATTAAGATAATAGAAAAGAATGGCTTGGATAAATTATTCATTGCTACCTCATCTACAGTGAATCTTATCTTTATTAGTTCTTTATTAGATAAAAGTCCTTGGTTTGGTATCTTAGAAATTTTGATTGATAGCTCTTCTGTAATATTACCTACCCTCTAAATTCCTGTCAGACAGAGCACTGGAATCTAACATTCAAGTCTTACTTGCCTGCCTAGAGGCTCACATTCATCAAAGGAAGTAAGGACATAAAGTAGATTAAAATAAACTTCACTACAACACAGGTTTTAAAATCCAACCCTTCCACACCCATGAATCTGATTCTCATCTTCCTTCCCCCTTCTAGAAATTCAAGAGACCTAAGCCAAGATGAGGTAAAGAAAGCCCAACAAGGGGAGGGAAAGGGCTCATAGAGTATTTGTCAGAGGGCAATTTGGCTTTTATGAGTAGAAAAACACTTTCTCTAAAAACAGTGCTTAGGTGGGGAAGACCATTTCGTAAGTCAGTAGACCTCAGGTTTCAAACTCTTGTAGCTGCCCCAAACGGAAATAGCCATGTCTGTGCTCCAGGAGTGGAATTGGATTCTCTCTCTGGACCTGGGGGACTTGGAATAGTACAACACAGGGGACTAACTTCCTTTGCACTGACTCATATGAAAGGTTGTCCTTCAGAGAGAAACTCCATCTTCCTATAGGTGGATATTTGGGATGTTTTCATTTTTTGGCCTTTATGAAGAGAGTAAGTGTACCAGTTTGCTAGGGCTGCCATAATAAAACACCTCAGACTGACTGGGTGGCTTCAAGAGCAGAAATTTATTTTCTCACAATTCTGGAGGTTTAAGTCCAAGGTCAAGGTGTCATCAGGTTTAGTGTCTCTTGAGCCCTTTTCCCTTGGCTTGCAGATGGCCACCTGCTCCCTGTGTCCTCTTTCGGTCTTTTCTCTGTGTACATGTATCCCTGGTGTCTCTCTGCGTCCTAATCTCCTCTTTGATGAGAATACCAGTCATATTGGATTTTACGTAAAAGTGAGTACTTTGCCTCATTTTAACTTCATTGCCTTTTAAAATTCCTATCTCCAAATATAATCTCATTACGGGTCCTGGAAGTTATGGCTTCAGTATATGAATCTGGTTGCCCCAGGGTAGGAGGTGCCACACAAGTCAGTCCACAATGGTAACTATGTACATTTGTGTTCATGGCCCAATTATTTGTGGATATTATGAGAATGTTTTTGCACTTGCCTCCCAGTGCACATGAGAAACATTCCTTTGGATATATACCTAGAGTGGATTGCTATAATGTCAGGGACGCCCCTGCTCTTCATCCTCATCAATACTTGCAATTGTCAGAATTCTTCGTATTTCCCAACCAGCACAAAGTATTCTGGATACTAATATAATTAATCAGCTAATCTATGCTGCAAATGTCTTCTCTCACTTTCATTGTTCATGTTTCACTTCCCTGATGTCTTAGCAAATAGGTGTTATTTTTATTAAAAAATAGTTTATCAGTATTTTCATTTATGTTGTTTCTCTCCTGTGTTACTGCATTGGAGTCTTAGTTTAAAAATTCTTCCCTATTCCAAAATCCTAAAATAGTCACCCAAATATTTTCTTAAATGCTTTAAAGTTTTGCCTTTCATATTTGAGTCTTTAATCCATCTGGAGTTTATCCTAGTACCTGGTACCAGGTAGGAATCCAATTCTGCTTTTTTCCGTAGGGATAAACAAATGTCCTAGCCCCATTTATTGTTTAGTCTATTTTTTCCCCAGTGGTTTACAATACCATGAGTCATATATAATTTCGATATATTCATGGACTGTTTCTTATGTCTCTGTTACAGTCCCTTGGACTGCATGTCTCTTCCTGGAGCATTATGATGGCTGTATGATGAGTCTTTGAATATGCAAAGGGATATTCCCATATTATACTTCTTTTTCAAAATACTCCTGATTATTTTCCATTCCAAAAAAATTTTAGAATCAGTTTGTCAATATTCAAAAATAAAATCTGTGGGTATTTTGACTGCAGTTTCCCTGAACCAATAGAATTAATCTGTGGAGTATGAACTTCTTTATGATAGTGAACTTCCCTTTATGTGAATATGGAACATGTCTCTATTAGCCATCTTTAATAATAAATAGTTGTGGGAGTTTTTGCACCCAATAAATGCATATAAAAAAAAACAAGTTGTGCTTCTTTCACAGTTTTAAAAGATTTATTCTTGGTTACTCTTTTGATATTTTGATAATTTTGATATTAATGTAACTCCACATTTTTTTGTTGATTTTATGTATTGCTGTCAGCTTCATATACATTTTCCCAACCATTTGTTTTAAAATTTCAATACCTTTATTTTTATATGTGTTTTCTAAATTTTGATTTAGTTTATCCACACTAGCAATCTCTTTTAACTAGCGAATATATTCTTCTTGTATTTAATGTGATTACTTTTATGTCAGAACTGATTTCTATCTTATTTCACTATGCTTTCTTTTTTTTTTTTAAAGATTTTATTTATTTATTTAACAGAGAGAGAACACAAGCCAGCAGAGAGGCAAGCAGAGGCAGAGAGAGAGGAGCAGGCTCCCTGCAGAGCAAGGAGCCCGAGGCAAGACTCGATCCCAAGACACTGGGATCATGACCTGAGCCAAAGGCAGCTGCCCAACCAACTGAGCCACCCAGGCGTCCCTTCACTATGCTTTCTAATTGACCTATTTTTGTATGCTTCTTGAATATTCTTTATATTTTCTATGATTAATTTTTTGGTTTGCTTCTTTGCTTTTACTTTTCTATATAATTCATAATTTACACACAACCTATTCTAATTTTTAATGGGTTACTACCACAATATTGCCATGTGCACAGAACTGTAAATCACTTTACTCTCTTCCTGAAAAATTAAAAGAATTTGAATGATTTAATTCTGATCATGTCCCTTCCTATGATTTCATCCTCTAATTTTACTTTTTTTTTTCTTCAAAATTGACACATACTTATTGTTATGCTATGAAGACAACATTTTTTTTGGCTGTACCTACCTGTGTACCCGTTTGTATAATTTTTTCACATTCAATCATGACTAGCCAATATGACCAACAGAATATAGCATAAGCAATAGAGCATGGCCATGGCTAGGTCATAATGGCACCTTAGTCATTAAACTTCCACCTTGGTGTCTTGGACTACTTGTTCTGGGAGAATCTGACCACCATTCCACGATGGTACCCAAGAACTATTATAGAGAATTGATACCAGGTCCAACTTGAGATTCATGCAAATGAGCCACCTTGGAAGTTGTATCCTCCAGTTATGCCTTCATAGGACTGTAATCCCAGCTGACGGAAGATGGCAATCCCAGTCAATATGGTGACAAGCACATGAGAGACTCCAGACCAGAACCACCTCCCCACCTAACTCCCAAATTCCTGATCCACAGAAACTATAAGAAATGAATAATGGTTATTGTTGTGTTCAGCTACTAAGTTTCTGGCTTCTTTGTTACTCAGTGCTACATAGCTAATGCAGCATACTTAGACCAATTTCTTTTCCCACAATTCTGTTTTGCATTTTCCTTGTGGGATCATTTTCCTTCTTGAAGAAAAACTTTTAGATGTCCCCTAAGTGAAGCTGACTAGTAGTAAATGCACTCAGATTTTCTTTATCTGAAAATATATTTATTTCAACCCTTTTTTTTTTTCTTTTGAAAGATAAGTTTGCTGGATATTCAGTTCTAATTGACAGCTATTTCCTATGGCCACTTGGAAAGTTTTATTTTGCTATCATCTGGCTTTCAATTTTCTGTTTAGAAGTCTGGTGACAAAAATATTGTTCTTTCTGAGTAATTTCTTCTTTCTTTCTGGCTTCTTGCACCCCCACCAGTCTTTCTACAGATTTATTAGGTTTCTATGTTTTCATTTTCCTGTTTTGAATAGGTGTTGCTCTCTGTGTCTGAATCTGTATCATTCAGTAGCTCTGGAAAACTATTAGCCAATACTTTTTTGAATATTGCAACTTCTTCATTGTATTTTATTCTTCTGGGACAGTGATAGGATATATTTGTTAGACTGTCCCATTCAATCGTTCATGCCCTTTATTATCATGTTCATATTTTCCATCTTTTTGTTTTATTATGTTGAAGCCTGGGTAATTTCCTTACATCTATATTTCAGTTTATTATTTCCTCAATTATGTTTATGTGTTAGTAAAACACATAAATACATCCCATTACATTTTTTTATTTCAATTAATACTATTTCCTTATAAATTTCTAGTAGGTTTGTTTCACATGTGTTGGTGTCTTTGACGTCCAATATTAAGTTGAGGTGTTTGCCCCTGTGTTTTTTAATTTTTAGGGAGACCAAACTTATTATAATATTATTATATTATATATTATTATATTAATATTAGTTATATTATTATACTTTAATGTTTGGTGTGAGTTGCTGATGGAGGCATCTAGAATAGTTGACAGTTTTCCTTTGGGAAAATTTTACATCATGTGTTTATTTAACAAGTACAGAATTATAAAGATTTTCTATTTTTATGGACATTTTGGTGAGTGGTACCATTCTATTATTATGTCTATCTTTTTGATATATTAGATTATTTCTTTCCCAATTTCTTATTGTACTTTTCTAACTTATTTAATGTTTCCTTTTTAATTCCTGACATTGATTATTTTTGTTTTCTCTCTTTTAACTCTTATTCATTCTCATGAAGTATGTATCAATTTATTAATTTTCCCATATTTCTTCCTTTATTTATTAAACTTTATAATATTTTTTGTATTCTACTTGCATGGGGCTTAATTTGCCTTTCTCTTTCCAAGGTCTTGGGATGGAGATTTAGATAAATGGCCTTAAGCTCTTCATTTTATCTAGTATATGAGTTTTTAAGGATGCATATTTTCCTCTAAGCATATTTTAACAGAAAGCTGCAAGTTTTGAAAATAGTACTTCATTTTTCATTCAATTAAAAGCATTTCCTCGGGGGGCACCTGGGTGGCTCAGTGGGTTAAAGCCTCTGCCTTCAGCTCAGGTCATGATCTCAGGGTCCTGGAATTGAGCCCCTCATTGGGCTCTCTGCTCAGCAGGGAGCCTGCTTCCCCCTCTCTCTCTGCCTGCCTCTCTGTCTACTTGTGATATCTCTCTCTCTGTGTCAAATAAATAAATAAAATCTTTAAAAAAAAAAAAAGCATTTTCTCGGGACACCTGGGTGGCTTAGTTGGTTAGGCCACTGCCTTTGGCTCAGGTCATGATCCCAGGGACCTGGGATCAAGTCCCACATCAGGCTCCCTGCCCAGCAGGGAGCCTGCTTCCCCCTCTGCCTGCTCTGCCTGTCGCTCCCCCTGCTTGCGCATGCTCGCTCTCTCTCTCTGAAAAAAAATAAAATCTTAAAAAAAAAAGCATTTTCTCTTTGGTATTGTGATTCCCTTCATAATATTTCTTAGCTTTTGATATATGGGAATTTTCCAAATAGATCTAGATTAATTTCTAGATTTCTAGATTAATTATACCATGGTTAGAGAATACAGTGTTTATCGTTACAATTCTTTGAAATTTATTGAAACATGATTTTTGAGGCAGCATAAGATAAATCTTTTTAATTGCCCCATTTTCTTGGAAAATGTATTGTGTAGTTCTTAGGTAGAGGGTGTGTGTGTGTATGTATGTGTATGTGGTTAAGTCTATTAATGAGTAGTTCAAATATGTATTACTTAGTCGTTCTTCACTTGTTCTATTTGTTGCTGAAAGACTTAGGTTGAAAATCTCCCATTACCATTTTGAGTTTGTCTATTTTTCATTTTAGTTCTCTCAATGTTCATTGGAGGACAGGAGGGTAAGGGATAGGATGGCTGAGTGATGGACATTGGGGAGGGTATGTGCTATGGTGAGTGCCATGAATTGTGTAAGACTGATGATTCACAGACCTGTACCCCTGGAGCAAATAATACATTATGTTAATAAAAAAATTTTTGAAATCACACATATTTTGAGGTTAATACAAATTATATATCGTTAAACCTTCCTGAATTTTTAGCATCATGTCTTTCTTTACAAGTAGTAATGCTTTCTGATAGCTATACCAGCTTTCTTTTGATGACTGTCTGCATGGCATATCTTCTTCTACCTTTTTTGGTTTCACACTTTGCCTGGACCTTGGCCCAGGAATCCTTGACTGCTTTTTTAGTTCTCTCATCCCTTTAAGCTGAGCAACATGCATACTTACATGTGCACACGCCCACACACACCCACACACATCCCTCCTCCTTTGCTGCTTCTTTTCTCCAGAATAGCTGACCCAGATCCTCTGGGAATTACCAGGAACAATAGTCCCATTTCCCTTTATCATTTTTATATGAATTTTACTTCTTAAACATTTCATTCATCATTACTGCATATTTTTATGTAATAATTCCAATATATGAAGTATGTGGACCTAAATATTTTTGTTGCTTTCTTTGACGCTCATAAATGGTAAGTTGTTTTCTTGAATTTTATGCAATTTTTAAATCTACATTCCTGTTTAGTTGAACTTCTTTCATGAATTCCTAAAAATTAATTTCAGAATGCTTTCTTCCAAAAAGACTTTACACATATTTCTCCCTAAAGTTACTCGAGTCCCCTTTGAGGATTCCAGTTTATATTAAGAGTGTCAGAATCACCTTCACTCCTGACATTGGTCCTAATATCTCATTTCTTGATTCCATTGTTCAGGCATTTGATTCTAGAGCTACTTGAGCTTTTATGGGTGCTTGCTCCCCACTGCTCATTCTTCTAGTTTCTAACTTCCTCAAGAGCCTAGAAATGTGCCTATTAAACATGTAAACATTTTATTATAATTTATTCATGATTTGGTTGTATCAAGCAGGTGCATTCTTCAGTATCAGTCACATGCCATACTGCTTGGAATCTAAACCCCTCCCCCCCACATTCAGCCCCCAGCCCCCATTCCCAACTCCCTCTGCATTATACCAGATAGGTCTGTATTTCTTGGGAAATTCTCATTAAAAGGACTTACAGATTTTTCTCAACTTGTGATGGGGTTACATCCTGACAAACCCATTGTTAGTCGAAAATATTGTCATTTAATACACCTGACCTACCGAACATCATAGCATAGTCTAGCCCATCTACAAAGGACTCACGTTTAACGTTAGCCCACAGATGGGCAACATCATGTAACACAAAGCCTATTTTATAATAAAGTGTTGAATATCTCATGTAATTTATTGAATACTGTAGTGAAATAGAAAAGCAATGGTTATATGGGTACAGAATGGTTATATATGTATCAGTTGTTTACCATCGTGATTGCGTGGCTGACTGGGAGCTGTGGCTCCCTGCTGCCGCCATGCATCAAAAAAGAGTATTGTACTGCAGAGTGCTAGCCCAAGAATAGATCAAAATTCAAAGTATGATTTCTACAGCCTGCCTGTGGCTTTTGCACCATCGTAAAGTTGAAAAATTTTAAGTCAAAGCATTGTAAGTCAGGAAGTGTGTCCATTCCAAAAAGTCTCTAAGAATTTTATTCCAAAAAGTGCCCAGGAATTTGCATTCACCAACTTTGAAAACACATAAAAACCCACTTGTACTGCTTTCCACAAAGACCTCAGGTTCTTTCCAATCCCATTAAACACATCACCAATTGATTGTGCAGCTTAGAATGGGAGGGATCATCCTTAAAGTGTGGCAAAGGTTCCATGTGGGAGGGAAGATTCCATACTGCAGGGATGAAACAAAAAGGGCAGATCAGGAAGCTCATGTATCAGTTGAATGCGGAGTCTATTTTATTTTATTGAGTTGCCTCTAGCAAGGGGATGAATTGCTAAGAACACATGAATGAATTGGTAAAATTTTAAGCTTATCTTCAAAGGCACATGATCACCACGATCATCTGATTTGAAATCTGTATGAACACTAGAAGCATGATTTGAGCCCATATATGTAGATTCCAAATTCTCCCAGTGAAGGGAGGCTCCTTGTATATCTTATCTCCTTGCATACATAGAATGCAGCCTTAGCTTTGGGTAACAAGCTCTGGGCATTTTTCAGAAAAACTCGTTAAGATGATTTTTGCAAAAGAGGTCTCCTCATTAGTAACCAGACTCACAGCAGTGCTTATTTATGTCTGTCTTCTGAGTGCCTGGAACAGAATTCCAACCTAATACCATTTCTGCTTTCAAAGGACCCTATCTTCTAGACCTCATTTAGCATGAGGATGGAGAAACACAGATAAACGTCTTATCGGGTAAAAAAGTAATTTCATGTTCTTGCAGTTCTTTTCTCTGTCTATTCAAATGCTAGATGCCCTTTCATCTTCTACAAATGATTTTCTCTTAATCCGCAAGAAACTAGTTCATTCTTTCTAACAACATCATTATATTTTGAGTGAATTATCATGGAACAATTAAGAGCTGTTCTCATGTGACACACTTATCTTTGGCTGTTTGTTTCAAAATTTGATTCAGCTGTGCCCTCCACTATTTCTTCATTTTGCTGAATGCCTTTGTCAGCTCCGAGGAAAGAAAATAACACAGCAGGGGGCAGGGCAGAAGTCACATATTATAAGACACTATTGCAAACAATGTTCTCCATTATAGCTCAATGAGCTCATAACAACGCGTTATTTTGTTAAAAGGCAATTGTTACTATCATGGCAGCAAAACATCCTATAACATTAACCAAGCTATTACTCTGACATTTTTGGATAAGTGAAGAAGAAAACCCTTTTTCGTGAAACCCTATTTTGTCATGCATTACATTTTCATGCTTTCCTGTAGAAATTTTGTTTTCTAAGAGGCACACTACAAACAAAAGGGTGGTGACAGTCCTGAGATTGAATCCTTACTCTATCGTTTGCAAATGATATGACTTTCTGTGATGTAGTTTCTCTAATCCATAACTTCTGCATCTACAGAATGGGGATTTGTGGAATTTATGAGTAATATAAGTAATGTGGCTATCTCAGCACTTCACACAAGGAGACACTCAAAAAGAGGGAGGTATTATTACTACCATTTAACAATCCTAGGTATTATTACTACTGTTAAACAATTGTTTAATGAACCAAACAAACCAAAAATGTCTGTTTGGTTCTGGACCAAAAAGACCTTTACTTTTTGGAGTGGTCCAGAATTCCACTAAACTGTGACATTAGCTAAATAAATAAGTAGAACCTTTGGCTATGCCAAATGCTTGTTTCATAGGTTCACCTGGCATTAGAGGAGCAAAATTTCAGAGTGTGTAGGTGGCTCAGTGGGTTAAAGCCTCTGCCTTCGGCTCATTCATGATCTCGGCGTCCTGGGATTGAGCCCCACATCGGGCTCTCTACGCAGCAGGGAGCCTGCTTTCCCCTCTCTCTCTCTCTCTACCTGCCTCTCTGCCTACTTGTAATCTTTTTCTGTCAAGTAAATAAATAAAATATTTAAAAATAAAAAATTTAAAAAGAGGAGCAAAATTTCTCTTTTCGTCTTTGCTTAACAGAAGCCTCGTGCAGTATAGCTGTATATAGACCATTTTCTGAAATCCTTTGAGGAAACTCGTTGGCCACGCAGATGTTCTCTGAGGCTTACGACATGGTGACGTGAAGCACTGCTGAACTCCTTTTCTGACATCTTGAGTTGCATGCAGTGGAGAGAACACTAAAAGATGAGAAGTCAGCTATCGGAGCACAAAGGAAGAAGTCTCATCTTTACATTTTTTTTTTAAAGATTTTATTTATTTATTTATTAGGAAAGAGAGAGAGTGAGAGAGAGCAGGTCAGAGTGAGAAGCGGAATCCCCATGGAGCTGGGAGCCCGACGTGGGACTCGATCCCGGGACTCTGGGATCATGACCTGAGCCGAAGGCAGTCGCTCAACCAACTGCGCCACCCAGGGGCCCTCATCTTTACATTTTTGAGCAGAGCCCTGATCTTGCTTTGTTGTCACTAAGTAACATAGCACGGAAATGTCCTGTTCACGACAGTATATCATTAGATCAGATTCTGTATATCAATTTATTTGCACTTATTTAGTAAGTGCCTGCTTTGCATCAGAAACTGAATTAAACACCAAAGATGGTCGTTATGCTTCAACTGCCCGAGTTTAGTGGAGGAGACATCCACATTGATGGATAGAGATTCCTAGTCTGGACAAGGGGGTGTAGATTAATTCCTTCCAGCTTCTCTTCACCAAGTACAACAATAAACCCTGAAAATAATGCAACAGGCTGCATAAGGAGAACTCTGAATGATGGAAAGATAGGCAAACTGGTTAGTGATCCCAAGACTGAAGGAAAAACATAATGGTGGGATCTTTTTTTTTTTTTTAAAGATTTATTCTATTTAATTGAGACAGAGAGAGAGAGAGAATGAAAGGGGAGAGGTCAGAGGGAGTAGGAGGCTCCTCTCAGAGCAGGGAGCCCGATGTGGGACTGGATCCCGGGACTCCGGGATCAAGACCTGAGCCGAAGGCAGTCGCTCAACCAGCTGAGCCACCCAGGCGCCCCATAGTGGTGGGATCTTAACATCCTTCCACCCAGCAGCAAAAGATGACCCAGGCCCTGCATGCTGGATTTCTCATCTAGCTAAAGGGAGGGCAGCCCAACTGGGCTCATCCTTCCACTGGATCTAATGAGAGTCCTTTGCACCAGGCAAGCAGGACAACGTGCACAAGGGAGAAAGTCCAAGACCCACATTAAATATCAACAGGCAAGGGAAATGATTTTCTCATTGGGCCTGAGAATCTCCTCCACCACACAGAGAAACTGGGGGCACTGGTGACACCAGCAGTGGGGAGTCACACAAGCCCCCTGCCTGAGAAGCCTCTTTGTCACTGCAGTTCAGAGACTGCCCTCTCTTGCCAGGAGACTGGTGATCAGGCAGAGGTGGCGGAAAAGATCCAAATGGGATGAGTCTCTTTGTCCTTTGGAGAGAGGGGGAGATTCTCAACACCTAGAGCCAATGCTAAACCTAGGTGGGTAACTGCCTGCTAAAATAAGAGATTTTAATAGGAACTAGAGTCTCCTAACATAATTGTTAGAATGTTGATGATACAGTTAAAAGTAACCCATTGTACCAAGCCGAGAAAATCAACTGATGCCAATACCAAGACAAGCCAGATACTAGAGTTATGCTTCAGCAAGAAATTACAGATTCACTTGAAACTAATGAAAAATAGAAAATCTTAGCAAAGAAAACCAATCTGTCACAAAGACATTTAAGAATGTAGCAACCGATCTTAACTCTGGGTCTAGGGAAGGAGGAGTAGAGAGAGTTAGAGAGAGAGAAAACTCTAACTTTTCACCCTAGAACTTTGTGTATGCTTTGAATTATTTTCAATGAGCATGCCATTTTTAAAATAGAATTAAAATTCAAACTCTATAAAATTAGCTAAATTGTATTTTGAGAATGAAAGAAACAGCTTCTCTATGTTCTGCTATTAAAATTTATTTTCTGGTAAGTAGATAAGATTTTTTTTTTAATGGTTTTACATTGAAATCAATGAGTTAGTGGCTTCAAAAAAATGAGCTAGTGGCTTTCCCTATTAAAAAAAAGAGAGAGAGAGACAGAGAGAGAGAGAAAAGTGTGTCACTTTCTCCCATTAAAATGGCCAAGTTGAATTTGGGCAGAACACATGTACTGGGCTGCAGACCTGTGTTCTGTATTTGGGGAGATGGAGAGCTAAATATTTTTATATTTCTATTTTTAAATATTTTTTTTTTGCTCTTGACTACATGTTTGTTTTCCTAATTTATTAGAAATACTGGATAGTATGATTAGAAGTTGACATTTTTTGTCCTCTGCATCTTACTGCTATTTACCCAGCAAGCAAAAGTATGATGGCCAATGCTGGTTTTTGAGCGATCACCATATACATGTGTTACTGTTAATTTCGGCTTTAAAAGATTATTAAAAAAAAAGATTATGGTTCTTAAAAATCACCACTACTTGGGAACAATTATTATCCAGTTAATGTTGCAAAACTCAAAATAAAAAAAGTGGTTAGAAATGATTGGGGTTTACCCCGTTCTTCCTCCTACAAGCTTGGAGGGTGAACTTCTCTCTTCTGACTTCAATAAGCGGCATAGACTGAATCTTGACTCCCAGTGCTGTTGGGAGGATAAAAGAATAAGAGGTAGGGCACCCCCCATACTTTTTGTTTTTGTTTCTCATTTGTATCTGTTACCCTCAGACCTTCCAAAGTTCTGACCAAATACGGTGTGATACTGTGAACTCCTAGTAAGAAATAGATATTTGATTCTCCACCCTGTTTCTGGCACTGAGCCCCTAAAACTATTGGAATTTTCTTTGTGATAGGTGCAATTAAGGTGTCTTTTTTAATGTTAATGAGGTAACTTTGGGAAAGCCCAAAAGGGTGAGGGTTGGCTGCCTGTGGAGCCAACAAGGTGAGGAGAGGATGGGAACTTTCTTGGGGGCTCCATACCATTTCCACACACCTTGCCCTCAGCACCTCTTCCATTTGGCTGTTCCCGAGTTACATCCTTTTATAATAAATCAGTGATCTAGCAAGTAAACTTTCCCCGATTTCTGTGAGACGCTCCAACGAATTAATGAAACCCCAAGTGGGGATTGTGAGATCCTTGGATTTAGAGCTTGTTGGAGTGAAGAGGCTTGTGGGACTGAGCCCTAAACCTATGGAATCTGATGCTATCTCAGGGTAGATCCTATCAGAATTGAGCTAAGCTGTAGGGCACCCAGCTGATATTGGTTGGTAGTGTGGGGGGAGAAAACCCTTCGCATCAGGACTGGGCACAGGAGTCACAAGAATCACTCCCCTAATTAACTAATTAACACTGTAACCTGTAGTTACACTGTTTCCAACCAAGCTTCCAGCTTCAGGAATCAGACAACATAGAAAGGCAGCATTTCCCCTCTCTTCTTTTACCACGAAGCAACAGAGAAAAGAATACAGTGAAATCTATGTTTCTGCCAAACCTAGAGGGAAATGCCGAAAGCAAAGGTCTGGAGAAAGAATGTGATGAATGCAATGCCAAAATAAACATGGCGGTCTGTGGTCAGACTGCCGTCCCTCCTGTGGAGGCAGCCATCCTTTCTTCACTGTGGCAGCAGGAGGCTCTGGTTGTGCCGACGACATCCTAGCTGTGGCCTGCATATACCAATTTCCGTGTTCCTGTCAGGAAAAACTATAAATATAAAAATTAACCCCGGAAGGGATTTGTCACCATCAGTGAGCAGGAATATTTCAATTTCTGGATCCATCATTTTCCAGGAAGACACATGGTATCTTGGAACAAATAAGTTATTCTTGAATAACTATCTCAGTCTAAAGTGACAGAGGTAAGAAGAGTTGCCATTTTTGGAAAAAATAAAAATCTCTATAAAAAAATCTTGATGAGGTTTATGAAAATGATTCAAACAACACAGAAGGTTTAAAGTAATACCGTCCCCTTGCCATCTCCCTTCCCACTCAGTTTTTCTTCCCCACAATTAACTGTATCAACAGTTTCAGGTCTCCATGTCCAAAAAATATCTGTATACATCGTATGTAAATGACACTTTTATTTACACAAAGATTTATGTCGTACAATTTTCTTTTCTTATTAACCAATATATTGAGCAACTTTCCACTTAAACAGCTGAATCTTCTCATTTCTAATCAGTTGTAAAATAACACAGTGTATGGCTATTATTAATACTTTTCCTATTAATAAACATTTGTGTTGCTTCTGGATTTGGGCATCAGTGAACGTCTTTGCACTTAACTAAATTGCTGAATAAATTCCAGTGAGATTCAAGATCACAAGAAATGTTGATATTTTCATATTGTCTTTCAACATGATTTGAGAGTACTTGTTTATTCTAACCAACAGTGGCTGTTATAAAACATTATGGTGTTTCCTCTAAGATAGGAAAAAATGGTGTCCCGTTGTTAATTCAAATTTGCATATATGGTTATGAGTGAATTTTAGCATCTTACCATATGGCTGGCTATTCGCTGTTGCAATATTTTTCTGTGAAATGTTGCTTTGAGTCTTTCTTCATTTTTCCATTGTGAGGACTCTGTGTAGTAAGGCAATATGACATTTATCTGGCATATATTTTATATTTTGCATGTATTTTCCATAGTTGTCATTTTTCTTAAGACATTGTGAAATTTCTTTGCAGTACAAAAGTTATATTTTTTATGTGGCCTAATTTATGACTTTTTCCTTCTCAGTTTTTGAGTTAGAAAAAGTCTTTTCCATTCCAAAGTTTTTTAAAAATAATTTCTCCTGATATTTCTAGAATTTCTCTTTTTATATCTAAAAGCTTGTATTTCTGATACTTACTTTAAAATAAAGCTTCTAGTAAGGATTCAGCTTCATCTTTTTCAAAAGATCTAGTCAAATGGCTCAAAAGAACTTTGTGAATCATCTGTCAGATCTTCAATTATTTTAAGTGTCCTCTTTCCCAATTTCTTGATTATATTTATGAGTCTATTCCTGACTTTATTTCAGTTTCCTTGATCTATTTATGCAGTACTAACAAATTATTTTGGTGTAGCTTCATAATACTTTTTTTTTTAAAGATTTTTTTTTTTTTTTTTTATTCATTTAACAGAGAGAGAACACAAGCAGGCAGAGAGGCAGGCAGAGTCAGAGAGAGGAGCAGGCTCCCCGCGGAGCAAGGAGCCCGATGCGGGACTCGATCCCAAGATGCTGGGATCATGACCTGAGCCAAAGGCAGTTGCTCAACCAACTGCGCCACCCAGGCGTCCCGCTTCATAATACTTTTTAAACTTTTTCATAATACTTTTTAAAAATGACTTCCTACTAGTTACTTTCCCGTATTAGAATATTTCCAGATATGTTCACATGCTGATTTTATGAGTTTTTGCCAAGTTAAAAAAAGAATCCATTCTTATTTTAATTGCGATAGATGTGAGTTAACTGTTTAATTTGGGAAAAATTGTCAGTAGGAATTCCAGTTCTCTGTACAAAAACAGGATAAGACTTTCCATTTATTTAAGGCTTACTTCATGTCTTTTAGTGAAATAACAAAAGTCTCTTCATGGAGTGTCTGATTATCTTCACTTTGGGTTTGTTCTTCAATATTTTTTATCTGTTGTTTTAATTGTGACTGTCTCCCTCCAAAGTGCTGATTAAAGGAAAACAGAGAAGATATGATTTGTGAACTTGAGTAGCTCAGAGTTGAATCAGGAGTTTACAAAGACGTAAAATACAGTAGTATTGAGAAAACAGACATATGCGCAAAATGATATGGGGCTTCAGAGGAGACAGTATCATCTCTGCAAAATCACTTTCCTGATAGAATGCAACATTTGATCTGAGTGCTGAAGAAGGAGTGGAGTCTCTAGGGCAGAAGAGGAGGCGAGGGCATTGCAAGTAGGAGGGGCCAAGGGAGAGGAGGCGAGGGCATTGCAAGTAGGAGGGGCCAAGGCAAAGACCAGGCAGGGAAGGAGAGGGCTTGTCTCATGGGAGGTTCCTGCTAGAAATCTCCCTCGGCTACAGGTAGAAATGTGTGAAAGGAAGTTAGATTTTTTGCTCCCAGGGAGAATATTTTATTTCCAGATAAGGAATTTGGAATAGATTAAATGTGTTTTTTATTGCAAGATAATTTAGGTAGCTTTGTGAAGAGGTCTATCCAAAATGAGGAGAGACAAGCGGCAACGAATGCCAGCAAGGGAAAGAAAGGTCAGGTGTGGATAGAGAAGCTGAGGTCCCGACAGCACGTCCCAGTGGCAGCAAAGCTCTCACATAAAGAAGATTCTTGTTAAACATCGAAAGAATTAATGAATGAGGGGCGCCTGGATGGCTCAGTGGGTTACTCATCTGCCTCTTTCTTAACTACCCACCTCTCCCTTGAGTTGCTCCCTGCGTTTGCCTGATCCCTTCTTCCTAAATTCCAAACGTCTCTATTAATCTGCCTTTCGTTCCAAACCACCTTCCCCGAAAAAGATGTATTTACTGCAAGAGTCCGTGCAGGAGCAGCTTGTGTCATTTGACATGTGGAGGGAAGATCTGTGCAGCTGGACCACCGTGAGCCAGCCGGAGGATGGCCAGATGGGAGCCAGACACAGTTCGTGCCATTTGTATCCCCTACTTTTAAAGGAGTTCGGACCTTATCCCGAGAGCAATGGGAAGCCTGTAAAGGAGTTTAACAAGATAATTATGTGCTTAGGCTTTCATTTTTAGGTGACCCTTCCAAATCACAGTGCAGAATAGATTCGAAGAATTCAAAAGCGAATGTGGGGTAGCTATTCCTTTAGTCAAAGTAGAGATGATGGTGGTTTAGGTTATTGTAGGAGCTGTGGAAAAAGAGATAGCCAAGAGGTCGAAGTGGGGATCAATTCAAATGAAGAAATAGAGAGAGGGTAGCAGGAAGGGTGATGACCAGGTTTTGCGCCATGAGCACCTAGGTACCATCTCTCAAGGCAGGAAATTTTGGAGGAAGTTCAGTTTAGCGGGGAAAAGAGCATGTGCTCCGTTGGCTAAATGGGCCTGTTGTTCAGTAAAGTCTGGGCTAGAGAAGTAAGTGTGGGAGGGCCTCTCTTCACATCTTTCAGCCCCACCTCTTACGCCAGTCAGAGCCACTACACCCACCACTGGTGTCCCCTCTCAATAAGTTTCGACCAGATTTTTGAAATCTAGTCTAAAAAAGGAGAGGTCTAAAAAGGAGAGAAGAGAGAAAGAGAGAGAGGTCCAAGCAGCCACAAGAAGGGAATATTGAAGGAGGGAGTGGCCAGTTTTGTCAAATCCTTTAAGCTCAAGATAAATGAAGACCAAAAATGCATGGCAGGTTTGGCGTCGTCGAGGCCAACGATGCTCATAGCTAGGAACAGCCTTTCCTTTTAACAGAGCACATGGTTATAAGAACACAGAGAACTGCAATCAAAGACATTCTCAGACTGAAACTCTGGGTATTGAGAAGCTGAGCAGATAAGCAAGGGGGCTTTCACCCTGTGGGATCCCACCATGCTGGGGGCTCTCCACTGTGCTGTGGGTGGTCCATGACAGCTTCTGGCCGCGCAGTGCTCGACTCCAGCTGTGGGGTGTCGGGAAGGTGCACTGTGAGCCTACTGGTGATTTGGACGCTTCTCGGGTTACATTCACTGACCCCTGGGCCAAGTTAACAAGGATTCTTTAACTCAGTTGTCATCTCTGATCTTGTATAGACACATGATTGGGTTCTTATGCACAAGATATTACCCTGAAATTGAATCGGCAGTGCTGTCCTAAAGGAAATGCCTTTATCACCATAAAAAGCATTTTGCGGGACTTTATCGGGTATTTAAGCCTTTCCCCCATTTTATGTGGATTGTTGATACCAAAAACTTTCTATGAGAGTGAAAAAAAAAAAAAAAAAGAATTCCTCCATCCATATGCTTTATAGCGAGGGTCACTTAAAATTCTAGCCTGGCCCCACCACAAAAATGCCAACCTTTCTTTCCCAACAAAGTCCTTCTGAATCCCATCTCTAACTGTTAATAGTAATTTTTCCCTGACTCCTACACACAGCCAGCAAAGGACTTGGATGAAAGGCTCAAAGAAATGCAGAAACATTTTGAAATGGATGCTTTCTCGGTGTCCAAATTGAGAAAAAGAGCTCAGACCTGAGCTCTTTTCAAAGACTAGTTGCTTATAACTTTTGATAAAATATAATACTAATAAAGAAAATAGGGTTTGGACAAAGAGAAATTGCTTTTATATTTCATATGAAAATGTCAATACTATTATTCAGTTCTTGAAGGCAAGTGCTTTAGTCCCACTCTGAGGTACCTATCAGGATGCTGGAACACGCTTACCTAGAGCAGCTAACCTGTGTCGCAGGCCAGGCATGGTTCTCATACTCTCTGTGCCCTGGGTCTGAATCTTGTGAATAACTACACGAAATAGGTACCGTTATGTCTATTTCTTCAGTAGGGAAACTGAGATAGAGTTTAAGTAACTTGTTTACTTCTTTACATTAAACATTGATGTTTACTGACAGCTGATATGAAATCACTGGGCTAGAAAAATCAGACTCTGTAACCTGCAATGCACTGGGTTTTTTTTTGTTTTTGTTTTGTTTTAAGATTTTACTTATTAATTTGACAGAGAGAGACATAGCGAACAGCAAGAGAGAAAACACGAGCAGGGGGAGTGGGAGAGGGAGAAGCAGAGTTCCCACAGAGCAGGGAGCCTGCTGCGGGGTTCGATCCCAGGACCCTGAGATCATGACCCGAGCCAAAGGCAGATGCTTAGCCAACTGAGCCACCCGGGTGCCCCGGCAATGCGCTGCTTCTTATGTCATTCTTCAGTGGATTCCACAGCCTCTAAGGAGAGGCAGAATCCAGACAGAAGAGAAACCAGACGGAGAAGAAGAGGAATTACCAGTCCGTTAAGGGTCCTGTGTGTTGCTGCCAGTTCAGCGGCCAGGCCGCTGCCCATGGTCTGGCCCAGAGGCTGACGGCACCCACCAAGCCACCTCAACCACAGGGCCGTAGCCCAGGAGCGCTCCCCCTCCCCCCACTGCATTTGACTTTACTTCCTGCAATAATGTTAATTTGAGAAGACCATTTAAAGGTCGGCCTAAATTTAAGAACAGTTTCCAACAATTAGAATTTGTCGATACTGAAATTTTAAAAACGAGGGGGGAGAAAACCTTTTTGCACTCAGAAACAAACACCTGATACATGGAAGGTTTAACTCAGCACAAAATCAGTGGCATCTCAGTTCTGGAAGAGATCTTCACATTGAGTATCTCCGCTTACTTTCCTGCACTTTACAAGGCCAGAGATTTCCAAAATAAAATGCCATCTTTTTCCGTGCCTTCAAAATCTGTTTCTTAGACCTGTGTTCCTTCAAGATGCTATGAGCCTCAAAGCGGTTTAAAGGAATGCTCATCTTGAGATACAGACATGAATTCGAATCTTGACTCAACATCTATGCCCACATCCCATTTAGGACCTTTTCCTCCACGCTCCAGTTTCCTCGCATGCAAAATGAAAATAACACTCACTTTATGAAGTAGTTGTGAAAATGCTTCCATAATGATTAGTCCAGAGAGGGACTTACAAATAGTGATTAAATCTCAAAGTCAGTCCTTCTCACACTAATTCACCCATTTCAATAAATTATTTTGACATTAAAAAAAATGCTCGTCCGGTCACCAAAGCACCGTGGAGACTCTCGGGAATAACTGAGATGGCTGGGTCGTGAATTGTCTAAATGCCGCGCTTCTGAAACCAGGCAGCAGCAAAGAGAATCATCCGTCCAAGATGCTCTCCTTGGCTTGAAATACCAGTTCAGAGGCCACAGAGGGACTTGAGAATTCCACTGGCAGGTGGGCAAGGATATCCTTCCTCTCCTGAAAGTTCTAGACTTTGGGAAAAAATGATTCTTGCCTCTAAATCTCGTGTGTGCTTTCTTGGTGCCTCTGTGTGTCTTCATAGAGCAGATCCGATTCCGGGAAGGGGCCTGGATAAATCGGCCATCTGGGCTGCTCTCAGAGGGCGCATGAACTGCAGGGCTCAGGACGGGGCTGAGACCCACCGTCTCTGGGCGTGCAGGATGCAATCCCCACAGAATGGGTGAAACATAAAAGCACCAAGTTGATTCCGTATTCCTCAGGGTATATTGAAAAATAGTCCTGAGAGTCGGAAGCATTCTGAATCTGTTGTAGTCCTCCCGTTGTGTTGAACCTTTCGTACAGGGATAATAAGAGATACATTTTGTTCATAGAAACAAAACCCTGTACAAAATGAACAGTTCTCCATTGTCAATTGGTTTTTGGAACACACCAATAGTACACACCAAAAATTGCGTTTTATATCTCAAGGCAAATAAAAAACTTGTGTGTGACTATCTCCTGTCAGACACTTTTCTGTGTGGCTCAGTAATCTGCTGGCATGAGAGGAAGGTCAAGTTTTTTCAAGTATCATCCTAGAAAGGAGATGATTTCACCAGATACAGACACTGTTTCCTGGGACTGTTCTCAGAAATGTCTATTCAACATTCAGTGTGTGTGTATGTGCACATCAGAACATAAGTATCTACAGCTTGCATGTGTCACCTTGATGACCTTGAAACAAAGTTAAGAATAGAACAAGATTAAAGCAAGGAAGAGACAGGCTACAATTTCTGAGCTGAGCTATGTGGAAGAGCTGGTTCTAGCCCTTAAACATCCCAGGGGAGCTCTATGTACGTACACTTGCTTGAGTGCATTTAATTAGTTAACCGGTTAATGCCATGACCATAGGCGGTTTTGATCAGCCACTGGGCTAAGGACTTTAAACACAACCTAATTTAATCTACTTTGCAGGCTTTTGAAGTAGATGCTATCATGATGTCCATTTTAGAGAAAGGTAGACTAAGGTACCAAGAAGGAGGGCTAGTGCCTCCCATGGAGGTAGACAGACACTAAGTTCTAAGGCCTTAAGAACATCAGTGAGCTTCCTTGTGACGAGGGGTCAGGCTGCACACACAGACCGTCTGACCACAAAGCACAAGTTTTTACCCCCTACAGTCTATGGCTGCCTCTATCCCTGTGCTAAACCCGTATAGCATCCCCCCTGAATTTAGAAATAAAAATTCAAGTCATTCAGTCTCCACTTGATTATTGTTTTGGCCTCATTTCCTTTATGCCACCGAGGTTTCTTTTTTTCAGTGAAAGCAAGCATTGGATTCAAAAACTCTTAGATCTTAGCTGGGGTTAGAATTTATGATTCGTTAATTGATGATTCCTGGTTCCAAGAGGCAATGAATGCCAACTTCTCAACATCAGTTCAGCTCTGAGCACCCGCCTGCCGTGGGCTATGAGGAGTCCAACATCATTCACTGGTCGTGGTGCCTCGCCTTGCTCTGGGAAGCCCTGAGGACTCCTGTGCCCAAGTGGCCCAGGAAAGTCTCCAGTCTTCAGCTTCCAGGGAAGCTGGCATCATGGCTGTATAGGTAAGCTCACCATGTCAGGGTCAAGCACTGGCGTCCTACCACCTGTTACGCTACCAAGGCAGGCCTCAACGATGCCCCTCTTAACTGCTTCCCACTGACTGCGAGAGCCCTCTGCACTGCCCCCCAAAACTGGTATGCTGAGTGACCAGCCTCCAGAGGTGCCCACACTGCCATTGGCCCACTGAGTCTGCCAACTCCAATCTCTTCCTCCTCTTGACGAATGTGTACTGAATACGACCTAAGCACTACTCTAAATGTCATGGAGGAAAAATAACCACTGGGCAAAACAAGGCCCAACTCTTTATACTTTAGTGTGTAGACAGAAAAAAACTATAATGCCGTGACACAATGTGCTAAGTGCTAAGGAAACTAAAGCAAGAGAAGGAGATAGAGCAAGGCATGAAAAAAAAGACTCCTTGAGGTTAGAATATTTGAGCATATATAAGAATGAAGTCAGGTGAGCCTTTTGAGGCCTTTGGGGGAAGAGAAAAGAGCAACTTGCTTGAGGAACACCAAGAAGGACCATTTCCCATATCCAAGGAAGGGGGAGAGTGAGAGGACATGGGGTTGAAGACTTAGGATCTTATGAGACAGTATAGGCCATGGAAATTGATTGATTTTATGCTGAGTATCTGTTAAAAGTCACTGTCCATTCTGTAGCCCTGCCTTTCTTCCTCTGCTCTTGGGATAAAAGGTGAACCAAATTCAGCTTCCAGGCCCTGTAGGATCCATCCTTCCTACCCTGTGGCCTCATCTGCCCTCACTATCCTTACTTAAATTCCTTTAATATGGTAGCTCTCAGCACTTGACCTTCACCATGCTGATCCCTCCATCGAGCACCCTCCTCCACCACCATTTACCGTGGGAATTTCTCCCTTTGCTTTAGGTCCCAGCTTAACCATGCTTGCTAGAAGATCCTTTTCCAACTCCCTGATCGTGATCTGCAGAATTTCCAGAAGAACCCTATGGCTGCCCTTGTCGGGTATATAAGTTTACATTTGTGCAATTCCTTGATTGATGTTCATCTTCTATACTAGACTCTGCTCTGCGAGGGCAGGAACCATATCTATTTGCTTACCAATTTATTTACCACCAAAATCCCTGTGTTTAGCAAATAATAATCTTTCAGTATCTATTAAATGAATAAACAAACGACCTCTAAACTTGCCCTCTCCAACAACCACCCTTAATCCCTTCATGGGCTCAGACCTTCCAAAACACCATATGACCCAAGGTATTGCTTTCATGGTACAGTGACGACATGGAGGAGAGATGATACCTTTCTATTTTTTCAGCCCCAGGCTCCACGAAATAATCAAACAAACTTATAGCTCTTTCTGTCTATCCCTCTTGCGATCTGCAAGTTTATTGAAGGGTACAATGTGGGAGAAACAGAGTGTGAGGCTCTGATCTGCCTCCCAAAGAGAGGCATCAAAAGAGGCATGGTGCTATATGAACACTGCCTCTCTCCAGGTGCCCCATCCCTCTCTTCTAGTCTTGTCTACACAGTCCTTCTACACCACCCCGCTGAGCTACACCACTCTCCTCCAAGAATTGCACCCTTGTTATAGAAGGAGGAGGTTCATATGCTACAACTCCCTCTAAAGGATGGTGGAGAGTAGTCCTAGGTTAGTGAGAGGGCACAGGTTGTGTGTGTGGGAGAGTTTCTGGGTCTATTTCTCCCTCTCCCTCTGCTCCTCCCTTCTGCTTGTGTTCTCTCTCTCTCAAAGAAATAAATAAAAAATAAATAAATAAATAAATAAATAGCTCCCCCTTACTCATCCAGGATGACTGGGATCAGTTTCAATTATATACTTTCTAATTCCATTTGCCACTAAGGTACAAAGAAGAAGGAAGATAAGGCTAGAGATTCATAGTGCAGCTTAAATTTCATTACCTTCTCTTTCCATACTACAACAGTCACCATCTATAGTTATGTAAAAACTGCCACAAAATTGGTCCTTTGCTTTCCCCTCTCTCAATCAAACGCTTTAATTCATCTTTGTATCTCCTATTTTGAAAGTATATAATTTTCCTACTAGTTCTTAGGAATTTACAGAATGCTGGGTCCCTGAAAATATCACTAAAACAAACTGTTGACAGGACAAAGCTGCTTTTTTTGGTTGCCAAGATGAAAGAAAGCATTATCTTGATAGAATCTCAGTAGCTTCTTAGAGAGTAGAGGGCAGACTTGTAATATTTATGACATTTGGAACATGATTTAAGATGGATGTTTCATTTTGGGAACTTGATTAGAATTGGATGAGGACCACTCTATAATAGTTTAGGCTTGATGAACACAGCAAGGTGGAGATTTTTAGGCAAGGGTTTCTAAGAGTGATGTAGAGAAGAGCAGTTGGAGAGACTAAAGAAAGTAGCTGTTGAAAAGGTGAATGTATGATGTTCATTTAGATGTCTGTCTTTTTTTTGAGAGTGAGGGGGATTTTCTTGCAACAGAAAAATACACCTATGTGCAACTTTTGCCTTCCTGAGCAAAACTTTCCTGGAGTAGTCATATTAGTGAAGTCTTCTCAATGGTACACTTTTCCAAAGATAGATAGCGTCGTATGGGTGTAGGTGGTTTTGGTTCTCAAATGCATCTAAATTTTAAGAATCGTGATTTGATTAAGACTAAGGATTCCAAAATTGGCTTAATGACTGAGGCTTAAAGAAATTATGACTTGTGTAAGCCCAGTTAGTTTCAGAGCCGGTATTTCCACCCAACTCATCGTTTTTTCTACTTCATGTTGCCCCCTCTGTAGAAATTCTTGTTATAGTCTAGCACTGTGGGCGAGGGCAACATGTCCAACTCACAGATGAATTCATCATGCTTTTCATATACTCTGGTACAACTAACCGTGTAAAATGTCATGCATGAACAGTAGAGTAACTTGGTTAGTGTAATCATGCCATACTTATTTGTAAAAAATATCCCACTGAACTTGAAAAAGTAACTCAAGGTATCTAACTTCTTGAATAACATCCTGTGGAGAGGCCTTGTGACAATTTATTTTGGATTACAGAGGCTACTGCAGCAATTTGTACATGCTAGGATAAATAAATAGGAATATGATAGAATACTTTTATGACAATGTACGTTGAAGATAATTCCAATAATTTACTTGTTAGTAAATGAGTGATGAATTCAAAAGACTTCTGGATGGTACAATATCAAAGAGACTTCATCACAACATCAGTCATAACTACTGCACATTTATAGATCTCCACTGTAATTTTCTTGATACATATAACTTACTTTTAACCTAATTGGCAACACTGGTGACTTAGCACTCAGAAATAGTTTGCTATCACATTTGCATATGGCTAAGATTGCTCTAACTTGTATTTGTGAAGTTCATTTTTTCTTCCATTGCTATTCATATCCTTATTATTACTGAATGATTTAAACATCACCTTAGATTTCCAGAGGAAATTATGATAAATATGATAAATTATGATAATTATGATTAATGATGGTGATTTATTTCAGAATTCTGTCCTCCAGAATGCATCTATCCTCTGTTAAATTAATGAACAAAATAGATCATGAAACTCTGGATGAATCAGTTTTATAAATACTCTTTCAATACTTGCAGGAAATTACTGTGATTGAGTTTCCAGACAGAATAAAGTTGGGAAGAAGGGGGAAAACTCTATTTTGGAGAATATGATTTCTTATATCTGTGGCTTACTTTTTATTTCTTTCATGTTAATTTCACTGTAATTTTCTATAGCTCCTCTTTGAAAACTCATATTGTCCTCCCAAGGATGACATTTCCTGCTCCTCAGGTTCTGAAAATAACAGTTCTAAATCCATCTATATAAATACCCCAGATCTTAATTTCTAACTATCACTACATCTCTTTCTTATTACTTTACCAATGTATCATCTCTTCCTGATAAATATGTTTTTCCCTCTATCTTCTCTCACTTTTAGAGTTAATTTATTTCTTTGGGAAAAAAAATAACAGATACTTTCTTGTTGATTATATCTTTTCTTGAGTCTATTAAAGAAAATTCTTGGTAAGTAAAACGTACAGCCTCCTTTCTTCAAGAATCAATAGCTCCCGGTCCTGGATGTTACCTATGGGAAGAGTAAACAGAGTTCCCTCAGGATTTGCTCCTTTTCATTAGTTCATAGTCACTACTATCCTACAAGCCAGAGTCATTTTACATTTTAAAAATGAATTCTATTCCTGCTTCAAAAAATGGAGTAAATACACTTTCCCCTATTCTTCCTGCTGAGTACAACTAAAAACCCTGGAAATACATATAAAACATTTATAAGGAGAGTCTCAAAGGTGGAGATCAGAGAATTTGGAGCCCAGGGAACGAATGGTGGTGAGCTTACAGTTTTCTTTTTGTTTCATATACTCTAGACTGGGTTCTAGAGAATCCAGAAGCCTGCAAACACTCACAGGCAGAGACAAAAACAAAATAAATAAAAATAAAACAAAGTAAAACAAAGACGCCAGGAAGAGACTGCTCTTTCTAACCAAAGAACCAAGAAATGGCAGGCTAGCAAATCAGAACACTTTTAGACAATAATTGCTCTTCTTCAGCCAAATGTCAGGGGAAAAAACTGCATCCCAGCGTGGAATTTAAATTTCCACACTTAGCAGACTATAATAAGGTACCCCAACAACCTGCAGAGTGGTGTCACAAAAAGCCAAGTTGGAAGCCTTGACTTAACATCCTCGCCAGGTAGTAAGTAACACAGTGCCCTACCTTGAGATGGTGTCAGAGGATGTCCAACGGAGCATCAAAGCTTTCATCACCGCTCAGTGAAAATGTGATAATTAGGGATTATTATCAGTGATAATAAGGCAATCATCTATGGTTTCAGTAAGACCACATGGGGAACAGTGCCTCTCCAGCTCCCAAACAGAATGGTATCTGCTGCCGAGGACTGATGGGGAGGGGTGGGGGAGGCTGAACTCCCAGCCCCACCCTGCAATAATGAGAAGCCTCTTTCCTGCCATGACACCTGAGTCACAGAGACTGAATGGGAAACCTGGACTCTCACCCCTTCTTGGCAGTAATGAGGGGTACTCCACAGCCGCTGCCAGAGCAGTTTCAGGTAAGACCTGCTAAAACACAAAATTTAAATAAGACACAGAGTCTCATAATACCTTAAATGTCCAAGTTTCAACACCAAGATGATAGAGATGTTAGAATTATCAGACAAGAATTTTGAAGCAGGAATCATAAAATGTTTCATTGAGGAATTACAAGCACACCTAAAACAGATGGAAAAATAGAAAACCTCGGGAAGGGACTATAACAAAATATAAAGAAAGACCAAGAAGAAATGTGAAAAATACAATAAATAAAAAACTGAACAGATGAGCTCAATAGTAGAATAGAGGGGACAAGGGGGTTAATCATGACCTTTCAGATACAATATAATGATCGAATCTGCAAAACAGAGAGAAAAAAGACTGGGGAGCAGAAGGGTATGGGAACCTGAATAGAGCCTCAGGGAAAGATCTAACATTTGTGTCATCAGAGTCCCAGAAGAAGCAGAGAAAGAAGGCACAGACAAAAAAAAGTACTTAAATTTTTCAAATTTGGTAAAAAAAATGAACCTATAGATTCAAGCAACTGAGTAAACCCAAAAAGTAAAAATACAGAGGAACCCACACCAAGACAAATCAGTCAAACTTCTGAAAATGAAAGCAACAAAATGAATGAAAAATGAAAACAACAAAAATCTTGAAAATACCAAGAAAGAAATGATATCTCACTTATAGTAGAAAAACAATTGGAGTAAAAGTGCTTTTCCTTCAGAAACCACAGAAGCCAGAAAAAAATCATTCAATATTTTCAAGAGTTGACAGAAAATATCTGTTGACACGATTTCTATACCCAGTAAAAATATTATTCAGAAATAAAGGGGAAATTCAGCATCCTCAGATGAATATACTAAAGAATTTGTCACCAAGCAGATCACCATACAAAATGACAAAGATCTCCAAACAGAAAGAAGGAATCATGAAAGAGCAGAAAGGAAGAATAGTAGAGATAGTAAAAATACTCTAGATATTCTTCTTCCTCTTGAGTTTTCTCCATCATATTTCATGATTAAAGCAAAAATTGTAACACTGACAATTAATATGTTATTGAGAATAATAGTTCTCAATTAATATAAAGGAAACCTTTAAGATGATTCTATTATATAAATTACAGAAATGTGATAAAACTGTGCAGAAATAAACACACATAGGGGTGCCTAGGTGGCTCAGTCAGTTGAGTGTCCAACTTTTGGTTTCAGCTCAGGTCATGATTTCATGGGTCATGAAGTCAAGTGCTCCCTCCCCCTCCCCCTCAAGCCCTGGGCTCAGTGAGGAGTCTGCTTGAGATACTCTGTCTCTGCCCCTCCCTCAGATCACATGCTCACTTTCACTGTCTCTCAAATAAGTAAGTAAAATCTAGAAAGAAAGAGGAAGGAAAGAAAGAAAGAAAGAAAGAAAGAAAGAAAGAAAGAAAGAAAGAAAGAAAGAAAGAAAGAAAGAAAGAAAGAAAAGAAAGAAAAATATGCATAGACACAAGTGTGTATAAAAGTGAGAAAATCTGAATAAGATTAAAATTATATCAACACTAATTACCTGTTTGTGATGTACTATCAGTTATACAAGATACTATTGTGAGGGAAACGGGGTGAAGGATGCATGGCATCTCTCTGTGTATTAATTATTGCAATGGCATATGAATCTACGATTATCCCAAAATAAGATTTAAAAAAAAAAAAATGCATTCCTGAGGTGGAAACCAATATGAATAAGTTTCCATGACTCCAGAAACAAAGGCTGATGTCTACAAAAGATAGAAATGTTAGACTGAAAACTGCTTAGCTTTATTTAGTAACCAGTATGCTAGGTTGGACCAGAAATAAAAATAAAAAATAAGCATCACCTAGAAAAGACAGCTAGAAACTTGGGAAGGATCTCATAAGATAGTCACAATATGACTTATCAGACTCTGTGATAAGGTCCTGAGGTTTCCAAGTTCAGAATCTCGACTTTAATCAAAGCACCCAGAATTTATGCATCTATGCAGACTAATATTTTTTTTTCAGACTGACTAATATTTATCTAACTCACACAAGTCAAATATTTACATGAGCAGAAACATGTAGATGCTCTTTCTTTTCTGACCTCTCTCTCCCATCCACCTTTTTCTCTGGGTGTTCCTTTTCCAAGGCCCTCAATAAAGTATCCCATCTTTATTTGGGAAGCATATCTCCATGGTTCCTGCTTGAATACTGAGATGAATGCTTCCAATTGAATATTAATGGAGCTTAATGGACCTCACTCATCCCTAAAGGAGAAAATTGAACTCCACTCCTATGAGGAAACACAGTGGGTAAAAAAAAAATCTGGTTTTAATTTTGTTTAAGCTAAACCATGATATCAATTATAACTGAACTGTAAACAAATTTATTTATTAAGAAATTCATTAAGAAATAAGTACACTCCACTCAAGTGAGCATTAATTTTTCACAAAGACCATACATATAAAAAATTTTTATATGAGGAAAGGAAAATTTCTCCCATTAATTTGATTTTGACTTTCCCCTCTAAAAAAACAGCAACCTTTGCACTATTCTTGTTAAGAACATCTGTTTCCTTCCTAGGACTAACTTGTATTGTGAAGTCCACAGCATTGTATAAATAGCTCCCTCTTTCACATCCAGTGCAAGCCAATGGGTACTTTATTCTTAATTTCATAGGAAATTGAGGAGGTATAGAAGAAAAATATACCCAGTTCATGAACCCCAGACATGTGTTGATCTTTCACTGGTGTTCTTTTCCCAGCTTTGTCTCTTACCCTACATAAGTACTTCTTTTACATTTTTTTCATAATTGCAATTAATTAAGTATGGAATAATTATTCTACCTATACTATATACCAGGTTACACGCTGGACCCCAGGAGAGTAAGGACAATGTCTTGCATATCCATCTGTTCCCAATGCATGTCATAGGCAAATAGTAGGAACTCAATAAATATTTGTCAAATGGATGGATGGATGGAAGGAAGAATGGTTAGAGAAAATGGCAAATGACTTAGCTGTCTGTGCCTCAGTGATCCCATATGTAAAATAAGGTAGTTCTGAATATTAAATGTGATACCATAATGCACACAGAGGTATTCTTCCTTCCTTCCTCACTTCTTTCCTTTCTTCCTTTCTGCTTTCCCTCCCTCCTTTCCTTCCTTCCTTTCCTTTCCTTTCTTACTTTCTCCCAATCCATCAATCCATTTATTCATCCATCCATCCATCCATCCATCCATCTATCCATCCATCTATCATCCAACTATATATTTAATCTGCATCATAAAACAGAGGGGGATAATTAAGGTCTAGTGAAGGTTAAAAGTAACCAGATTCTGTGCTTATAAAAAAGTCTTATCATAGCTTGTATAAAACTGTAGTAACCTACTCATCATAGTAGACTCATAAAATATGAAACTCATAAGTATATACAATATAATGTAAATTATATTTATTAAATTATATTATATAAAATAAATATAATATATAAATTTACACATAAATTTATAAACATATAAATGTATTATATAAATATAAATAAATAAAATTATATTATATAAAAATATATAAACTCATAAAATATAAAAAGAATGAAAAGAAACCAAAGAATTTCCCATGCTACCAAAACAATTATTGTTGAAATTCTTATAGATTCCTTTCAAGCCATTATCTATGAATAAGTTAATTGAAGTATCAAATGAAAAGACCATTAAAAAGCAAAGTCTAAAAGCAAAGTCTAAAATAACTCCTTAAGAGTAAACTATTACAGATGAATGGATAAAGAAGAAGCGATACACACACACACACAGGAATATTATGCAACCATCAGAAAATGAAATCTTGCCATTTGCAATGATGTGGATAGAACTAGAGTATTATATTAAGGAAAATAAGTCAATTAGAGAAAGACAATTATATAATCTCACTGATATATGGAATTTAAGAAACAAAACAGAGGATCATTGGGGAAGAGAGTAAAAAATAAAACAAAACAAAACCAGAGAGGGAGACAAGCCATAAGAGACTCTCAATCATAGGAAATAAATTGAGGGTTGCTGGAGGGGAGGAGAGTGGAGGGATAGGGTAACTGGGTGATGGACATTAAGGAGGGCATGTGATGTAATGAGCACTGGGTATTATATAAAACTGATTAATCACAGACCTGTACCTCTGAAACCAATAATACATTTTATGTTAATTAATTGAATTAAAATAGTTAAAAAAAAACAAAATATATATATATAAAATAAACTCTAAATAGATGATTAAATTGACCTTCATTAAAATATCTACTAGTGATAATATATTTTAAATAGCATTTTCTAATTATAAAAGTGATCTTTGTTATTATAGGGTATTCAGAAAATAAAGAAAAGTTGAAAAATATTTCACAATTTCACTACAACTTTTTTCTACACTTCCATTTCAACACTTGTTCAGATGTGTATTACAAATATTACATCTTTCAAAGTATATAAAATATTTAATATTTATTCTTATCAAGTATAAGATAAACACAATATATATCTTTGTTAATAATTCTCCACCTATTAAACATTTCTGAAATCATTTCATTTGAAGATCTACTCTTTAGACATGGTGTAATTCCAATAACTATTTTATATTGTTGAATATTTGGGTTATACATAATTTTTCACTATTACACAGTTTAAGGGTAAGCTTTGATTTAGGCTTTTTAGGAACTGTGTCCGACTTTCTTGAAAGATATGCTTGTACTGTGAATTATAGATCAAAGTATATGAATTATCACTTTACCCTGGCTAATAAAAATATATGGGTTTTAAAAGTTTAGATATTACAGATGTGTGTTAGTAGGAGGTTAGTAATTTGGTATGTGTCCTTTTAGATTTTATGTGGGACTTTGCTTTTCATCTTACTTTGTACCTGATTCCTACTTAACACCAAAATAGAAGGGAGAAGGCAACAATAGTACTTGCCCAAAAAGTCTTGGGGTAGGGGAAATATGTATTTACATAAAAAGTGTGTTTATACAGAGATAAACTTTTTATGTTCATGGTAAAAGTATTTACTCCTTAGCTATGAAAACTGATACTTCGATTTTATTTTTTATACTCTCTCTTAGACTCTTTTAGCATTAACACTACTGTTGAGTTGGTTTTCCTCATGGGAGATTATGTTCTGAGTACATGAAGTAGGAAAATGATTAAGCCATTAAGATGACCTTAACAAAAACATCTCTTCTATCAGTGTCTACAGTTCTAATTTCTGTTATTAGCTGCATATTATAGACATAATATTTAAAATATCCTCTGTTCTGTAATTATATATCTTATAGTTTATTTCTCATTAATGATGTTTTTATTATTTCCCTTAATTTTTTTCCTCTTAGTCATAATGATTAAAAGATTTTATCTATTTCTTTGTTCATTCTAAAGAATACAGACTATATGAGTCTGTTGTGGTAGCAATGGTGATTGTTCTGACCTAACTCATTAGTTTTTGCTTTTATGTTTACCTTTTTATTTTTACTAATTCCTTCTTTTATCTCTTTTGTCCTCTTTTTAAATTTACAGATCTAACTTTTAGTTCAATTGTTTTAAATATTTCCTATTCATTAATACAAATTTTAAAACCATGAAGTTTCCCCTGAGTTACAGATTTGGCAATGCCTGATAGGTTTAGGCATATAGCATTTTTGTTGGCATTCACTTCAAACTGTCTTTTAGTTCATTCTATTTATTTTAATTTGAGAGTTAGTTTAGAGAGTGGTTTGTTTGTCATTACTATTTCCAAGCAAGTACATTTATAGGACTCTCTTTCACTACAACAAGTAGGATTTTTTACTATGAATTTACTTGGTTTTCTGGTTCTGTAGTATACGATCAGTTTTTGGTGTGTTTTCCATGAATATTTAAAAATACATATTTCTAGGGCGCCTGGGTGGCTCAGTTGGTTGAGCAACTGCCTTCGGCTCATGATCCTTGAGTTCCGAGATCGAGCACCACATCGGGCTCCCGGGTCCACAGAGAGTCTGCTTCTTCCTCTGGCCTTCTCTCCTCTCATGCTCTCTCTCACTTTCTCTGTCTCTCAAATGAATAAATAAAATCACAAGGGGAAAGTTGGAAAGAACTCAAATACATGGAGGCTAAAGAGCATCCTACTAAGAATGAATGGGTTAACCAGGAAATTAGAGAAGAATTAAAAAAAGTCATGAAAACAAATGAAATGAAAACACAACTGTTCAGAATCTCTGGGACACAGCAAAGGTGGTCCTGAGAGGAAAATATATAGCAATACAAGCCTTTCTCAAGAAACAAGAAAGATCTCAAATACATAACCTAACCCTACACCTCAAGGAGCTGGAGAAAGAACAACAGATAAAACCTAAACCCAGCAGAAGAAGAGAAATAATAAAGATCAGAGCAGAAATCAATGAAATAGAAACCAAAAGAACAGTAGAACAAATCAACGAAACTAGGAGCTGGTT
>CM052810.1:26704727-26993735 GCA_028533885.1 Nasua narica | reverse complement strand
GGAACTAGAGGGTATTATGCTAAGCAAAATAAGTCAGTCAGAGAAAGACAATTATCACATGATCGCTCTGATATGAAGAATTTGAGAGGCAGGGCAGGGGGTTATGAGGGGTGGGGAAGAGAAATGAAACAAGATGGGATGGGGAAGGAGACAAACCATAAGAGACTCCTAAACTCACAAAACAAACTAAGGGTTGCTGGGAAGTGGGGGGGTAGGGATATGGACATTGGGGAGGGTATGTGCTATGGCAAATGCTGTGAAATGTGTAAGCCTGATGATTCACAGACATGTACCCTGGGGCAAATAATACGTTATATGTTAATTAAAAATTTCAAATAAATAAATAAAAATTAAAAAATAAAAATACATATTTCTTGGGTTTAGATTCCAATATGACTATATTAAAACTCCTCTACTCCTTCTTTGTGTTTGTCAACTTCAGCCATTAAATTCTGAGAGAGATGTAGTAAAACTCCCACTTGCCTAAGAAAATGTGTATCAGATAGATGATAGATAGATAGATAGATGATGGATGATAGGTAATGTCAGTTGGTGATTATGATTATAAGAACAAGCATCTTCATATAACTTAAACCATAACCTTCTACTTTTCTGAACTATCATTCTGTTTTTCGTATTTGGCAGAGGACCTGGGTCAAGCTCTGGCTTCTCTGTTATCATTAGTAATGAAGGATAGTTGGAAGAAAGGCGGGGGGTGGGGGGGGACAAGTGCCACACCCCCCCACCCCCCCACCCCCGCCCTGTAACCACCCTTAAAAGGATTTTAGACCACTCTCGAAGGAGCCCTCCACCTTTTCCCACTTGATAGTAGATGAAAAAACTGGATTGGGTGACAGGCTCAAGGAGGGTTAATCAAAGATTAAAACAGCCCACCAACAAGCCCATAAAACCCCCTAGACTTAGAAAGTCCAGTGGCCACCCTTTCAGGTCCACTCTGTCTCCAGGAGCTTTGCACTATTGTTCAATAAACTTTTGCTTTGCTGCCCACCACTCTTCATCTGGTTTATCTCTTCATTCTTCGAGGCAGCGTGACCAAGAACTATGGGCATACCGAAGGAAAAGAAATTCTGTAACTTAGGAGTTCAGGTTATTTAGTTAAAATCTTTTTGAGCTTGAGTTTCCTCACTTGTAGATGCAAGATAATAATAGTCCTTCCTACTGTAATAGATTAATATAAGGAGCAAATGAAAGTCAATAACGTAAAAGTTTTTTAAAGTCAAGTTTTTTTTCAAATATGAAATGTTTTTATTATTATTATTACTTAGTAAATTTCAGACCAGTGGTTGATATTTCCCTAAGACTGCAATTGGCTGGTTTACATGGGTGAAATATTAAGTTTGGGAAAATTCTACAAAATTTATTCTGAGATATGAAGTATTTGCTATGAACCTGGACCAAAATTGTTAAAGCCATTTTTATATAACTTTTCACTAAAAACTCACCTCTAATGGATGTTAACTCTTTGGCTTTCTTAAACAGTGATTTTATTAAACTGTTTTATTCACCAAAGTATTATGAAAGAGGAGATGAAATGCCGCTCTTAAGTTTAGGAACAAATTCTGCTATTTTTTACAATGAGGGCATTGAACGTGAATCCTCTTTGAAGTTCATTTTATCCCCTAAATTAGCTTTAGTGTGTTTGTTTTAGAACATTATGCTCTTATATGTGAGTCAAGGGGCATATGGCCTCTTTATTGGAAAATAAAGAACAGATGTGTGATTTAGATAAGTACACAGAAACATGTGAAGGTCAATAGCAGGTGACTCATCATTTTTACCATATTGTGGAAGGGATATGAATAATTTCCTTAGAGGAAATTTAATCCTTGATACAGCGACATCAAAGAAACCATTATTTTATTTATTTTACTAGATAAGCATAAAAAGATCTAACAAAAATACCAGTTTCTTCTTCAAGTTGTTAATAATTCTCTGGACATCCAGATGATGGATTTAAGAAAATGTGCTGAAAGCCAGTCCGAGTACTGAACAGTTATGTTAACAAAGGCCCATCTTAACTGAAAACAGACACTTCTTAAACAGACACCTTTCTTTTAATTTCTTTGAATATCCAATTCACTGTGCACGAGAAGACAGTGGGTAACTTGGCTTGGAAGGATGTTTTATTTATTGTGTCTTTACATACCGAAACCTTGTGTGAGCATCCCTTGAAATCGAAGGAAAGCACCTAGTTTTTAACAGGAAAAAAAATGAAGCCATAAATGAAACCATAGTTCTTGAAAACTTTTGAAATCTCTCTTCATTTTTTTCCCTTTCCATTTTGATCAATTCAAGAGTTTTCTGGAGGACAGAGCAAGTCTTAAAAAACTAAGTTAGCATTGGTTTCATGTTCAGAGATCACATGTATAGAGCCATCCCAATCACGACCGGGTCTTCTCTGAGTCCACATTTATTTCCACAGTTGTTAGGAAACCAGTTCAGACTCTGGATCTTTGAATCTAGACTCCAGAAACATCCTTATTAGTTTCCTTAGAACCGATTTCTAACTACATCAATATATAGTGATATGTAGCAAGAACCATTTCCTTAGATTATTCATCTATTCATTTACCTGTCGTGAATGTATGCATTTATTAATTTAATAATCCATCACTCATATATGCTAAGAACTCTGCTAGGTGCCTGGAGAAATGGAGATGATATTGTTTAAAAAACTCACCTGGGGGCCCTAGAGGATCTCCAGATGATAGTGCCAGAGAGAGATGCAAACTGTTACAAAATGATGTGATGAGAAATGAAATGGACGCAGTCCCAGGGGTTAAGAGTGCACCATAGAGGACATGCAGACTTGTCTCTGCTTTGGTCACCATTATATTCCGACACTGGCAAACTCTCTGATACCGGTGGCATTTGGCAAACATATGATGAATGCCTGGATGGGTGGATGAATGGTAGGTCAAGGATGGCTTCTTATAAGAAAAATCAATTCAGTTGTAGCTTGAAGACTATCAAAGTGTACATGAGAGAGACGCTTCCACGTGAGTAGCTTGGTAGAGAGAAATGAAATAGTATTGGCATGCTCAGGGTATGGGCAAGTATGATAGAGCATTTGGTGAAATGACTGGAATGTACATCACTAAGAAATGTGGATTGGTGGGTAATAAACACTAAAAGATTTATGTAGGAAATTGACATGGTCTGATTTACTAGGTGAGAGGATAGGGCTACAGGGAGGCAAAGCCTTTGGGAGTGATGGCAACAGAGTGGTTGAAATTACAGACTCTTGAATCCAGATTGAGAAAGGATACTTTTTCTCCTTTTGGAATTCCTTAGGGATTCCAATAACCTTGAAAGGAATTTACAGCACAGTGGCTAAGATCAGTTATACTGAAGCCAGACTGCATAGGCTTAAATCCTGCCTCTGTCATGTACTGGCTGGGTGACCTTGGACAAGTTGCTAAACCTCTCTGGGCCTTAGTTTTCTCATCTGAAAATGGGGATGACAACAGTAGAGCTTACATCATAAAGTTGTTTATTATGCGGATTAAAATGAGTTAGTTTGTAAAGTGATTGGAAAAGTGGCAATAGTGTTTATTAAATTTGTTAAAACTTTATATACTGATTCACAACTATTTTGTCTAAAATTATGCATATGCGTTTTAATTCTCTGTGTTCGTTTCTCTAAAACTACACATATATGCGCTTTATTTTCTTTGATTTGAAATTTTTACCTAATTTTCCTCCTAAAATGATAAATATTTGATTCTAAAGTAATAAATAAACCAGTGGTGATAAATCAGCCAATAGAACTTGCAAAACTTTGGTTGCTGAAAATTACGTTAAATACTTCCTCCTCACCAAGCATGTAAAAGATCTAGACAGAATTTGTGAGGAAGTGTTGGTGCTGTGCAGTGACCCACCCACCACCACCCAGGAGGAAGGATGGGGTGAACGGCCTCTTTCACCTCAACTTCCATGAGACCTCTGGGAGAGCTTCAGCTGTGTCCCCTACACTTGAGGAATTTCACTAAGTTCTTGAGTTTGGATCCTGCCTGAGAATTGGAAAAAGGCAGAAGACAGGCTGGCCAGCTCTGCCAGCAGCAGAAGTGAGAAAAGGGGCTTTTTCCTTGAATTCAAAGAATGTGTCAGAGCAAAAGAAAGGTGACTACCTCCCAGGGTCAGGACAGAGGCCGCAGATAAGAAAGGGCGACTGTGGAGGCAGGCTAGGGAGCAGGCCTCTGCAGAGAGAAGCTCAAGGTTTCTGGGGCCTGGGAAGGAGAGAAAATGAGGAGGAAATCTGTGTTCCTCCTCTGCATCTAGGGAACTGCCAGTAAAGGATCTCCAGCAAAGGGGAGGGGTCCCGCATCTAAGTCACTAAGTGGGTGTGAAGCTAGGCATGATGCAGACCTAGCAGGAAAGTGGTTTATGTGAGCAGGAACTTTCCCACCCTCCTACATTCCCTCACTCCCCACATTCCAATCCAGCCAGATCAGACATGGGGTTACTGAGCTGGGGAAGAGAGTCAAGCAGGAGGGAGCCCATGTCCCCCTCCCCTCCCCTCCCTAGCAGAAGTTGGAAGCGTTAACTTCTATATATAAGGCTGGACATTTCAAGCACAAAAATGAGATAATTTTGTGACATAAAGTGATCTTAATCTTTGGCTTGTGTTCTGCAAAGTCTTAAAACTGTCCTTTTTCGTGCATAGGCAGGAAAAATCTAGCTCACTGAGCACTCTGAGACCCGAGAGAGAAGGGAATACATTTGCTCTGTGAATTGAATCCTACAAATTGTACTTGTTCGGGGTACTGGATACAGTTTTTTGATTCTGTCTTCTGTTTTATCCATTTGCACATTTCACTCCAGACCGACCAACTCACTCTAGTGAGTGATTTTTATTTCCAGACCTTTTCTTTCTCATGCCTTCTCTCTCAACTGACATGAAAGCACTCATCACATTCAGGACTTCTAACAAATAGCCCATTATCCTAGTGATGCCAACAAACCCTTTGATCAGTGGTTCTCCAACCTGCCACCTTGGATAGATTTCAGAGAGTCTGAAATTGTCCCCTAATATTTGGATGAATGTGTAGCTGTACATTTTTTTTCTGGTGGCAAAATTGATAGTGTTTACCAAATTTTCAAAAAAGGACTAGAAGAAAAACAAAAGGTGAAGAAAATCTATCTGCATTCATACTTCTCTTATTGCTAAGATAAGTTAGAGATATTCATGTCCAGGTCTGCACAAAATCATGAAGAAGGTATAGTTTCTTTCTCTGTACTTATTACCACTAAGGGCTCTTTGTTCTTCCTTCCCACCTTTTGTCCCTCCAGTAAGTATTAGTATGGGGTATATGTTCCTCAAGTTACTGATGTCCCCCTGCCCCAGAAATTCTCATGTAAGCATTTTGCTCTCATAGATCACTTTTGAGATGTAATACAGGTGCCCGATATGGTGGAAGAGGAGGGGAAACTTTCTTGGTTGTTGGTGGAGTTTTCTTAATTCCCAACATGGCAGTATGTAGACTGTGCCTAGGGTAATGTAAAGAATATATTTTAATGTTTCAGGGGTTATTATACATGTATATATACATTAGGTTTTAAATTTACATATGTTCTTGTTCATTTCCTCGAGTTGTACATGTGCTCAGTACAGAGGAGCTGAGCAAATGTTTGATTATGGGGGTGGTGGTTGGTTTCTGGAAATTGAGCCTAATGAATGGCAGTGATTGTTCTCCACAGATGATGGGTCCCTCCATTTCTCCCTCTCTCTTGGGTCTTTTGAGTTGTTATTCTGAAACTTTCCTTCATTTGCTTCTTCATTTAGTCCTTCTCCATGATCTTAATTGTTTTTCAGAGTTGGCAACAGTTATCTTTGGTGGCCTTTGATTGTGGATTGTATCGTCACAGTTCTCAAAGTGCCATAAGCTCTAATTTTTGACCCTTTTCCTCATAGAAAAACAAAGGAGGTGACTTCTTCTCATTTAGTAAACATCACCTAAATCCACTAGCTTCAATTCATAATTTTACATGAATGCCATGGGGGAGAGTTTCTGGAGGGAACAGAGTAGAAATTTTAAGTGGTTATTTATAGATTTCCAGATGTTTTTCTGACTTTGGATGACCTAGTCGTGGGGTGTAAAATTACAGTGCTGAGATGGTCCACTTTCCAGCAGTGCAGAACTCCTCCTCTCGTGGAGAAAAGCATCCCCTCTGCTCCATTGAAGATTCCTTTCAAATCCACAAATAGACATCTCACACTGACAAGGTGTAGAGAAAATGAAGAAAGGAAAGAGACCAAGATGAAAGTAGAGGAAAAAAGTTTGCTTTGAATTGTGAATCAAATTGGAAGTCCTCGACTTCATTTGTGGAAAGTGTCCCTTGATCTGTTAAAATTGAAGTTCAAAAAAAGGTAACCTGAGTAAGTGCAGGAATTAGTATCTTATCACTAGCCCATGATAGAATTAATAGGATTGGTGTGGAGACCACAAGACTGAGCAAACAGAAGTGGTATAATTAAGGCTCTCAACCCAACTCAATGTTCCATAGGACTTGGTGTATTGAAGAAGTATGTCCACTGAGGTATGGGGCTGGTTAGGCTCTGTATTTATCCCTGAACCCCTTGCTTTCTTGGTTGATATATACCTTTTCCCTGGCTCGAGGGGAGAGCCCTTGGCACAAACCCTGGCTCCTCCCTGTCTGACCTCTAGACTGATACTCTTTTTATACTTTCTGGATACTTGAACTCTGGACTATTTTTCTTTCTGTCTAAATGGTATTTTTGTGGATGGTATTGGTTAAGATTTGAGGTTCATTTTCTCCTATAAAGATACCTAGTTGTTCAGCCACAACTGTTTAAAAGAGAAGCTCTTTGTCCCCCAAAAGGAATATACATGTTTTGTTTTTAGTTCCAATAATACATGAATGTTGCACAAAATTCAGTGCTATAAAGAAAGTTAATGCTCCCGTGAAGTCTCTCTTGCAAGAGACAACCACTGTCCTTATTTTTCATATGTTCTACAAGATTGCATTATTTGTATGTTTATTTATATAATGAGTATGCACACATGCACATACACACACATGCACACACACACACACACACACACACACACATACACACACGACAATGTAGCCTAGTGGTTCAAATCTGTCCAGGTTCAAATCTCTTCTGTAAACTTGTAAGTAACTTACCTCTCTGTGCTTCTCTTTTCCTGTCTGTAATTGAGAAAATAATATCTCAATTACATATGATTACAAATAATCTCTACATAAAGATGTAGAAAAGCATCTAGGAAAACGCCAAATACATGGTAAGCAATGTGTTAGTATCAGTTGCTATGACGCTACAAGATGTTCTGTAACTGCTCCATCACTTATTGGTAACTCATAGATCCCTTCCCATAATATTATAGAGAGATTTGTCTGATCCTTTAAAATAACTATTCTGTTTTATTGTATCTTATCCTATTTATTCTAAAAAGCCTATTCCATGTTCTATTCAATGTCCATACCTAGAATTTAGGTACAGTATTGAGACTAATACCATATTGGGCGCCTGGGTTGCTCAGTCGGTTAAGCGTCTCTTGATTTCTGCTCCAGTCATGATCTCAGGATTGTGAATTAGAGCCCTGTGTGGGGCTCCATGCTGAATGTGAAGACTGCTTAATTTTCATCCCACCCACCCCCGCCCACTCTCTTTCTTTAAAAAAAAAACCAACAACACCATATTGTCTTAATTATTGTGTTGTCTTTTGACTGTTTTAATACCACACATTTTTTCTCTTACAGAGGGGGATATAATTTACAGATTCTACAATTCATCCCTTGAAAGTTTTCAGTAACTTATAATCTATTCACAAAGATGTACACCTGCTGTAATCAAACTTAGAACATTTTCACTATCCAAAAGCTATACTGCGCTTCTTGACTGTTACCTCTCTTTTCCTTCATACCATTTGCCTTATATATCCAGGAAATCCCCAATATAATTTCCATGCCCCTGGATTTTCATTATCTGGACATTATTTATGAATGAAATAATACAACACATGGTCCAATGAGCTGTCTGCTTTCACTGAGCATCATGCTTTTGGGTTCATCCACATTGTGGCAGGTATCGAAACTTCATTTATTTTTCTTGCCCAACACTGATGTCTTGTGTGGATGGACCACTTTTGTCTATCCGCTGAACAGTAGGTGGACAACTGTGTTAATTCCACCCAAGGGCTGTTATATATAATGATGAAGTCGCTGCCTTTCACATCAGTGTTTCTCCTAATCACCATTCCAATAATCAGCAGCAGACTATGAGGGATCAAAGTCATTGCTTATCTCAATAGTGACCATTCATGTGCTTCATACTGAGAGAGCAAAACACAAACCATATTATGTGAGAGTCTCAATATATGCCTCTCAAGGGTATATGATTAATCAAGTTCTTCTAGCCAATGAAAAAAGACCTCGCATATGATCCTCCTTTAACTTAAGGTGCCATTGCTAGTTTCTGCCTTTATGAGCTTTCAATAATATGTAACAGAAGCTTGAAAGAAAACATAGCAAGCTAGTCTACTGCAATACAAATCATTTATTTGGTCATTCATTCATTCTTTCTCTTTCATTTATTCATTTGCTTGTTTATTTACAAAAATTGATATAATATGAAAGAGTGAAATTAATATTTTTGGAAAAGGAACAGATGCATCAAAAATTAATAAAACTACAGGTAATGTGGACATTGGGAAATGTGCACTATACAGTTCTGTGTAGTTGCTAAAGGGAAGCTGAAAATTTATCTGTTTGTTCTACCAGCCAAAGAAGGAAATAATATCAGCTATTGATTCTGTAACATTTTCAAGATAAAATAAACCTCTTATTCAGGGTAATCCATGTTTTTCCCTTACATCGACATGTGTTTCCTTATCTTGACATGTGAGATCCCTTCCTGGTAATCTCCCCCTAGCTACAGGCAGAAACACTGTACCATATTAGTGAACAACAGGTTGAAAGAGTCTTGAGTTAAAATAATGAGAATTTTATTCTTACAACTTCCTTCAGTTTACTCCTATGACATAACATGAAAGAGCAGTTCAATAGAAACCATTCAAAAGGGGGCAAAAAACAAGACACATTTTAGCATCTCAGAAAAATCACTTATGTTTGCAAGATTTCTCAGATTTAAGTTGGGAATAAGTATTATATCAATTCACTTGGTGTTGTACTGATGACTTCAATACCTGAAAGGGTAATTAATTCCAGGCAGGATCCTTCTACGTTCCTGCCAAGTTTATCTCAGCCTCTCTCTGCATGCAGATTTCATTCTCTGAAAGCACCTTACGCCACACTAAAGGGACATAGTCACCAGCAGCTCTGGATTGACTTTGTAACCACTTATTGACCTGTCCACCATGCACACACTTGATATGACAAATAAAATCCAAGGGCTTTGACTGGGGTGGGTAACATGACCAACCATGAACAATTGCTAAACCAGAGAGTCAGTCATGAAAGACGTTGTCCCATTTGGGACACTTAAGCTAGAGATGGAAAAAAGAAAGCAATGCTCCAAAGGGAGGGATGGGGTTAGTAAACACATGGCCACTGGAAGACTCAGGATGAGTTCTATAGCCAGTGTAATTGGTGCCTAATCATGATAATTACTTCACATGTTACGAGAATTAAATGTGGGAATGTGCTGTGCAAACAGGAAAGTGATATATAAAATCCTCAATCACTATTCTTCCCTGTATGATATTCTCGGAAATTTTAAAACACACACACACACACACACACACACACACACAGACAACTCAGAAAAAGATTTCAGAAGGAGAAGACTGTTTTGCCTGGGGGAAAAAAATGAAATTGCTTTTCTATAGTCCCTTGTGATTTGAGAGCAAATCGCCAACTGTTAAAAGTCTGAAAATGAAGAACCCCCAAGAGTTTCTGACCTGTCAGAAAGACAATGGCTCAGCAACTCCATTCTCAGACCGGGAGACCACTGTTTGCTTTGCAACCCTCCCCCGAGGTCTAGGAACCGTATGGTCATGATTCCAGTGACAGCACATGGTGAGTCCCTTACTGAGAAAATGTTTGTGTGTCCTAGCTGGTATTCTTTGTAATTAAATGTCTTTGAAAATCATTCCCCTAGAGTTCTAAGAAGAGGTTGGGTCATTGCCCCCCCCCCCCCATTTCCATGCCGCAAATTCCCAAGGGTGCTGTGAGAGAAGAAATATTCTAGTAAAGGTAATTTTCTAAACAATACTCTGAAGGACATCAAGGCAAGGGCATACTCAACAAAAGTGTGTCTTGCCCTATAATGTAAAGCTGAAATTTTGGCCTATATTTTCAAGATGGTTTAACAGAAAAAGAGCCATAGCCTTATAGAGTACAGAAGAACACATTCAAACGTCCTTTTCTCCCCTTCTCCGATAAGAAAGAAAAACTCCAGCCTGATGGAACAATTAAATTTGAAAACAGACTATTTTAAAATGGAGCTTTCATCTTGGTTACACTGCTAATGAAAAGCGGGGAGCATAGGTAACCGCAATTTTTACATAGTGGCTAATGAAAATTTTTGTATAATGATGGACTCATACTGTATTCAGTAAATATGCTTTTAAATATTCTGCTTATTAATTTCTTTTTTGTCTTTCTGCTTTGAAACAAATCAGTTTCCGATTACTGGACTCATATTTAAGCAAATACAATTAATCTATATATAGTTTGCGTGACAGGGGAACAACCCCCACTCTGGAGAGATTTGAATGCTAAGGCCATTGCCAGATTTAGGAGAAAAGCCTCCATTTAGTTCCCCTTTAAATATTAGTCTTGGGATGCTTGGGTGGTTCAGTCGGTTAAGCATCTGCCCTAGGCTGAGGTCCATGATCCCAGTGTCCTGGGGTCCAGTCCAGCATTGGGCTCCTTACTCAGCAGAGAGCCTGGTTTTCCCCTGCCCTTCCCCTTCTGATGCTGTCTCTGACAAATAAATAAATCAAATCTTTTTAAAAATAATAAATAAATAAATAAAATCTTTTAAAAAGATTAGTCTTTATTTTTGTAATGATTGAGATTATTATTGGAGAGACAGGTGCTTCCAGGTGAGGAAATTCCACATAAAGGCACAGGAGTCTGAGAGGGGCGGTTGAAATCAGGGAGCTGAATGAGGAAGGTAATATCAAAAAGTCCCCTGCAGGGGAGCCTGGGTGGCTCAGTGGGTTAAAATCTCTGCCTTTGGCTCGGGTCATGATCTCAGGGTCCTGGGATATCGAGCCCCGCATCAGGCTCTCTGCTCGGCGGGGAGCCTGCTTCCCCCTCTCTCTGCCTGCCTCTCTGCCTACTTGTGATCTCTCTCATTCTCTCTCTATCAAATAAATAAATAAATAATCTTTAAAAAAAAATACCCTACAGATGAAGAGGTGCCCTGGGATCCTCCCGGTCAGGTGCCCAGAGACACCCTGGTCAGCCCTAGAGCGTTCTGGGAGCAACGGTTATGAATCTACTCCAAGACAGAGTAAATTAGGAACACTTAGTGCAGGTAGCGCCCACTGAAGGGCTAACACAATCTGAGCCAGACTGTTGCGCTTTCCCATGAGGACCAGCAACATTGAAGAATGCGTTCCCACGAGACAGCTTCCTCTTGCCTGTTAATAAACGTGCAATACCATAAAGCTCACAAAACCATGTATCAATATGGAGATAAGCAAACTTCTGACTTTCTAGCCTGAAGTGTCTACAGTTGCACCTTTAGAGATTAAGCCTCCAAATTTGCTGGATCCCCGCCCCCTTCTCTAGTTATTGCTGCGACACAGAAATGTTTGCTGAATTAAAGGGACTGCATGTGACTTCATCCCATTAGTCATCTCGGCACCTGCCTCGTCCCATGTCAGCACGGGATTCTGCTCTTCCTTGTCCTCTCATCTGCTCCAGAATTTCAGCCAACAGTCAAGAACATGCCATGCTTCTTGGCAACCCCAGGGCCCAGATGCTGAATAATTTTTAACAGTTAACTCATTACTCGTGGTATTTTCATAGCAACAGTTTTGAAGCCGTCTGTGACCATGAATCCTACTCATGGATGGTTAATTATTGTCTTGCTAAATTCACAAAGTTGCTGCAGAAGTAACTTCGAGCAGGAAGAGTTGAGGTCGCGCTGACTGTAGGGGCTTCGTCGTCAGGTTCCAACTCAGTACTGTCATTGCAAATGGGTGCTTATCTCTCCAGTATGTATGCCGTGAGCACTCAGAGAAGCAGTGCTTTGCTTCTTAGGAGAAATAAAATATTTTCTCCAGAACTAAAACTTCTTTAGAACAGCAAGTAAAAAGCAATAATGTTTTTGAGCTATAGTTCCTCATTTGTTTATTCTTCTAACTGGGTTTATGATGCTACCTTAAACGAGTGAATTAAAATGTTTTATGTTTCCATAATACCTTCATTTAAATGACTTTAAACTAGGAACATATTGTGTACTGACAACCTACAGAGGCAGAGTAGTAGAAGTAAATGATTACTCCCTCTGAAAGGCAAACTGAGGCAAAGGGAGAATTTTGTAAGTGCTACATATTAACTTGGAGGACTCTTCATAATTATTGGAATGAAGACATTTTACACGCTAACCAAGATGACAAATATGCTAGCAACTGCTGGTAACTCAAGGAAGCCTCTTTCCCGTTAGTATCTGGAGGCAGTTCCAGAACTTTCCATGACATAGCCGTGCGGGTACCTAGCAGCCCCAGTGAGCCGTGGGACTGGCAATTTCACTGAGACCTATTTGCTACCTCTGGCCTGTGGCTTTCATGTCCAGAAAGAAGTGCCAGGTGTTTCTGTTGTTTAGATTGGGCACTAGATGATAGTGCATCTATCATCTTAAATGACATTTATTAACCCTTGTCCATAATGTTTATTTTTTAATTGATTTGAGGAATCTGAAAACAGTTGAAGTGATGGAACTGTCAGATGTGACATAAATGATTTCTTCCAAATGTCTCTGTGGCCAAGATCAAAACTGACCCGAGGACTCTTTTCATCTGTTGTGACTTAAAGCATTTAATGATTGGAATGGTTAGGAGCCTTAGGAGCCTCTCTTGCTTCTCCTTTCTTTCTCTTTTAGAATTGTCAATGTCCCAGAAATCTTCGAGCAGATCATTGGATGAATTCAGTGCATTCCTTTAGTTGTGCAGTGTGTATCAGAGAAGCTTCTGCCTCCTTCTTTCTTGCTTATCCCGATTTAGCAGAGTCAGTATTTTTAATTGTGAGTCTGTGAGTGAATAACTTTATAGAACTAGTACTTTTTTTTTTTAAGATTTTGTTTATTTATTTGACAGAGAGAGAGAGATCACAAGTAGGCAGAGAGGCAGGCAGAGAGAGAGGGGGAAGCAGGCTCCCTGCTGAGCAGAGATTCCCAACGTGGGGGGCTCGATCCCAGGACCCTGAGATCATGACCTGAGCCGAAGGCAGAGGCCTTAACCCACTGAGCCACCCAGGTGCCCCTAGAACTAGTACTTTAAAATCTTGGGCTATTAGAGTATGGTCTAGGGCACAGTCTCTAGGATTAGACTACTTGGGTCTGAATTCTGCTGTCACTTAAACAGCTGTGTGAGGGAGAGGGAAAAGAAGGCACCCCACTGAGCAGGGAGCCCAAAGCTGGGCTCCATTCTGGAACCCTGGGATAGTGACTTGAGCCAAAAGCAGGTGTTTAACCAACTGAGCCACCTGGGTACTCATTAGAAAATCATTTTTGCAAGCAGTTCTAATTTCTAAATCTTGTGGTAGAAAAGTTGATATTTTCTTTTTTAAAATGCATCATATTTTTGCATATGTGCAAATTATGTCTTTCATATATATGTTTATGTATTATATATGTTTCTATGTATGTAAATATGCAAAATATTTCTTTACATCATCTTGAATATGTCACAAAAATCATGATTCTTTTTTTTTCATGATTCTTAATATAATAGGTACTCATCAAAATTTTTGGAATTCAACTTTTCAGTTTAAATTTTTCACTGAACTGAATGGTTTGTGAAATTGTAGTCTGAATTTCTGATTTATGTAGCCTAGCCTCTGGAGAGCAACATCAAATTAGGAAGTGAAATAATACAATTTTTTGAAATATACACAATCCACCACTGAAAGAAGCATTAATGGTACAATACCTGAATTAAAGCAAAGTATACCATCCAGTCAACATTTAGGAAAACTGGTTCACTTCATAACTAGTTATAATTCTATGAGGGAATTAGTGACCCTATTTGATTTTCAAAATAGCCCTTGTCCTAAATCCATTTTTTTAAAACTACATTTGTAAAGGGGACTTTGTGAACGAAGAGTTAGCATTACATTATTTTCTAAAAGAACAATAATAGACCAAAACAGTGATTTTGTTTCCACATGTACCAATTTTTCAAAATTTAAGGTATTTCTTTAATACCACATTTACTAGCGAAAATGAACTCCATTGGTTTGGGGAAATTGGGGAAACGTAATGCGAAACTTAAATTATACAAGCATTATTTATCCAGGCCATCGAAGATATGTTAAAAAGAAATAACAGGCCCAAAATGAAAGTCACTTGTGTTAAGCCCAACAGATTTAATGCCTAACCTAATTGCAGTTTCATCCTTCCTCAGAAACGCAGTCTTTACCCATCAGTCTGGAACTTTCCAGTTATCACCAATGCAGTAATCTGTCACATGAGTCCTTTCCATCCCCCAAAGGAAATGTGGTAATCCCTCTAATATACCCTTTTGTCTCACAAAGGAAGATGAGCTCCCTGGAAACAACCCTTTGTTCATTTATGACTTCCTTGTCCTGCCTTTAAAAGCCTTTCCTTCTCTGTAGCCCCTTGGAGTGCCTTTCCATAGATGGAATGCTGCCTGATTTGTGAATCATTCAATAAAGTAATTAGATCTTTAAAATTCACTCAGTTGAATAGTTGTTATTCAACATATTTATATATAAAATCTTATAATATGGGGATTAAACTTAATTTCCATTATTTTAATTCTTCTAGGTACACAAGTTTCATACATAGTTAAAACTATTTACTTACTAGTTTACATATTGTCAGGAGGAAGAATTTCCTCAGCCCTTCCAGGTGCTTTTAGCAAGACTAAGAATCAAATTGACATGAGATAGATTAAGAGGAGAAAATCAAAATTTAATTTTGTACATATAGGGAATTCACACAGACATGGAAATTCCCAAGACACTCAGGCAACATGAGGTATCAATATGATTATTCTATAATTTCCATCAATTAAAAACCTTTCAAAGTATATGAACTTTATCAAAAATAGACATATTTCTATTAGTCATGCAACAATATATGTAATTCCATTGAACAGAAATATATTTTATAAAAGTACAAAACAATTTCAATTCTAGTTGGGACATTTTAAATTTAGGAGGTTGTACTTAATGGGTTAATCCAATTTGTGATTTTTTTCCACTAACACAGGAAAGAATTTGCATTCACTCATTTTATAGCTACTACTAGGGTCGTTGTTTTTCAACCTTGAGGTAGAAAAACAGCAGAACAACCAATTATTTTTCAAATGAAAAGTGCCTCATTAAATTAATATATCATAAAAAAGAAATCAAGTGCAAAGTGGATATTTATAAACATGTCATGTATATTTAACACCAAAACACCAAGTCATTTAGAGAATTTGGACAAACTAAAAAAATAAATTTTTTAATAAACTGATCATAGATTTTCATACTTAAAATTAGGTTTCAAAGGCTTTTCATTTATCCTTGTGTAGGTAGAATATAGTGATTCTTTTTACTGTTGTCTTAAAGTGAACTAAACGGCAAGCCCCTGGTCAGAGCCAAGGGCCACTGTTCTTAACCTCCCTATTTCCCAATAGCCAGGGTGAGTTGGGTGCCCTTCTCCCTGCAAACTTATCCTAAACCAGAAAACACTAACACAGAACCCAACTTCTTCCAATTCGACTTCATCTTCTTAATAACCAAATCACACTGTTGTCAAAATGCAACTATTTTTGTGATATCCTTGTTCACACACTGGTCCTTCTCCCCACCTTGCCTCATCTTTAAATTGTATCATCATACTATTAAAAATTAGTGTGAAATGTCCATCCCAGCTCAGCACTCTTGAGAAGTCCCTCCCTACTCCCAGTCTAGATATCTTACATTCTTAATATAACAAGTGCCTGATGCTACATGCAGGAACTCAGGAAGATTCCTCAAGGTCTGCATCTCTTTCTATTCATAGGGCCCATCTGATGATCTTTTTGTTTCTATACTATTGGTTCATGCTTGATTCTGTCTCTATACACATTTCCTCCAGCCTCCACTATCCCTCATCCCAGCTTCTATAGGGCAATAATGTGACTCATAAATAAGATGACCAAAATATTTTGGTTCTTAAAAGCTGCAGAACCGTGAAGGTGAAATGAGTGTCTTATTATTTGTAACAACCCTTTCTGCTGAAACTGGGTTTATGTCAGTGAAAGTGACTTTTGCAAAGCACCTAAGGATGGGGGCTCATTGCCAGGGCAACTGACCACAAGCACAGAGTACAAAATTTCAGCTTTGTGCCCTTATTTGTAGAGAAGGAAGAGGGCCCAGAGGTTGAATCCCTCACCAATGGACAATGAACTAGTCAATCATGCTGATGTCATGAAGCCTCAGAAAAAAACCCAAAGGAAAGGTCCAGAGAGTGCCCAGTTTGAGGAACTGGAAAGCTCCCACGTGTCATGTGCAGGGCCCCCAGCTCTGCAAGGATAGAAGCTCTTTTATTTGGGACCTGGCTCTATGTATGTCTTCATCTGACTGTGGATTTGTATCCTTTAATATCCTTTGTAATAAATTGGTAATCTAATGTCTGGGTTTCCTGCGTTCTGTGAGCTGTTCTAACAAATTAATCAAATCCACAGAAAGGGTTGTGGCAACCTCTGATGTATCCCGCTGGTCCGAAGCACAGGTCACAGCGGGGACTTAGAATTGGCATCGTTAGTTGGAGGAAGTTGTTGGAACCTCCCATTTGCGGCCAGTTGTTCAGAATCACAGGTAACCTGGGTTTGTGATTGGTGTCTGAATTGGAAAGAAGTCTGGGGACACTGAACCCTCTACCTGTGTAATCTGGTTCTACCTGCAGGTAGATAGGGTCAGAGTTGGGTTGATGTCTTGGGCACCAGCTGGTATTGGAGCATTGCTTGTTGGTGTAGGGAAGCCTCCAAAAAAACACGTTGAAATTGGATTCTGGAACCTAATTTACATAGGTACATTGGACCATCATTTCCTGAGTTTGGGGGGATCAAGCAAGGTAAATCGGGTCATTCTTGACCTTTTACATCTACACTTGGGAGTCTGCTTTCTTGGTTCTGCTGAATTAATTAATGCTTTTGTGAGACTTTCCATTTCCCCCACTTTTTGTTCATTTCTCCTGTCCCATTGCTTCATTGTGTGAGCATCCCAGGGCTGTTATAACAAAATACCACAAACTTGATGACTTAAAACCAAAATTTCAGTCCCTCATAGTTTTATAAACTAGAGGTTAGAGATTAAGGTGTTAACAGTTGCGGGGCACCTGCATGGCTCAGTCACTTAGGCATCTGCCTTCGGCTGGGGTCCTCATCCTGGGGTCCTGGGATCGAGCCCCATGTTCAGCTCCCTGCTCAGTGGGGAGCCTGGCTCTCCATCTCCATTCCCCGCCTCCTATGCTCTCTCTCTCGCGCTCTTGCTCTCTCTCTCAAATAAATAAAATCTTAAAAAAAAAAAAAAAGGTGTTAACAGTGGCATTCTGTCTCTGAAACCTCTAGGGGAGGATCTTTCCTTGCCCCTTCCCACTTCTGCAGGTCCCGGCAGTCCTGGACTTTAGCTGTGTTACAATCCCAGTCTGCAGCTTCTGGAACAATTTCCCTTTGTGTGCCTTCACGCGGTCATCTTCCCTCCATCCATCTTCTTAGAAGGATATCAGTCATATTAGGTTAAGGGCCCACCTTACCCCAGTATCACCTCACATTAACTAATTATATAGGCAATAACCTATTTCCAAATAAAATTATCGTGGAAGCCTCGCAGGGTTGGGACTTCAACATATCTTCTTTAGAGGACACAATTCAACCTATAACGTTCTCCTAGTCTGCTTATGCTTTTAAAAAACAATGTTCTTTACTATAGGTTTTCTGTAGTTTCAGGAGAAAGCAAAAGTCTTATATGACCTCTTGATGGTGTGATTGAATAATAGCAGTACTCTCTTGAACTCTGAGCCCATAAACTAAAAATGTATAGCTTTTTATTGAATTCCAGTCTCCTAAATGCCTGTTCCTCCCTACCTCTACCTCTAACATCAGCTCTCAAGATATTGCTACTTATGCATAATTGTCATGGGCAATTGGATTTCATTTCATTGATGTTGATTTGTACTCGTGGACTAACAACTAGCATAACATAGGGTGATAAGATATTTTTCAAATTTATTTTACCGCTACTCTTTCCAAAAAAATGTTTGAGATAGCCATAATGTAGCACAGATTCCAAGTTTTCAGAGGAAAGACAATTTTTGCATTAATATAATAAAATTTTGATCTAGCAAATTACTGACTTAAATGCTGTTCTCGTCGCATGCCCCTCTCTTAGTCTAGTTATGAGGACTATTCTTTAGGTAGTAATGTATAATAAGAGTTATGGGAGAGGTCATAGCACTAAAGTGCTCACATTATAAAGAAGATTTAATATCAAATATAGGTGATGGAAAAGATCTTTAAGCAAATCATGAGCACAAATGCTGTTAACGATGGGTCACTTCTTCAACGGCTTTACTCCCAAGTGTACCACCATATTAATCAAATACTTGGTATTATCTGCACACCGATTATTACTAAGAGACTAGTATTTCAAATAAGATCTTATTATAGTCATTAATGAATCTCCTGGCTAAAGTGGCACTTAAGTAAATCAACTCAGAGAAGTAAGGCTATAGTTGAAGAACAGACTTACGGCTGACTCATCACCAGCTAATTGGTGGTGACATTTGGGAAGATACTTTACATTTGTTATAAAGATTAGATATTTACACAAAATAATGTGTATGAGACTGGCTAATGTGTTGCCTACACGTCATAGATGTTCATTAAGAGCTATCACTTTTTATAGTGCTCAGCTAAGTGCTGGACACAGTTCGAAGCACTGGTCTGAATGTATTTATATATATATATATTTTTTTTAATTAAATTTTATTTTTTCAGTGTTCCAAGATTCATTGATTACGCACCACACCGTAATACGTGCAATACATGCAATACGTGCCCTCCTTAATACCCACCACCAGGCTCGCCCATCCCTCCAACCCCCTCCCTTCCAAAACCCTCAGTTTGTTTCTCAGAGTCCATAGTTTCTCATGGTTCATCTCCCCCTCCGATATATATTTAAGTTGTTTATCCTTTGCACGCCACATATGTTTACATTCAGAAGTGACTAAACTGAAAGTACCATTAGACGTATAATTTTCAGAAATTTATAATCATACATTTTAGATACATGTAAACGAAATAAGAGTAAACAGTGCTGGTCCAGCTACCTCTTGAAAAGATTTTTACCAAAGCATTCAACATACATAGCTGTCTTTCTTATTTTTAAGGGATTTCAGAAAAAGCGATGTTTCTCCAACAATGTTCTATTGATTAGTGGCTCTCGATCTTTAGCATGCATCAGAATCACCTGGAGGGCTTGTTAAAATACAGTTTCTAGTTCAGTAGTTCTCTAGTAGGGCTCAAAAAATTGTGTTTTTAATAAGTTCTCATATCACATTCTTAGATGAAGCTGTTGGTCTAGTGACAGCAATTTAAGAATCATTGCTATAGGTCAATGATTGTCAAGAAGCAAGACATTCTTCCTTAATTCTAAACATGAGTCTCTCTGACTCATGTTCTTAAATTATATCTAAGAAAAAAATAATACATTTGAATTACTCTTGCCTATAAGGTAATTTATTTTGAAATATTGAAACTAAAATCTGTACGGATAGTGAGGAAAGCCTGAAACTCAATGACAATTCCCATCCTGAAAGTATGGAAGATCTCAGTGCAGGCCTACTTACAAATAGTCCCATGACATAAACTTTGAGCATCAGGGGAAGCAAGAAATCCTTTGCACTCAAGAGGATACAATCCTGCTTTTTTCTGGACAGACAGTATGTCCATTCAGGAGCATTATCCCTAAATATATTAGTATTTTATTTCTAACTGATATTGGCAGGTATAACTGGATCATCTCAGGCTTATCTTCTAAATTAAAGCCATGTAAATCCCATTGCATACTTTTAAAATTTGTTCTCAGTAACATATGGATTACTTTCTTTTAAAGAATCTGTTTTGCTATTCAAGAATTTAGACTGTAATTGACCCATCATGGTACATAAAATATAGTTTTCACTGAAGTAGAGTCAAATTTCAAAGCTTTTCAGTTTCTAATTCCAAATTGGAGATGATAGGGGCAAGAAAGAGTTAGGGCACAGTATCTGTCTTTGCCAAGAAGTCAAGATTCTGCTTAGTCCCATCACTGAAAGAACCAGCAACCACATACCATATGATGAGGCAAATTTTCTGTTCTAAAAAACAGACTTATTTTTATCTGTAAGGGTGGAATAGGATGGGATTTCACACATGATACTAATAGTACAAAAAACAAAAAGTTCTTTTCTTATTGTTCAAAACATATTCCCTCTGATGACAGGCTTAGAGGAATGATTTACATTTTCTAATTAAAATGAGCTTACTCTCTTTTGGCTCAACATCGGTGCAAGGTCAAAGTTTAATCTCCCTCCCGGGGTCTGTCTTCCTCCTCAAGAGGTCTCCCATCCCTGCCTGGTACAGAGGAAAGCTAATGTTCTCATGGCCTGGGATTATCAGAGGTTCAGAGGCCTTCCTGAAGGGCCTCTGCTTGCAGCCTCTCACGCGGACACGCCTGATGTAAATTGTGAATGACTTTCTCAGCCAGGCCAAGGCAAGCTAACTGCCTCCAAAGGCATCAAGCCCCCCACTGTTGGCCAGTCTCCCCCATCAGTGGCACTGCAGAATTCCTTACACATAGCCACGATGGTTCTGTGGGTCCACTGGGCAGCTATCAGCCTAATTTTAGCCTTGTTGATCTTATATTACCCCCTCAGGCTATGAAGGCACCTGTGGAGACCACACACTCCAATGAGAGCCGAGATTTACTCAGCGCATCATCTCAAGGCCTCTGTCCCCCAAACATACCACAAAACTCTTTCCCTCACCTGCAGAAGCTCGGAGTGGGATGCTGGCCAGGGGCCTCCTGGAGTGACGAGTCTCCTCCTTGAGCTTCCTAAGTACCTCCTAAGGTTTCTTCTTTTCAGAGCTTATACCCATGGCCGGGTGTGAAGGAAAAAGGCTGGAGAAGGGGATGAAGGGCTGGGAGGGCTTCTTTCCTGAGGGGCCAGGAAGAAAGTTCATCCTCTTCTCATTTCCTCTGAGTCTCTGCCCTTCTCCACACTTCACTGTGATAAAAACTCCTCATGAAAATTGACTAAGAGAGTAGAACTTGAATGTTCTCATCAAAATAAAAAATTTAATTTAAAAACATTTCATTATTTTTATTTCTTTTTTTGAAAAGACACTTCATTTTCAACCTGGGCCTATCTTGAGTCCTTATTAGTTATGGCTTGAAATCTCACTTCAGCTGACCAACTTTTACTCTTGCTATATGAAGAAAAGGTTTTACAATTTACAAAAGTTTTTTTCTTCTAACACAACAAGGCTTTCAGAACTATTGCCTGTCTGGGCTATGAGATCCTGTTTTGTCAGTTTCAAGTTGAAATTGACTATTTCTGCCTTCCTAATTATTACGATGCTTATCTTCCTGAGATAATAGATAGCTCTGGCTGAAAGGTGGGGGGAAAGATCAAATTCAAGCAGGTATGAAAGAAAAAGCACATTAATTTTTTTAAATTCCCTGTTGAACTGACAATGTTTTAGGAATTTTTTCATGAAAAAACAATGAGGCTAGGGACACACTCTGGGGAGGATCACCATCATCTAAAGGCTGTTTTTAGCCCTTCAGGGTAAGACATTTTTAATTGCATTAGTTTACTCAAAGACATCCAGACTTAAATTAATTTTCACAATTTAAACCCATAAAAAGCTCATTTGAAATCATAAAGCTAATGTTATCATTTATAATGTAATACATATCTTCTTTGTCACCCACCAGCCTCAATCTTAGGAGGCAAGGTCCACAGGGACTAAAATGATGCAAGTAGATAACTATTTTTAATTGATTTACAACAAAGTCTTATATTTTTAACTTTAGAGTTGTAATTATCTGAACACTTTTAATGTACACACAATATGGGACAAAGCAATAAAATTTAATGTTGAGTAAGAGGTATAACCAGGGAAATAACCCTGAAATGTTATTGTCCATGAATCAGGAAGCTAAATCAGGTCTCAGGAATTTTCTATTCCATTTATATAAATACTATCAAATTACTATCAAGAAATCTGATATTCTGTTTCATACTATAAATACGTTATTTAATTTGGTACTAAATACTTCTCATGCTTAGAACTATTCATTGCAATAAAGTAAAGGAGAAATAGTATCTCAGCCTATACACAATGACTTAATGGTAGAAGTGGGACTACATGCCACTCTGCTGTTTAATATTTTCATATTTTTAACTGAATACACTCATTAAGAAAGGGAAATAAGGCGAGTATCTGCTTTTATCACTTCTAGTCAATGTACTAATCATTGTATTAGGGCAAGGGGTAAAAAAGGCATGAAAATTAGAAGGGGAGAAATAAAAGAGTTTTTAATTACAGATGACACGATCATCTAAATAGAAGTCCCAACTAATCTATAAAATAGTAGTTACCAAAACTATTAAATGAATTTAGCAAGGTTGAATAATAAAAGTATTATTAAATAATCAAATTAATTCAATTAATCAAATAAATATAAAAAAATTTGATTTTTCCATATCCTGTCAATGCATAGTTAGAAATTAAATTTTTTTAAATAATGCCATTTATAAGAGGACCATAAAATATGAAATTCTTAGGTATAGCCCAACAGAATAACTTCAACACCTGTATGTTGACAATTATAAAAGTTAATGGGAAAATTTTAGAAGAAAACATAAGAGAAAATCTCTTTATATAAGGTTAGGAAAAAAGTCCTTAGAAACAAAGAAGCATGTACCATTGAAGAGAAAAAATTTGATAAATGGGACTTCTACAATATTAAAATTTCTGCTCTTTAAGAATGCTGTTAAGAAAATGAAAGGACAAACCACAGCCTGGGAGAAAATATTTGCAAAATACAAGTGAGGCATGATTAAAAGTAAGATAAAAGTAAGAATAAGTGGGTAAGGTTGGCTAACGATGTGCCACTTCATGCTAAATTCAAAGCTACACAGTCATGCTTCTCTTTCTGCTTTATATCTTTTCCTGTCATATGTGTGACCTGCACCTCATTATTTTCAGGTGAAGGAAGTTGTGTCATGGTTATTGAGAAAAGTTAGTAAGAAAGTATTTTAAAGTCTGTAGAGCTAAAAGTCACAAACATCTTATAGTCACCTTACAGTCAATAGGCATTATTTACTGACTCACTGAACACCATCAAACCTTCCACAAGTTCATAGTATGGTATGACCAAACAGCATGGCATATGGATCTGAACGCTTGGTTCAGCACAAATAAAATGCAGAAAATATGAACAGATAAAACATGGTTCTCATGACCGTTATCTTAGAAAAGCGTACCCTTATTCAGGAGGGATCTTTAGTCCTTTCTTCCCTTAATGTATTTAAAAAGTAATTGTATAAAACAGTATGTATATTATTGTATTATTAATCCTATAACAAATGGAAATGTAATATATTTGAAAATAATGACTCAGGAGGAGGGCGGGGCAAAGTGGTATTGAAATAAGAAAAAGACACCACATGAATCCACATTAACAAATAAAAAGAACCAGAAAAATTAAACAGGTAAGTTGATATTATTTGATAAGATGAACGTGTTTGCTGAGGCATTTGAGTTCAAAAGTATGTGATTACAGTGAAATTTTGGGTACTGCACTTGGCACTGCAGATAAAATGTTCATTAACACCAAATCCCATCTCACATGTATATAAATAAACAGTTCCTTGATAATGTGGTGTTTCTATAACAGAGCATGTACAGAGCACTCTGTAGCAAGAGGGAAAGTTTTTATACTTGTTCTTTTCTAGAATAAGCATGAGATAATATTGTTCTCTTTCAAAGAGGAATAAAAAATGAATTTTCTAGGTCATCAATTTGTTTAATCACAAAGCATGTTCTGTCTAATACTGTATGTTTCTTCCAAAAGGACTCTTGTCAATACAACAGTCCTTTTGATTTCTCCTTTATAAAAATAAATGCTCCATGTTGTATGAGTTCATACCATTGTTTGGAGCATTTATCGTGCTCGCTTTGGCAGTACATATACTAAAATTGGAGCATTTATCTGACTAGGTCAATTAATTTCACTCTTTACCAGTCTCATACTATATACTTCTTTGATCACCATCTCAAAGTGAAGTTTTGCCTAAGCCCAGAACCACTGCTAAAAAATCAAGGAAAATGTCTTAATAGAGACTGATAATCAACTTGAATCAGAAGAATCAAGAACATAGAAGAGAGAGCAGGAGCCTTACCTGCTAATTTTCATTTGTTATTAGTGCTATGATTAATCAGAAGTTAGTTTCACATATTCAACACACTTAGTTGAATTTTACCAACTTAGCTGGCTCAAGGTTGTTTGAAATGACCTCCAATGTTTTGATGCCGCCTCTCATTGTCAACCTTCTATTATATTTATTCGTTCAATATTTATTAAATATGTACTCTGTGAAACAAAGTATCCAGCAATGGGAATAAAATAAATATTTATTTAATGCCTATTATGTTTATTCATTTATTTAACAAAAAGCTTTGAGTGTCTACTTTGTACAAGACACTGTATGAGTTTGTAGTTACCATATTGATGAAGATGACAACAGTTCTTTCTTTCTTAAGACTTATTGCCTGGGAAGTTGGGAAAGATAATTAAAAGCTGTAACAGAAAATAAATCAGCATGGAAGGATATTTTGTAATAACAAGTAAGATTGTCTCCATGTCTGTTCTCCGTTTCCTATTTCATCATCTTTAAGAAGCAGCAGGCTCTGTGTTCATTAATTGATGGGAGGTTTGAGGCAAAGTAGGAAGTAGAAGTATATTACAAGACTTTTTGGATTTTATTCCAAAGCCTAAGCCCACTGATGGTATTTAAAATTAAGTAAAGTAGATGCTCCCCTCAAATTGAACAGGTCATTTTCCCAGGCTGGGTAAGAAGACGATTTAAGGATTTTTGAATGGAGAATACAAATCACTATTGTATGGCAGCCCTTCAAGAAGTTGGTCAGACTTGGAGGAGGTATTAGCCTCCTAGAGATGTTAGGGTTTTTAGACTCACTGTGTGCCCTGTGCATGATATAAAATGTAGGGACCATTTTAGGCTTGGGTGACTGGTGTTTTTGCTAGGATAGACTGATGTTTAGAGGCTTTCTCCCCTTTTTCCAAATATGACATAAGGCTCATAGGTGCTACCATGAGAGAGAAGGGGAAACAGTTATGACCAAGATGAAATTTCCTGCCAACCAGGTGGAATGTGATAGAAGCTCAATGTCAGAATTAGGTTGATTTAAAGGAAATACAGAAAGTGAGTTTGATGAGTGAAATTATGCCCACTGCTCAAGAAACCAAGACATAAATAAATACATAATACAAATTTTGATTAGTACTACAAAGAAGAATGACCAGGATGGGTTTAGACCACCTAATAAGGGCTCCTACAAATGAGAAGAAATGTCTGATACAAGGAAGAGCACATGTGAAGGGTCAAACACAGGGAAGCACAAAGCAAGACATTGAAGAAACCTAGCACAAGTTTGGAGACAAATTGCATAAGATGTGATATGACAGTGAAGGGGAGATAGACCCTTCAGGGCTTCATAAGTCCTAGTAAGATACTCAAAATTTAATGGAAAATCAGAGAGATTTAGCTGTAGAGTGACTTAACCAACTTAGATTTTTTTTTTAAAAAAGTTACTCTGCTCAAGACAACTCAATATCCCCAAAATAAATAACTCCAATTAAAAATGGATGGGAAAAAATGGGGAGAAGACATGAACAGACATTTCTCTAAAGAAGACATACAAAGAAACAGTAACTGTTGGGGAAGATGTGGAGAAAAAGGAACCCTCTCGCACTATGTTGGGAATGCAAACTGGTGCATCTAGCATGGAAAATAGTATGGAGGTTCCTCAAAAAAATAGAAAATGGAACTACCCTACAATCTAGTAATTTCACTGCTGGGTATTTACCCCCCAAAATACAAAAACACTAATTCAGAGGGATGCGTGCACCCTTATGTTTATTGCAGCATTATTTACAATAGCCAAAATATGGAAACAGCCCAAGTATCTATCTATAGATGAATGGATAAAGATGTGGGGGGGGGGTGTAATGGAATATTATTCAACTTTTTGAAAAAGAATGAAATCTTGCCATTTACAATAACATGGATGAAGCTAGAGAGAATGATGCTAAGCAAAATAAGTCAGAGAAAGACAAATACCATATGATTTCACTCATAGGTGGAACTTAAGACACAAAACAAATGAGCAAAGGAAAAAAAGAGAGAGAGAGACAAATTAAGAAACAGACTCTTTAACAGAGAATAGACTGATGGTTACGAGGGGAGGTGGGTAGAGGGATGGGGGAAATGGGTGATAGGGATTAAAGAGTACATTTATGACAGGAAAATTTTTTATTTTAAAAAAAGTTACTCTGCCCAGTGACCAATGATCTGGATGTGGCAAAATTGAAAAAGGAGAGAAGAGTCAGACTTTCAAAAGTCCAGGGGAGAGATGATGGTAGTTCTGACTAAGGTGTGATGACAACAGAACTGGAGAGAAGTGGGCCAGTATCACATCCACACACACAAACACATATGCACGCATATAATTGGGAGTATATAAAACTATATTACACTCAATATGAAAACAACCTAGAATAAATTGAAGAAGACAAAATTTTTTACAAACCTTTAAAAAAATTATAACAGCACATTATAGCTTCAATGTTTTGTTTTGTTTTTGTTTTTGTTTTGAAAGAGAGAGGGAGAGAGAGAGAGAGAGAGAGAGAGAGAGAACACAAGCAGGGGGAGCAGCAGAGGCAGAGGGAGAAGCTGACTCTCCAATGAGCAGGGAGCCTGATGCGGAACTCGATCCTAGGACCCTGGGATCATGACCTGAGCTGAAGGCAGAAGCTTAACTGCCTGAGCCACTCTGATAGCTTAAATTTTAGACAATGCATGATACAGTGTTACTAATTACAGAGCAGGGGTGGAGGACAAAGTCCTCTAGGATGTCAAGAACTTTACAATTTGAACAACAAATTCAAGTGTCCTGCTACTCAAAATGGAGCATCCCGTCCCCAAAGAAGAAATTGGCAGATTAACTAAATACTATTCCACTAATTAGAACAGCTTCTTAACTTAATTTCGTGTGGACGCGCACTCGTGTGAGCACCAATATGTATCAATATGTAACCTTGTAAAAACTGGATCTCAACTCCTTCAAACAAAGCTCCCTTCTTAAAAATGGCATGTGTGTGTTTTATAACAATATGCATCACCTTATAACCTTCTTGGGGTCTCAACACCCTTAAACAAAATCTGCCTTTGAAAGAGAGAAACTGTGAAACTTCACTCTGAGATTAAATTTAATATGACACTGAGTGTTAATGCCGAAACCCTCAACCAGATGCATTCTGTATCAAACAAAGTTTCAAAAAGAATAGCTCATATAATTGTTTCTCTATTAGGCATTTGATAAGCACCCACTTTGCAACAGAAAATGTTTTAAAATTATTTTCTGAAGCAGAGAAGAGTAGGGCAGCATTTCAGTGGAGGCACATAAGAAAAGCTGACTTGTGTGGTAGGTTCTCGACCTTCTAATATGAGTCCCCATTGCTTCATCTTTAGACCCGAGATAATCATGCTGCTGCAGACGATGCCTGGACTAGGGGAACCCTCAAGACTGCTTCCTGTTCTAAGATCTATGATGACAATAGTTATTATTATTATTGGGCATCATCTTTAACTGGGCACACTTCCAAGTGCTTTACATATGGGAACTCAATGAATCATTGCAACCTCAGAGAAAGTTCTATAATTTTCCCAGGGAAGAAGCTGAAGCACAGCGGAATATGTCCTCAGACATCCCTCAGCTGTTAACCCATCTCTCTAGTCCTCCGTCTCATCTTCCGCTAGAAATCTGATTTCCCCTGAAAACTTGGAAGATATTTTAATGTTGTTTTTAACTTGTAAAATGTCAAGAAAGAAGGTCTATCTCTTAACAGCTCTAAACATAATAGTCATGAATGTTGATTTCTTCACCTACAAATGCAAAGGACAATTCTTGTACAGGCAGTATGTGTCCATTTGCCCATTTAGTTGACTGACGGCACATGTCTTCATTTGTCCCTCAATGTCTAAAATGAATGCAAAATCTTCTTATAGGAAAAAAATAGTCATGCTCTGTTTATCTGGTGATGACTCCATTATAGAATATCAGCAGGAAGTTAAATATTTTAATTAATGATTTTATCATAATAAGTCCCAGGACTTTTTTGTCTTTTTTTTTTTTTTTTTGTACAGAATGAATTTTGAAACTTCTCACAAATAAACATGTTGTTTCCAAAGTAACCACGTATAAACATGCCAAAAACTATCCTAAGAGAGTCATTTCTTTGGGGTTGATAATCAAATGGCATCTCAGCTCATACACATGAGGCCCTAAAACTTTTTTATTTTTGATGATGTTGTTTAGATATCGGTGTGCCCATCCTTTCACACCATTTTTTCTATAATGAATAGAGTGTTAACAATGTAATCTAAAACATTTGATTGACAATTGCACACTATTTTAAAGTTTGACAAGTCCTCTTTTCCTGAGAATTGATATTGCAATAAAAATGAGATGAAAACATGTCTTTCCCATTCAATGTTTTAAAAAATAACCACATATGCAACTTTATATACAATAAATATTTTTATGCATACTATTACATAAGTATATATAGTTTTTAAATATTTATTAAATACATATTATGTATATGTAAAACATTAATCAAATTTGGATGTGGTTAAATTTCTGCCCCTGGTAATTTAAAATCTAAATTCATAATCCCCTGGATCAGGCAAACATGTAGATAATTAGAAATGGTCATATAAAGGGTAGGTCATTTTGTTTAATTGCTGTGGAAAGGTAGAGCTACATTTATCTAATTCCTGGTAGGATTTTAGGAAAGTTTTTCCCTTTTATTCAAATTGTGTCCACTCCATCCAAATCTGCAAAGCTCAGGGATGGAAAGAAACCTGAGACTAGGTATTTTTAACAAGCTTATCTCATCACTCTTCGGACCCACCAAGCTTGGAAAATACCCATTTGGCTACTTGTCAATCCTGGTTGAGGAATTGGTTAATTACCTCTTCCACTCTACCACAGATTTTTCAGATTCCTACTGCTACTCTGCAAGGTATTGCTGGGTGGAGGCATGCAGTGATGGGCTATGATTTCTTAAAATCATAGTGTCTGGTCGGAAAGTAATTTAAAGGTCATCTTACTCAATCTTAAGTGATTTCCTGATTTTTTTTTTTTTCAAATTTAGCCTGACCCTGAGGTTATCCCCTCCTGCTCATCAGTCCCTCAGGTTGGTGTGTAAGCCAAACATGTGAAGCTCACCTAACTCAACTAGAGAAAGTCATATACTTTAAAGAAAGCACTATATTTCAATATATTCTGCAATCACCAGCCAGTCATTTTTGGCCTACCTCACTAACGAATATTTTTGGATTGACAAGTGACTGCAGTGATTCATGTCTAATTTACATGCTTATTCATTCCCCAAAGGCATGAAATAAGTCAAGCCGGGGCTGCAAAATTAGAGTTCCTTCATTATCATCACCAGGTGTTATCTAAGATACCATGTCTACCAAAACACACACACACACACACACACACACACACACACACGAAACAACTGGAAATGACTGTAAGAAAATTTAATTAGTGCTATGGCAATTTAAGTAGACAGTCCACATCAGTCTTCAAAATTGCATTTGCTACCAAACATCATTGCTATTATTGATGGATTTTAGGGCAAAACCAACTCTGAATGATTTAGTCTGTGATTGAATTGCACAGAATAACTTCATTGTGTTTCAACAAAAATTTTCCTGTAATTCAGGGTCTGAGAGACATTAAGCAGTTGTGTATTGATTCTTTTTTTTTCCCCTCAAATAATCAATTCAGAACTTGTGGCCTTTATTTCCCCAAAGACTGTAATATCCATAAAAAAATGATTTCTGTGAGTGTACGATTCTGTGTGCTGTAAAATGGCATCAGACATTTTTGAAGACCATCTGTACTGTTGTCCCTTCAGCACCAGAAGTGGGGAAGAGAACTGACTCTAGCAAAAACACCAGAAACAAACAAACAAAAAGCCTTGCTGAAAATAAGATGTATCGAAAATAAGATGTATCAAGAAATGTTTAAGAGAGGCGGAATATACTGGATTCCACACTGCTTTTCTGAAGAGAGTAAAACAGGTTTTTTTTTTTTAATTCTTTTTTATTGGCTGATCATTTGTCCTTGACCGTGGGAGACTATAAAATGTTATCATTGAAAGACTCACAAATTATCTAGTCTTAATCAATAAAGAAATTATAGGCTACCTGACATTGATAGCTCATTCAATCAATATTTATTAAGGGTTTACTGTGTGCCAGCAGTGCACAGGGCACTGGAAACAGAGAAATGAACAAAATAAACAAATCCCTTTTATCTTCCTGGGCTTCCATTCCTGTTGGAGCAGATAGATAATGAACAAGCATGTGAGAGGTACCATGAAGCAAAATAAGGTCAGGTAAGTGGACAGAACATCTGAGCAAGTTCTGTATGAAATAAAAGTTTGAGCCAATGAGATATGTATATGTCTCTGCCCCTCAACTAGAACTTACGCCTCTTAAGGCCGGAGACAAACTACTAATGTCTTTGATCTCCCTCCCCCTCCTCTTCGGGCTTTGCGTCATAGGGATCCAAAAATATTTTAACAGCCTTGAAAGTGATTTCGGTGGCAGCCATGACAATCACTAACACCTCTTTCCAGCCCAAAAAGCGAAGACACAGCTACTAACTTCATGAGGCAGGAGTACAAATCTTATCAGGCAAGAGTAGTTGATCAATTCCTCTACTTAGTTCAACCCACATCAGAAATTTCATAAAACAAAACAGCAAACCCGCGTTGACAAATTGGAAAGAAATTCATCTTATGTTGTCTTCAGCATCAGACATCAGTTCTCTGACTTACCAGCTCAGGGAGAGGGACGGATCTCTAACACGTTAGTCATGACCTTATGGAAACTTGCATAAAAATAATGCAGACGAGAGTGATAACGCCTACCTGTAAATGGTTTCAATCTGACAAAACTATGCTATATTTTCAATTCATTCAGCAAACACTTGCTGCACACTTACTATGTGCCAGATGCTGGGGGTGTATTGCGGGAAAGAGTCCCCGGTCTCCGAGACTTCATTTGCTGGTGCATTTCCGATATCACGGTCTCTTCCGCTGGAAAGGGCTGATTCTTAGGACCCTGGTACCACTGCCACTTAGCATTGTTTGAAGAAATAAAAAACACTCAGGGAAGAGCCTAGTAAAAGGATGCCCCAAGCCCAGGTATTTCACTGTCCCGAAGGACAGCAGTTTCCTTGACTTGGTGATTCCAACCCAAGTGTCTCTTCGGAGTCAGGAACAGAGGCGTTCAGAGCTGAGTCCCTTATTGAGCGGAAGCTCTTAGGCAAAGACCAAACACAGACAGACATAAACACACACATCTGGAGACACAGTGCAGTTGCCACACTCTACCCACCATTATCGCTCCCATCCCAGAGTTGCTCCACCACCTCCGTTACTGGGCTTTCTCTGCCAGACGTTATTCCGCGATGGACGGGCAGTCCTTGGAACACTGACCTCTGTACTGTCAAGAGACCTCTGCTCCTGGAAAAATCAAGAGGGACATGGATACAGAGGGAAAATCGCCCTGCCATTGTTTTGACATATTCAGATTACCAAGTTTCAGTTACAGTTCTAGATAAGAATTTGAGTAAGTCCTTATTTTTTACTGAAAAGGAAAAAAGCTAGCCTTATCTCCATTTTCTGTTTTCTACTGGCTCTTACATTTCTTGTAATATAATGTCACATAAGTCAGGATAGTTAGGGCTGGGGCTGGTCTCCTGTTGCTTTAGAAGCTCCCAGTCTGAGGCAAAAGGCTTTAATTGGGCATATGTGCCATCTCGTTTGTCCTTTTTGCCCTTTGCTCTGATGGTTTTATTGAGAGAACCAACATCATTTTTAATAGTTCTGGACATGACACTTCACAAGTACAAATGTGTCAAGTTGCTATCTGATCTTTCCAGAGTCATGTGGCTACTTCTGTCTAGTTCTGATGGGAAATCTGACACACTCTGTGATCCTGCTGTAATTTTGACAAGGGAAATCTAGCTGAACACACCACTATCTCCATACAAATAACCGAGAATGGCTCCCTCTCTTCCATCCGTAAAAAATGGCGGTGCCAACTTGAAGTGTAGACCCATAAAGAGGCTGATCCATTATGCTGTCAGCTAAAGCAATGAGAAACTTGCCCTTTATCTGTCTAGGATGGCGACCTTCAGGGACATGAACAGCTATTTCTTAGTATAGCATATACACTTGCATTTTCTTAAAAAATCATAAGTTCTGTTGTTTTCTAATAGAAAGTATATAATGTTGTTAAATTACCAGCAAACTGAAAGTCTGGGATTAGAAGAAAAGACTTGGTGCCAAGTTTTAGGATTTAAGGTCTCAGAAAATAAAGTGAGATGAAAATAATCGAGAGAATTATAGACTAGATAATATGATATTTCTTCTTCTCCACAGTTGTAAAGAGTCCATAATTTCACAATCTGGTCAATGATCCTTTTTTCCTCCAATAGCCACTCTAACACAGGCATATGGAGAATTTGGAATTATTTAGTGTAGCTTAAAAAAAACAAAACACAGTATTTATCTCAACTTTTGCTTCTCCATAACATTCACTAAACAAAAAATGGTCTTTAAAAAAAAATGAAATATCTGCCTTTTATTCTTGATACAGCATAGACTTTTGTGCATACTCAAGATCACCTTGGAAAACTTGTTAGATTATACTTAATGAATCTTTGTGAAAAATGACAGAGTTAAAATGTCTCAATTCTTTCATTTTTCTCAGTAGAAAAGCATAGTTTATTCAAACCCATTCACTTCACACTTACAGAGCCTTCTGTTTGCACATCACTCACTTTATTAAGGGCTTTGCAATCCGTGTTCACAAAGTGAATACGCTTGTTTTCTCATTCTCAGATTAAAAGTCAGCAACTGAAAATTTTGTACTGGGTATTTCTTATCATAGAATATACATTTGCATTCTCCAAAAAGAATATCATACTCATTGATTCCTCTTCAATTAAGCAACAAAAGTATATAAGAGGACTTTTATTTAAACCAAAAAATTACTAGGTAATAAGAATGTAGTTAAAACAAATTTTGCAACGAGAAAGAACAATTCAGATAAATGATCTATGAAAAGAGCCTAAGACTTCAGCTATAACCTAGAAATTGTTCCCTAGTAATTTACATTGAAAAGAATGGCAAGGTGACAGGAGTATTAAGATTTTTTAAAGAAAACCTTAATTAGAAATCTTTTGACTAGAAGCATGACCCACGTTAGTTATTTATATTACCTCACCTTGATTTCTCATCTTTAAAAATCTGTATCTACTTAAAGGATAAAATTAAGTGAGAGAATAGATATTAAGTGCTTGTAACTTATAAAGCATTATAAATAGGCAAGTTACTTTCATTCTTTTTGTGGTGTTACAGAACAAAATACCTTACAAATAGAAACACAGTATTAGCTTCCATTTCTGAACTCAAAACTTTCTCTCTCATGAAATGTGTATGTAACGTATGTCACTCCTCGGCAGGAAGAGGGTCTTCGAATGTAACATGGTAGCAGGGATGCTGTTTCTTTAGTCTAAGGTACCAGAATCTTGCCAGCTGGGGCTCAACTGGTTCAGATACAGATCCATAATGACATACAAACTTCTTTAGTAGGTGACTCCACCAACACACTAAGGACTGAAACACGAACAACAGAATTCACATTCTGCAATGTAGAACCGTAGACATCTTAGTATACGATCAACAACAGCATAGGTGATTACAACTATCAGCGATCCAAATCGATGCTCCATCGTTAACTTCCTCCCCAATCCCCTCCTCACTGAAAGTGAATAGGGCTGGGGGAATGTTTTTTATGTTCTCTGTTCCATCTTTCTGACTCAATGATCTTCCTGTGTCCTCCTTGCTCTTGTCCCAGGCTGCTTTGCACTAAAGCGATTGCTCCCATATTTCTTTTCCCTTAAACCAAATAGAAAAAATTCCCAATCTCTCTGGAATTGTTCAAAGTTCAGACTTCAAAGAGCAAAGTCCTCATTAACTCTATTGCTACGGAGATTGCTTCCTCCAAGAGATTCAGAAAAATGCCACTGCCATTTACTTCGATTTAGAGAGCGACTTCTCCCCCACTTGCCCTGTGCTGAAACTTTATTTCTGAACACTTTCTTTGGCATCATGTAGGCTGTTATACTCTTATACTGTGACACGTGAATCATTTTTTTTTTAATTTTTGCCTTTGGGCACAGGAAAAAAATTCCATATTTGTCTTGCCTGCAAAGGCTCTCCCTTGGGGCAGAAGAAGTGTGCCACGACACTCCTAATTGCAGCAGCCTGAGGCTGTATTAGCTACCTCTTCATGCCTTCTGTCATACAAGCCACATATGTCTAATTTTTAAGAGATAAGAATTCTGATATTTGACAAAAAAATTAGTCATCAAACCATAGAAAATAAAATGTATAATAATACAGCTAGACTCTTAGAAGCTTGACTTCCATAAAGAAGAAAAGAAATACTCTGCTAACATTTAGAAACTCTTGTACTATTAAAAAAATAAATATTTAAAAAAATCAAAAGAAAAAGTTAAGAAAAACTTTGCTGGAGAATGCCTTTTTTAAAGCGTTCATTTTACGAGCTATAGCTATGACCAATTTTATAGGTATCCCTCCAATAAAGCTGTTTAGCACCAGCCAAATGAAAGGCCAATCTCTATTTTATAAAAATCAATGATTAAGAGCTGTTTCATTTAGCTTTAGTTCAGGCCAAGCAAACAGCATCTTACTTTGCAGATACTGTTTCGACTTGAGGTTTTATTTTGTCTTGTTTCCATCTTAATGTCTTATTAAATTGTGGCTATTTATCTCCTAGGCTTCTCTGTACACAATATATTGACAATTAGGCTATTTGTCATCCTTGCCCAAGACTACAGAAAGTTACATACTAGTTAAAGGCTTTGAGAACCCATCAAGATTAAAGTCTAGCAGAACACTTCTTTCTCCAGATTTGCATTTTACAATCCATTATTTATTATTGTTGCTTGCCCTCTCAGAACATTGTTCTTTATGTACTGCTATGAGCACTATACATAGTCCAAACTCATTTTCCTTCTCCTTTTGTCTATCCAAACCTAAACCCAAGAGAAGACTCTCATTTTCCACACTTGAGATAATGCCTGTGTGCCCAGCTGAATAGCAGACCTGCTTCTAAGTCCCCAACTTCTGAGCCTTAAATATCTAGATGTGTGTTGTTCGTGGAATTCATACATAAACCGTTTCTGTTTCGATTCCTCCAGCCGCCCGGTGTCTGAATGAGTCGTCCCAGAGAGAAAATAATAAATGAAACATCAGACAAACTGCTTTCCCACCCCCTTGGCTCTTACCAATCTTTATTGCTCCCGACAGTCTTAATATATAGTAACAGAATCAGGGGCACCTGGCTGGTTCAGCGGGTTAAGCATCTGCCTTTGGCTCAGGTCATGATCCCAGGGTCCTGGATCGGGCTTCTTGCTCAGCAGGGAGCCTGCTTCTCCCTCTGCCCGCTGCTCCCCTTGTTTGTGCTCTCATTCTCTCTGTCAAATAAATAAATAAAGTCATATATATATATATGTATATATACATATATATATATATATATACATACATACACAGAATTAGATTCGAGATGGAGAGCTTTCCTTCATAATTTTAACCACAAAGACTTGCTTGCTCCCTTTTACTATTTCTAAAAGTAACATGTTTCCCCTCTAAGGTTCTTTTATTTATTGTTGGGGGAATCATAGACAAGGAATTGTCTTTTCCAAACCGTGAAATGTGTATTGCCCAACAGCTTGAAAAACAAGAAAACAGAAATAAAGGTCACAAGATAAAAGGGGCACACAAAAAATCGATTCTGGTAACAAGGAGTGCGTTATTTTAATTATTCTACTTGACTCAGCTACTGGCCCAAACTACTGGATGTCTATCTTACCAAGTTAAACATTCTTCCAAATGACATTCTGAATGGGGAATGGCTGCTATATATTTTTTTAGCTGAAATAAGCTGTGGTTCAATGTAAAGAAAACAGTCATGCTTTCTTTGAGAGCTGATACAGCTGCCAAAAACAGAATGTTACATATAAAATTAACTTTTAGGAAAAGATTTAAGACCCATTAAAGACAAATTTATCTGCCCAGATAGTGAATTTAGGAAATTGATATTAGGAATAAAATTATTACCCATAAAAATAAAATGTTTTGGCCCCTCGAAAGAAATCATACAATTATTCGAATAGCATCCTGTGCCTGGAACAGAATCCAATAAAATAAAGCTTTTTATACATTATCTGGAATATGAATGTCTGTCATCACTCTGTTTTTTTAAATAAAAAATAAAATTATATAAAATATAAAGTTATATAAAATCCAGGTAAAAATGAAAGTAATTATAGTTTCTTTCTATAAAATAAGTTCAACACAAACCAAGTTATGTTACTGGACAAGTGAATACCAGAGACAAAGCCAAATTAAATAAGTCAAAATTTAAGTGAAAATGACAGCAATCTTTGATGCTCCTGTGTTAGTGGTTCAGTTATTTTTTAAAAGCATTATATTGAATAATACATTATAATAGTCCATGCTTATTTTTTGTTTTGAGTCTCAGAAACTTAAATAGAAATATTTGATTATACATTCATTCCTAAATTCATTACACATCTCTTTCTCCTTTTACTTTTCCCTTGATATCTAGCAAAATCCTAGTAGCTCCTAGTATTAACAGTGTTCAATAAATATAATAAATAATAAATATATTATATTTGCCCTCTAAATTAATTTCTTTTAAAGATTTTATTTAATTATTTGACAGAGAGAGAGAGATCACAAATAGGCAGAGAGGCAGGCAGAGAGAGAGGAGGAAACAGGCTCCCTGCTGAGCAGAGAGCCTGATGCGGGGCTTGATCCCATGACCTGAGATCATGACCTGAGCCAAAGGCAGAGGCTTTAACCCACTGAGCCACCCAGGTGCCCCTCTAAATTAATTTCTAAGCGCTGGGTATTTTCTATGAGAAAGTATAATTAATTCGACCCTGTTTTTTAAAACTAAAACTGTAACACGTGTCATGATCAATTTTTTTTTTTAATTTTTTTAGTGCCTACCACTCACTGAGCATTTACTATGGACAGGCATCATGCTAATCACTACTAATGTTTGTTGCATTTAATTCCTATAGTAACCTCATGCCATAGATAGTACTATCAAGAATACTGAATCCTAGAGAGGCTTAACGACTTAGAGGTAATAAGCCCCAGACTAGGATTTAAAACTCTTTTATTTTTTCTGACTCTAGAAGTTCTAGCAACCAAGGTCACAAACGAAAGCAGTACCTGGCCAAGGAAAGACTCTAGAGTGGTATGGAGAACAAGAAGGGAAATGGATGATGACTTTCTTTGGTATCCTTATGCCTCCCTTGATGTAACTCCTTCCTCCACCAAAAGAAGATCATCCATTTAGCCCCAATAACTGTGCAACAAACTAACTACCCCCGAGGGGCACTCGGGTGGCTCAGTCAGTTAAGCATCTGCCTCTGGCTCAGGTCATGATCTCAAGGTCCTGGGATTGAGCCCTGTGTCCAGCTCCCCCGGCTCAGTGAGGAGTCTGCTTCTCCCTCCCCCTCTGCCCTTCCGTTCTCCCTTCCCTTTACCCTCTTCCCCGCTCGTGCATGCTCTCTCTCTCAAATAAATAAAATCTTTTAATAAATAAGTAAATAAATAAAAATAAACTACTCCAAAACTCATTAAAACAATAAATATTTATTTAGCTTATGAGTTTACAAGATAACAATTTGGGTGAGGCTGGGCAGAGCAGTTCTCCCATGTTCACGGGCACATGCATGTGCTTGGTGGTCTGCAAACGGGTGGCTGAAGCAGCACAGTGCTGGAGCCGTGTGTCTTCAGGAGGTAAACTGGTGAGCAGAGAGAAACAAGCGAGGGCACACCCAAATGCACAAGCACTCTTCAAGGCTGTCCTCTGTCCTCTCTACTCACATCCCCGTGGATAAAGTAGGTCACGGGGCTGATAAGAGAGTCCCAGTGAAAGAGCCCAACAAAACTCCACGGCAAAGGGTTTGAATGCACAAGGTTGAAGAATCAGATCCATTAGTGAAATCAATATGCCATCATCTGCAACTTTGAATCCTACCGTGGAGATTCTCTTTCACCTTTGGCATTCTAAGTCTATGATTCCACAAGAACAGCCATCTACGGTATGTAGAGATGATGCGCTGGTATAAAAATGACCTTCCAGGGGCGCCTGGGTGGCTCAGTGGGTTAAGGCCTCTGCCTTTGGCTCAGGTCATGATCTCAAGGTCCTGGGATCGAGCCCTGCATCGGGCTCTCTGCTCGGCGGGGAGCCTGCTTCCCCCTCTCTCTCTGCCTGCCTCTCTGCCTACTTGTCATTTCTCTCTCTGTCAAATAAATAAATAAAATCTTTAAAAAAAAAAAAATGACCTTCCAGTCCTGCCAGGGCTCTAGCAGTGAAGAAGCATGCATTACTTGGCTACTCAAAGGGGGTAACTGGACCATCAGTATCCACATCTTGTGGCACCTTGTTAGAAATTCGGAATCTTAGGCCACACCCCAGGCCTACTGAATCATAATGTACATTTTGACAGGATATCCCGGTGACTTGTATAAACACTGAAGTTGGAAAAAAAAAAAAACATGGGCTGTTATATTTATGAATCTGCTCTTAAATTTGTTATCAACTGTGTTTGCTGAGGAAACAAAACTAATAAAATTGGAAGGATTTTTAACTGGAAGAATGACAACCAAAAAAGGGGTTTGACTATCCAGTAATAAATAACCTAGTTTTTAAAACAGGCAAGACTAAAATAAAATAAAAGATAAATAAAAAATAAAACACGCGAGACTTGGTACTTCACCAAAGAATATGTACAAATAACCTATAAACACATGCAAAGGTGATCAGTACCATGAGTCTCCAGGGAAATCCAAATTAAAACCATACCGAAACCCACTAGCATGGCTGAAATTTAAGAGGCTGAAAACATTTGCAAAGATGGGGACACCCAGTGCTCTCATAAAACTGCCTTTGAAAGTAGTTTAGCAGTTTCTTATGAAGGTGAACATACCTACCCTATGACCTGGAAATTCTCCTTTGAGTACATGCCCAAAGAAATGAAAGTATATATCCTCAAAATTACATGTACGAGAATGTTCCTAGTAGTTTTATTCATAATGCTAAAGCTGGAAATAATCCAAATATCCACTAACAAGAGTATGGATAAACAGAATGTGGTATATTCAGGCGAAGAAATACTCCCCCGCAGGAAAATGGAATGTGGAACAAAACATAGATGTATCTTGCTGACGTTACATTAGAGAAAGAAGTCAACTACAAGAAAACATAGACTATAGGATCCCATTTATCTGGTATTCAAGGACAGGGAAAATGAATCTATGGTTATAGAATTCAGAATTGTGCTTTCCTGCCTGGCCATGGAGGATGTGGTGTGGATTCATTATAAAAGAACAAGATCTCTACAGTAAATCAGCTTTTGTATCTTGCTTTGGCTATTGGTTCCACAGATATGTGTATTTGTCAAAACATATTGAACTCTACATATTTTATTAAGTCAAACACCAATAAAGAAGTGTGCATCCCTTTACAGTTTCAAATTACATATTTCCATATATCATCTCATTTGTAACAATCCCAGGGGACCTATCGGGCAGGTATTATTAGGGACCTTCCAGACAAGAACATTAAGGCTCACAGAGGTGACTTGCCAAAGTCTCCTGAGTGCCTGTAGGCCTCTGGGCACTCTTTCATTTCTCTAGGCTGCATTTCCATTCCCCTCAGCAGCAAGTGGGTTGCCACAAGTACTGAAATAGAACGAGTTCATGGATTCTAAAGTGCTGAGAACTTTTCTGCTGGGATAGCAGTATTTGAATATGAAGCACAGTCTTTGCATATCACAGGTGCACTTCTGTCTCTTACCTGCTGTTCTAGAATATGGGGGAGTTTTCCAAGGAGGGAACTGGAGAAGGCCCTAGAGAAAGGAGACTATTGTTCTCAGGGACAGGGCTTCTTTGTTTGGCAGGGAGCTGGCTTCCTGTGGTTCATCAGAAACACGAGGGAGAGATAAACATTTTGGACTCAAGGAAAACTACAAAGTCCTGTATCACAGCTAACCTGAAAAGAGATATTGAAGAAGAGCCATCATGGGAGACTTGGGTCAGGCTAGCCAGCTTGATTGGTAATAGCTAGAGCCAAAGTGCAAAGAAGAACACAAAAGAAATAGAATTGTGGCCTGGTTGCCAGATGTCACTCAGGACAAGACAGGTCAGCTTCGGACAGGACGGTTTCTCTAGACTCATAGACTGCCTCAGAACACCGGATCCATTTCTCTTCCCCCGGCTGAGCATTTAGACCCACAGCCTTGAAGCTAAGGGAATGGTTTATTTTATATATGCTATTTTATATACGAAATTGATTACTTACATGTAACATACTACACTGTGCCTTGCAGGACAGATTGCTGTTTAAACAAGAAGTCATCCTCAAATACTTACCACAATTAGGTTTACAGAGTAAACCTGTATATTGTTCATCTATATTGCTGTTCTGATTCTTCTCCATGAAATCCCAACTGGAGCTGGCTAGAGAAAACACATATGTGTACAGGGAGGGAAAAGGTGTGAAGAGATGTGTTTCCCGTGATAACTAAAGGGTGAAAATAAACAGTTCAGTGGCTCTTTATCCTGGATTCATACTAATGTCATATCTGGAGCTTTTAACAAAATCCCACCGTGCCTAGATCCTATCTCCCAGAGATTATCATTGAATTGGTCTGAGAAGCTGGAGAAGGGAGAAGAGCATGACTTACAGAAGCTTCACAGGTGGGTCTAATGTGCAGTCCAGGGTTGAGAACAACTGAGTTAGGCGGAGGAAAGGGGAATGGTTATTCAAAATGAGGCCCGAGTGCGCAGACCAGCCCTCCATAACGGGTTGCTGCCGACAACTCCTACAGAAAGAAGAAAAGCACTCAAACAGGTTGTCCCACTTTCAAGTCAGATGGCGAGTCAAAGGGAGAGACTCCAGAGAACCCAAGGCCAAGAAACTCTCCCACGGGAAAATAAAACATGGCCCCACGAGAGCTTTCATTGCTTCAGTCTTTGCTCCCAGCACATCTCATCGTGCTGCCACTTCTTATCTCTAAGTTCATTACTGCCACACATCCCACTTCGCCTTACAAAATGTAAATTGCAACTTTCCCCCTTGGAGTCACCTTGACCCAGGTTACCCAGATAAGCCCCGAAGACCGAACTAAATACATTCATTTTATGTGAAGTTGCATATTCATATCCTACTAGAAATCAGAGAAATATAAATTGTAATAATAAGATATTCTTAGAATCAGATTAGAGAAGATTAAAAATATAATACCCAGCACTGGCAACAATAAGGGTAAGAAGCTTTTTCATACTCTGCTGTTAGAAATCTAAATTTGTAAAACTCTCCTGGAGGACATTTTTTTTTTTAATCTTGAGAGAAAACTTAAAAGTTCAGAAAACCTTTAATCCAACATACCCCTCTGGAAATTTATCCTAAGGAACTAATTATGGATACATACACACATTTATATATCAGGATGATCATAACATTAGAACAGCCTAAATATTAATAAGAGATTCAGTAATTAAATCACTAAGTCCATTCCATAAAAAATGTGAAATGATATATAAAAGAATATTTATAGAATTAATCTATGATCGGACAAATAGTAGGTCATAAAATAGAATGTACAATAGAATCCTGTGTGTGTGTGTGCGTGTGTGTGTGTAGAAAAACAAATGGAACTTGACAGAAAACTCTTGGCAGTGATTATCTGGGTGAGAAAGTACTTTCTCCTTTTGTGCTATATCTTTCTGTTATATTTTATCACTTGAATTTAATTTTGTATTCCTTATATAATTAAGACAAATGCATGAAAACAAATAAAAAATACTAAAAGCCTATATGACAAAATACTAATAGTCAAGATACAATCATTGCATCGCTGTAGTTTCAAGATTTACAACAATGACTATGTATTACTTTTACAATAAAAATTGCCCCCAAGTAATTTTAACTAGACATTTATAATCTCAGACATTCCAGATTCCTCAAATAATTCAACTGTTACAGCTATTGTATCTCCTTCGTTGAGCTCAAAATTATCGTTAAAAATAACTGCAAACAAAAACACCAGGCATTAACAGCAGCCTGTTTCGGCTTATGAGAGGAATAATCTGACCTCCCACTACTGACAGTCTGGTTGGGTTATGAGAACTGTCTTTGCCATTATGTGTGGCTTTACAACTCCGGAGCAGAAGCCACTGGGACTTTTGTTCTGCTTAGATATTTCCCTTTTTTTTTTTTTTCTTTTTCATGTTTCATTGTTCATTTAGAAGCAAAAGGAACTTTGCTAACAACTTTGTTCATTATGCTCTTCTCACTCATGTTTTTTAATTGATTTTTTCCCCCACATCGAATTGCCCTAGTTCTTGATAACCCATACCCTATTAGGATCAAACAATATTCTAATTGCATTGTGGTCTGCAAATGTTCAGGCACCATTTAGTACTGGAAATAGCATCAGAATATTCCCTTCAAATTTCACATCAGAAAAAGAGGAAGATATTTCAGGATTCCCAAACCTATCATCTTGAGGTGCCAAAGGCATGTCTGCCGAGAAAAGCGTTCATCAACTATAGTCTGAGAATATTGTTTATATAGAAAGTTAACACTCCCTCCTCACTTCCTTCTGTGGAAGAACAAGATATAATTTCCTGCAACAGTTACCTGAGATGTTTGCCTCTGAACTGGAAACATCTCTGCCGTCCTCAGACTCAGGTGCTCTTTTAAGAAGTGGCATTTTGTAATATTGGAACTTACACCTAAGAATCTATCAGTCATTAATCTGTATGATGGCCTTATTTTTGTTTTTATTCCGCCTCTAATCTTGTGCAAATTCTTTTGTATAAAGATTTATTCTCTGTAAAGAATTATGTGAAAATTCATTCACTCATCCATCATCCAGCCATCCAGCCATCAATTTAGGTTTTTATTCATTTCCCTGCAAGTATTATCAAACGCATCTGTATGCCTAGTGCTGAGGACATGATGGGGAAAAAGTCTTAGAGTCTGCTCTCGGGCAGTTTGCAGAGTGATGTCATTGCCTCTCTGGTCAGCTGTGGGTATTGAGTGGACCCCGTTCTTCCTGAGATATCCTTTATCTATCTGGATGATGCCTAGGTACCACTGTGAAACATTTCCAACTGGGAGTGTGATTTAAATGTAGACTAACATAGGTCCTAGTTTAGGGGAAGGGCATCTAAAACTCTGATAGACAAGCCATAATCTTTCTGGCTTAAAGAACTTGGGGACAGAGTTTAGGAAAATCACAGACACTGGAAAGTGTGCATGTGTGTGTGGCAGGTGGGAGGGTGGGGACGTGTGAATCCTGGAAAGGGGAAAGCTAAGAAAGGAGAATCCCAAATTTTGCTTATAAATTCTGTCCAAATCTCTACCTGATCCCAGAAGCATTCTCACAAAGAGAGTCAAACCAAAGATAAAATAACTAAACTGATAGTAGCGCTACTGCCTAAGATAGAAAGTTTGCAGTATTCGACCCTTCACTGAATTGCCCGCTAAAACACTGAAATCAGCATTGTTCAGAAGAATACAACAGAATCCAGAGACTCTAACACAATGTTCACTAAGTCTAGGATACAATCCAAAATTACTAGACATACAGAAAAATAGCAAAATGTGACCCATTCTCAAGAGAATATATAATCAACAGAAATTGACTTCGGGATGACCCAGATCCTAGAATTAGCAAACAAGAACAGTTATGATAGCTACATTCAATAATGTGAATGATGATGTAACTTTACACAAACTTGGCTTTCATAGGTATATTAGGAAATAATCATTATCTTCTCTTAGTCTATTATCATATACTGTGTAATAACCCACTCTTTTCTAGAAATTATATTTATTTGTGTGGGATATCATTTTATTCTCTCATTAAAAGGGATTTCTGATCCCAGTACTCCAGTCCTCTGGCCACAAATGGGTCCACAGTTCATCACGTGATCCAGGCCAGGCCAATCTATGCTTTTTTCATACTGAGCTTCAGAATAGAGATTCTGAGAGACTTAAAAGCTATTGACAGCTAACTTCCATGCAACAGGGAGAAAGTTACTCTACAGTAGAAGCATTCTAGATGAAGCTTCTTCCGGACAAAAGCAGAGTCCATAAGCACGTAAAAAGATTCTTGATAGCATTTGAATCCTGATCCCAGTAGTCCTGGAGTCCAGCCATACCCACTGGTTATAGGGGTTAACAAATTTCTACATTTTTGTTTAATTTAATTCAAATTTGGATTCTTAAAACCAAAAACTAAATGTTTTTGTATAATACAGACCTAAAGAGCAAAAGAAGAGAAGAAATCATAGTGTCAAGATAATTGGTGCCTGAGGACTTACAGGACAGAGGGTAGCTTAAGAGAGTTGCCAGAAAGCACAATGAAAGGATTTGCTTAGCACTTGTAAATGACTTATTCTTTCCACTTCCACTGCACTGGAGATAAAACACTGGCTGAGCTGGGCAGGGAACAGCAGGAGAAAGAGAAAAGTCTTTCCGAGGTTGCCAAGGAGACCACTCGCTCATTCATTACTAAAGACTTACCAGAGTGGAAGGAGTATATAGGTTGCTAAGGGTATACCAATGAGCAAAATAGTGTCTCTCCTCATGGTGCTTCAGCGTAGTGTTGTGTTACTTTTGAGAAAGAATACTATTACTGTGGTACCTCTTGAGCTAAGAAAGGCGTCAACTTAACACCAAAAATCACAAGATCCCTATGGCATGTGAAACCAGGCCATTCACTGGGTAAGAAGTTGCTGCTACAGTGTCCCCAAAAGAAAGATTTCCAGAAAGATCAGCAAATAGCCATATAAACACATTGAATCTTATGACACATCTTGATAAGGGGGAAGAGATATGCCTCAATGAGCAGAAGCACAAGGGAAGGAAATTGGGAAGACGTTGACGGGGCTAGAAGACATGTTTCTCTGGGGATTCAACTATCAAAGAAGCCGTCTTCACTCTCCTCTCTGCCAGGATTGGAGAAGAGGGGTGGTCTACAGATGGGCGCGCGACATCCTTAGGGTCTGTCAAAGACACTGAGACACTACTGAGCATACGGTCACAGAGAGCACATAATTAGAACTTAGAGGTCTGAAAGCAGAATTCTGCAACGGTTTAAAAGATCCTTTCTTTTCCACAGGGTAGTTAAAAGTACTGTCTCTCACAGCCAAACTGAGCACTTCTGTGGCTGCATTTTAGAAGTAAATGAAATCTCACTGCCATCCCATGGCGTCAGCTGTCACCCAGGCCATCACATTCTGCCTGGCAGGCTGGGAAATGAGGTGCAGAACAACACATTTAGCTTTCACCAATGAGCACTGTCTCTTGGGCTCATCAGTCAGTCCTGGTATACCGCAAAGTGTTCACAGAGGGTCTTTCAGCACCAATGTGTTTTCTGAAGGCACAATTCTATACAAATGGTGGAGAAAGTAACTTGATTTTATTTATGTGTCAGATGCCTTAAGATCACCCAAATCGCCCAAATCATGTTGCTAACAAGCCCTGTCTCCTATCAAGGTCATCTACCCAGGCATATCCTCAGCGGTCCTCAGAGTCTGCAAACTTGAAGGTAAATTAACCACAACCAAAAAAATAAAAACAAAAATTATCTATCTATCTATCTATCTATCTACCTATCTAATCTATCTTATCTATCTATCTACCTATCATCTGTATAGCTCTCATCAATCTATCATCAAGGGAGAGAGAGAGAAAAGAAAAAGCAGCATTATATTGAAATGAAGGTAGGATACAGAGGAAGTCATTAGATTTTGGGGTCATTGCTGTGAGCTTTAATACCAGCTTCAAAGAAGGCATTTCTAGAAATATGCTCCAGATACATGTAAGTACATGTATGGGTAGCTGAAGAACAGATCCAAGAGCTACACAGGTCTTACCACCACACAAAGGAAGTTATGGTTTATCCATAGGATGAATATTGTCCGGAAATTAAACACTGTGTTTAGGAAAACTTAATAATAAAATAAGCTTCTGGTATAAAGTTAAGATTAAAAAAGTATGTTAATTTTGAAAGTATACACACTCATACACACATGTGTATATACATTTTTCTATATTTGACACATAGGTGTAAATATTATTTATATACCTATATATGCATACAGGTTTTGAAGATTTAGAAACCAAAATATTAATTCTGGGGCTTTTTTTCTTGGCAGATTTAGCAGTAATCGACTCTTCATTTCTTCTTAACAATTTCTACATATCTAAAATTCCATGTAATGAACACGTGTTATTGCATAATCAGAAAAATATTACCTTCTTTTACCATCCCTTGGCTTTCACTTGACAAGGAGTTTGAATTCATAATTAATTGGAGAAAGAGAAATGAAACTTCATAAAACTTTCCGGTTCATGAAAGTTTCAGTGTGAATGAAAAATGAATACTTTCCATAACATTTTTGAAATGCTGATATCTCTACTTTAGATCCTCAGTTTATTAAGTTGGAAGGCCATGAAAATAATTCATCACCTATTTCAAAAATCCCTACCCAATGCTCATTCTGAAATTTTTTGAAATAATTTAAGCTAGCAATGTGAAACTCCAAAGGGCAACACACATACATGTGTTTTTAGTTAATATCCTTGTAGCGGGGAAATTGACATTCGTGACCACATCAATAAATGAAAACTGTGACTTTGAGAAATGTCCCCAAAGAGGAGAGGTAACATAAATGAGATTAAAAAGTATGGACTCTGGTGTCCAAGGCCCAGGGTTGACTCCATCTGCCACGTACAACTGGGTGGCTTTGGGCAAGTTACTTACGCTCTCTGTCCTCAGTTTGCTGATGTGTAAAGTGGAAATTTTCGAAGTCTCTATTTCAGAGGATTATTATAAATAGCAATTGAGTCAATATTTAAAGTGCTTATAATAGTGTTTGACACATAGTAATCTCTCGTTGAATGTTTCATGAATAAACAAACAAAGTAGGGTATGTGGGTGGAAAACAATAAGGAGACCTGACTGAGGTGATCAGAGAAAGTTTTCTGGTATAACTGATGACTGAATGGCCAGTCACCTATGTGAAGGTCATGGAGCATGGGAGCTAAGATGAAGGTGGAACACAGAGAAAAGTGAGGACAGACAATGAAGGGCTGGTTTGGCCACATCAAATATTTGGGGTTTTATTTTATTAAAGTGTTTTGTGGACAATGTGACTCGAGGTTTCTTTTTGGAGAGGGAAAAAAGTCACTATAGAGTCTAGAAAACTGGAAGAGTACCATTGACAATAAGGAAGAGTCTGTTAGGAAACTATTACATAATCCAGGTGGGAGATAAATTAGCATAAACAAGGGCATAGGCAGTAGAGAAGAAGAAAAGGGGCAGGTTTGAAAAGCACAGAGAGGGAAAAGAAAAAAAAAACCATTGCTAGTTGCTACTGGTAGATCAGATACTGAGGATGAGAGAGGGAAATGTCAAGATTCACTCTTGGGGGTTCTGGAACCACTGAGACAGAGACCCCTAAAGGAAAAGAGTAGATTTGGCAGATTTAGCAAGACTTTGAATTTAAATAAGTTGCGTTTAAGATGACTTTCAATCATTCAAGTAAAAACATTAAGTAGATAAGTTAGATATATCTAGTTCTCAAGGAGATTGCTAGGCTCAAATAAAATATCAAATACTATTGAGAAACCAACAAAGATTGACTACAAAAATGTCCATATTTAGCAACATAGAGGTCATTCTTGACTTAGAAAGATTTTTTTTTCATTACTTGATGGGGATTGACTGAAACTAAATTGGAAAATGTTCATTATGGGGTGGGACAGTGTAAAGGGATGAAAACATTATAGATGAAAATATTGGGTAAAAGAAGGCTTGTGGCTTTCTTTTAATGGAGAGGTCCAAAAATTGTTAAGAAAGGTCTATTTGAGAGGAAGATGTTAAATACACAAAACAAAGTATAATTGACATCACAAGATTTCTAAGTAATCAAATAAATGAATTAATCTTAAAGAAAGGAGGAGAAGACCTTCACTGAAATCAAGAGAACAGGCAGGTTTAAGATGGATGCAGCTGTGGGCTTCTAGCATATTAGCCACTTCATGCTCATCCTGCCCAATCAGAAGATTAACGTAATGGATCAATGTGATATTCCGTGGGCTTCCCAAACCATCCAGATTTCTCCATATCCCATTATGAGAGGAGGATGAGTTAACATAGCCATAGGTAGGGCAAACCTATTAAGAAATGTAAAAACATTTCCAATCCATGAGAATATGAACTATTGCTGATCCTCTTTTCTTCTTCTTCTTCTTTTTTTAAAGATTTATTTTTATTTATTTATTTATTTGTTTGTTTGTTTATTTATTTTTTAGAGACAGTGTGAGCGTACGGCAGGGAGGGGCAGAGGCAGAGGGAGAGACAGAGTCTTAAGGGAACTCCATGCTGAGTGCAGAATCCCAACACAGGGCTGGATCTCACAATCCTGAGATCATGACCTGAGCTGAAACCAACAGTCAGACACTTAACCGGCAGTGCCACGCAGGCATGCCTCCCTTCTGATCCTCTTTTTTTTTTTAATCAGAATACCAAAAAATGCAATTACAAAATTAATGGCCCAGTGTCATGTAGCTGAGGCTTTATGTATGTCCTCTAGCGACAGTGGAACATCTGGACCAGCATCTGCGAACAGGGCTTCCAGGGTCGGAGCCTGCAGTGACCGACAGTTATTCCCAACGGTCTGTCAGTATCTGAAAAGGCCAAACTAGTGGACTAAGAGGACATAAGGAAATGATAGGGACCACTGCCCCACAGATCTCTGCCATGCTCTCACTATAGCCTCTCCCCACAATGCATTAGCTAGCATGGATGTTTCCAGCATGGGGGCAATTTCAGAGATTTCTATGTGGCTTCCCTCACTATATGACCTCCTTACTTAACAGGCAAGGACCCAGTGGAATTATTCCAACTATCAATTAGTCTATCTCAGTTATATATTAGGGAAATGACCATGGATCTGATGGACCCATCAAAAACTAGATTTTAGTCAGAACTCCATTTATTATCTGAACTTCATAAACCACCACCCTAGCAGGGAAGCCATGATGAGGCTTTGGAGGACCAACTCTGTACTAGATAGAGCATGGGGCCAGACAGATAGAGTCTCTGTCTTCTAGGAGTTTATATTTTTATTTGGGGAGATATGTAGATTTATATCTTTTAAATGTAACAAAATTCATAGCAATCGAAAGATTGTGCCTTCAAGAGAGTATTTCTCTTCATAGAATGCCAGACACCAAATTATGTGTTTATGGAATCAGCAAGTTATTTAAAAATGGAGCCAGTGGACATGGACTGTCAATGTGAAGAAGTCACACAGAAAATAGCACTTTAAAGGGAAGATACAAGTGTGTTAATTGGAAGAAAAATGGAAACAGTGCTTGAAGATGTAAAATAAAGGGAATAATTAATGGAGTGAGTGCTGCAAAAGGGATGGGATTGTGAATGTAGAATAAACCACTGGCCTTGAAAAGGAAAATGGACCTTCTATTTCCTTTATAAGAACTGAGAATTTATAAGAATTAAGAACAAGGGGACAGAGGGCGCCTGGGTGGCTCAGTTGGTTAAGCGTCCTGCTCTCAATCTTGGCTCAGGTCGTAAATTCAGGGACCTGGGATCGAGCCCTGCATCGGAGTCTGCTTGAGATTCTCTCCCTCTCCCTCTGCCTCACCCCCACTGACACGCTCTTTCTCTCTCTCTCACTAAAATAAATAAATGAATCTTGAAAAAAAAAAAAAAAAAGAACGAGGTGACAGGTGAAAATACAAAGAAAATGTAAGGTGGGAAATACCTGAGAGAATAGGAGTTGAGCTTTTCTCAGATGGTAGAATTTATCTTGGTGAAGATGAAAGGGGCTATGGGTAGGTCTTTAGTTGTGAAGAGAGAGACAAAAAAAAAAAAAAATTTGGAATTGCACCTCTGAGGACCATGACTCCAAATCATAGCAGTTGGCTCATAGGCTTTGCTGAGGGCTCATCAAATTTATGTGCCATGAATTTTTAGAGCTCTAATTAGCGTGAGTTTCTCCAGCAACCCAAGAGTGGAGAACATAGAAAATTCAGTTTGTAAAGCAAACTGAAATAAGAGTAAGTAAATAAACTCATAAAAAATATGTGGCAAATATGATGGAAGTCAGGCCATTTGATACACAAAAGTGTTATAGAAAAGGATGATGACATGGTCCCATATAGACAGAGAATTCAGACTCTAGAAGAGAAGTCATGGTCAGTTCGTGATAACATGACAAGCGAATGCACAATAAGGCATTTGGAAAGGTAGGAAGGAAAAATATTGTAAACAGAAAGGAACTGCAGACTCCGGATATGGGGTTACAGAAGTTCCTAGAAATAATATAATCAGGATGAGGCATTGAGCCTTAATTAAAAGTATTGTGTACAGTGAGGGTTTCAAAAAATCCTTTTCCAATTTCAATCTACCATTTATTACAGATCTGTATGTGAAATCCTAAGGTGCTAATTAAAGCCTTTATAAACATTTGCACATAGTAATTTCACAATTCTTTGAGGAGATACGAAGAAGCACTTCATCTTTTGAGCACAGTCTATTTTTGCAAGCGGTTGTTATCAATGTGAAGTTATAAAAAGGAAACTTCAGATGCCTTCTCTGTGCTGTTGGCAAGTCTCTTTCTGGCCAGAAAAGAGGATGATGTGATTGGATTATAGACTAGAAATTTCCTAAATGTGCCTCATGCTATATTTATGATGATTGAATTAAATTTCGTTACCCCCAGGGTTTGGTGATCAACTTGGAGAACAAACAAAAACTAAAGAAACAGAAAAGAACATTTTCTCCTAATGTTCTGCTTCTTAGTAGAGAAAATGAATTCTTAGGGGCTGTATTATTTTGACTGGAAGAAACAACTCTGGCAAGGCAGCAGGTGGTTATCGTTTTGAACCAAAAAAATAAATGCAAATTCCCATACCTTAAAGTTCAAAATGTTCTTGTGAAACTTAGTCCAACTGAGTACTAATGTCTCCTGAGTACTGATGTCTGTAGGTGAGCTCTGAAAATGCTCCGGATCACATATTCAAAGTCCTAAACACAGAAAAAACAGAGTAACGTAATCCTCCTCTTAGCCTATGAGAGACACATTTCTCAAAGCGACCTCCTCTGCTCTCCCCTCCCCCCACCTCAGAAATACTGAAGGGATGAAAGAACCAAAGCATTTGGTTATAGCGATTCCTTAAGAGCAACGTCACGTCCCTGCCCAGCAAACACGATACACTGAGGTCTCCCCAGAATCATCTGCCTGGTGTAGATGAATTACAGAATACCCAAAGGACTGCATCCTTAGTCCAATTGGGTCACAGCTCTGCAGATATGATATTTGTTTAACTTGTTTTCGCCCACAGTGGAAGTTTTTTACCCTCTCCTTTTCTGGAATGCAGAGAGGAAATTCGTGGTCTTAATATGGTTTGGAAGTTCTGCAGAATACCGGAGGGACTGCTTTGATAAGTATAAAATGGAAGCAGATGGATTAAGTCCTCCAAATTACACGGCCCCAGGACACATCGTCCTTGCAGGACGCTGGGCCGTGTCTGGGGTGGCGTCCTTCACGTTACGTTCTCTGTCGGGCAACATGGCGGCCCTGCGGAGAGCGGATGACAAATGAGTTTGTCAGGCACGTGCACATGCGCAAATATTTGTGGGCAGAGCAGGCCGTCTCTTCCTCAGGCAGATGATGGTAGGCTAACACCTACACAGCTCTGACGTGTGCCCGGGGCTCTTCTAACCCCGTGGGCAAGAGAATTTTATTATCTCAGTTTACACCGGAGGGCGCTGAGCGAAAGGGAGATTAGGTGTCTTGCCCTTGGTCATAATGCTCATAAGTGGCAGAGCCAAGACTTGAAACCAGATAGTCTGCCTCCGGAATCTGGGCTTGTCTGCTTCTCAGACAGAGAAAATAATGAGGACAGCAACATGGTTCCTGAGATCTGCAATGAAGGAAATATTTGGGAGGGCGCTTGATTTATTATCGAGGGTGGGTCTTTCAAAAGCAAGCACTGGATACATATCCTAGTAATTCATAAAAATATAAAACAAAAGGAATTGGCATCTGAGAGAGCAAATTTAATCACGTAGCAATTACTCCTTTCCTCTTAATATCATATCAATCTGCACACAAAAAAGAAAGAAACCAGCTTTCTTTAGAGAAGGTTATCATACTCCATTCTCTGTTTTTCCTTTTTTTAATGGAGTGCAGTAAAAAAAGGATATGAGCTTTCTTTTGTCATATGTTTCTTTACCTTTACTATAGCAAAGTGAAAGTCAATAAACTATGGAAATGAAATACACGAAAACCTATATTTATAAAGAACTGACATATATCCTAAAGGAAGAGAATCACTCCTGCAGTTATTTTTCTATTGGTTTTATTCAGGGGCTTCCTGATAGTGCTGTTTCTGATTTTTTTTTTTTATTTATATGATAATTCCAATTAAGGTAAATTTTTCAGTAATATAAGAGAACGTTTCTAAGAGTGTTTTACAGAATTTTTCAAACATAATTTGGTTTTATCAAACACAGAAACTATTATCCTGGATTTAAAGCATTACTGATTTAAATGTGCCAGGCAACCACATAATATAGTGGTTTTTTTTCCCACAAGATGTATCTTCTACTTGACAATGTTCATACATCATTCTCAGATCCTGACAGATAACCTGATTGTAAAGATTTTACAATCGAGCTACTAAAGTATGCCAAGGTTCACATAAAAGAAACCCGGCAATTGGTAAAAGACTTTTCAATAAAATGGAGCACTCTTACACTTCAAATAGCTCTGTGAAAGATGAAAAGATGAAGACATTTGGATAGAATTTGCTTGACAAACTCCAAAGTAGCATGCAGCTTGGTTTTGCACCTGAAAATGCAAGTCACAAACATGAGTAAAGACATTGTCTTTGGAGAGCAAAGATGAACGTTCCCATCCTAAAAGCTTTTGAGAAGAAAGGAAGGAAGAAAGGAAGAAAGGAAGAAAGAGAAAAAGAAAGAAAGAGAGAGGGAGAGGGAGAGAGGGAGGGAGGGAGAAGAGGAGGGGGGGAGGGAAGAAGGAAGAAAGAAAGAAATGGCTTTCACCTCAGTTTGAAAGTGCCCAAAGCAAATCCATTAAAGAAGGCTAAAACTCTTTCTAGAAAATTTCCTTAGATTTTCTGGAGTTTGAATAGAGCCACCTTCTTGGAAAGCTGAAACCCCACATGATTGTTTCTGCTGATCAGCAAGAGAAGCTGAGGCTGCTTGCAATTTAGTTTGCCATCTTCAGGAGGACAGGAGAACATTGCACTTGAGAGTATTGAAAATAATATGCAGATGCTTTAGGAGGGAATGACAGCAGTTGTGAGGGAGAGTCTACCCTGCACCTGCAGCTACCCCAAATAGCTAGGAGAATTTTTAGTTAAGATTGAAGAGTCAATTTAAGAAGCAAAAAAAAAAAAAAAAAGGAAAGAGAGAGAGAGAGAGTGTGTGTGTGTATTTACTCTGCTTGTCTTTCTATTTGTCTAGCTGAGCCTAGAGAACGAGAGATACGTGACTTAATAAAGGGATGTAATATCAATAAGAACTCTTCTTCATCCTTTGTTCTAGCTGGATTTAAAGGTCAGCGTGATTTTACCAACAAATGCTGCCTATGAGAGTCCATGGCAGAAAACAAAGATTAGCAACAAGGCACAATCAAAAGGGGAAATGAAGGAGTGAGCAGCTCTCGCTCCTTCTCCCTTGGCCCTCTTCCCATCTCCCAACCTGAGCCCCCCTACCTGAATACTGTGGACGGACCTACCAACAACAGATGTTAGGGAACAAACAGATGTTTGTTCTTTCATTTTCAAATAATAGAAAGCCACCTGGGTTATCTCATCTGAGGGAAAAGGGAGCTGGACTATAGGGTAGCTCATTTGAAAAATTGAAGCTGAGGTGCAAACTATTCCTTCCCTTTCCTTCTGGCTCTTGTCATCTCTGGTCCACTAAGCACATCAGCTCTCTTTGACACCCTCCACCTATTTAGACCTTTTCTGCTCCTTTATAATTTCAGTTTGCTCATGGCTTTGGCTAGTCACAGTCCTCATCCATGACATCCTCTCAAAAGAGAAAACTCTATGTTTCTTTGATCTCAGATTTCCAAGATGGAGAATGTGGTTGGTTCCACTCATTCTTTTGTGTCTGGTCATGTTCATAAGTATCTGGTCACTGTTATGGCTTGAATTGTGTCCCCTCAAAAGATATGTGGATGCCCTTACTCTGTTAGTACTTGTGAATGTGATCTTATTTGGAGATAAGATCTCTGCAGATGTGATCAAATTAAGATGCAGTCATTGGGGTGGACCCCTAATCCATGATGACTGGTGTCTTCAGAAGAAGAGGGAAATTTGGACACAGACACGGAGGGCACACGGCCCATAAAGACTGAGGCAAAGATTGGGGTAATGCTTCCATAAAGGAAGGAAGGCTGGGAGAGACAAGGAAGGATTCCCCATTATAGGCTCCCTGCTGACACCTTAATTTTGGACTTTCAGCCTCCAGAACTGTGAGAGAATATATTTCTGTTATTTGAAGCCACTCAGTTTGTGGTATTTCATCAGCAGCCCTAGAAAACTAACGCAGTCTCCTTAGTCAATTGTCCAACCTTGATCCAAATATTGGGAGGGTGTCATCCTGGTGACTATTACTAATAAAAATCCTCTCAAAAAGCAAGGTGGGGGCACCTAGGTGGCTCAGTAGGTTAAGGCCTCTGCCTTTGGCTCAGGTCATGATCTCGGGGTCCTGGGATCGAGCCCTACATCAGGCTCCCTGCTCAGTGGAGAGCCCGCTTCTCCCTCTCTCTGCCTGCCTCTCTGCCTACTCGTGATCTCTCTCTCTCTGTCAAATAAATAAATAAAATCTCTAAAAGAAAAAAAAAACAAGGTGGAGAATCTATTCTTTTTTTTGTCAGAAGTGCATGGTTTATTTTTCAACTTCTGGAGAAGGAAAAATTTTCAAAAGAAAGAAAAACCAGTTCTTTCTTCTAAAACTGAAACAAATGAAGTGCTTTGACAATGTCTTTTTTTTCTCCCCTCTAGCCAAGTTCTCATATTTTTCAAGAGAGAATCTAAATATAGGAAAGATTCCGTGCTTAACATGGACCATCATTCTTTTATTTTTTTTTAAATTCTTCGATTCTCATTAGCATCATGGAAGGTACTATAACCTGAAATAAAGCCCAAGAAAAAAACAGCCACAATATGCAATCCAATATATTTCAGTTAGTCCCTATTATTTTTTTGTATTGAAATGTAATTGATATATAACCTTGTATAAATTTAAGGTGTACAATGTGTTGACTGGATACATTTATACATTGCAATATGATTACCATGGAAGCATTAGCTAATACCTCCATCACGCCATGTGGTTGCCAACGCAGCAGTAGAGAAATCAGGAAAGTGAAGATAAGGGACAATAGGGAAGAGAAACAGGAGGGACTCTGAAATAGCACTGTGAAGGGCCCTGTAGTAAAGGTTGTTGACTTTGCATGCTGCAAATTTTATCCCAAAGCTACACTAGATAACAAGCAAATGAGTGGGCATAGCCCCATGACAGTAAAACTTTACAAAAGTAGGGACAAAGATTGGATTTGGCCTGCAGGCCATGGTTTGCCAACTCTATTCTAAAGGATCAATGCAAACACCTGTGGTTTCTGATGAGGTCGTTCATTGGTCAGCACCCAGCAGGGAAGTGTACGCCATCATATCCGGGAGGACAATGCTGCCAATGACCTCTTCCCTGTTTCTCCAAAGATGGCTCTCAGCTACAGTCCATTACAGTGTATGGGAACCCATGCAGCCAATGACCACACTTTCAAGGCATTACCCAGAGGAACCTGGTGCTCCTTGAAGATGTGTTAGAACTTTCCTCTGCCACTTGGGAAAACTGAGAAAAACCTCAGAATTTCAGTGTTAGTTGGCAGTCACGTTTTACCATTTGTTGACACAGTGCCATACAAATATTCTTTCTCAGAAACAATAGTAACACATCAAGCAAAAGAAACCCTTACCGCAAGTATACTCAGACGCAGAAACCTGTGCAGGTCCCCAGCCCCACAGCAGCCAATAAATGCAATCTGATGTCACCATGAAACAAATGTTTAACGACAATAGAGTGCATGTAAGTGCCCCCTCATGTCCTTAGAGGCAAAAAAGAAACTGGCACCCCATTCTAGGACAGGACACAATGACAGCATCCTGTCACTGGGCACAGAGAGCTGTAATATGATGTCATCCTGGCCAATTCTCAGAGCCACTCACACAATCCATAAAAATCACAATGGCCTTGAACCCACCAACACATGCTTAGAATGTTACTAATTGCAATAATTCCTGTATAAGGCCAAAGAAAGACCAGAAATGTAACAGTGTCTTGACCTCCCAATGTCCAAACGTCTCCAGGACCCTGTGCCATGAGATTGCAGCTCAGACCTAAACCACTTTCATTTACAGTGGAAGACTTCATCATAAAACAACAACAAACAACAACAACAACAACAACAGCAACAACAAACCCCCCCAAAAACAAAAAAAATCTATTTTAGCCCCTATCCTGCTAATGCTGTGATCTACTAGATCTGCCTTATACCAGCTCGTCAGTGCTAAGTGTCACATTTTCAGAAAGTTCGTGAGCCCATTGACATCCCATTGTAATTTAAAATCAGCCTTCCTGGGAATATTTATTTCACAGACATCAGCAAACACTACAAATCAGGATTTTCTTCTTCCACAGACTGATGTTAAACATTTACCAGAACACCACTGACCCCATACCTGCCTCCCTGCACCAGCCAAAATGTCCTTATGTTTTAATCAGATAGCCCATCTCGAACTCTCCAGCCACTTGACTGCCAGCTTCCAGCCTCTCAATGCCTTCCATTTGGGAATCTACCGGTTTAATCACCCTCTCCTTGCCACAGACCAAGAGAGAAAGGAAATCGGCTATTATTCCTCCCAGCGACAACACATCTGGTTCACACACCAGAGGATCTGTCTCAGAATCACTGACAATACCCCTACAGCAATGACAGCTGTTATCGCCGTGATCATTCTGTGCTCCGACCCCACCACCCATAAATCCTCCAAAAGGGTGGATAAAATACTTTTAGGAGATTAAATTTAAACGTGGGCAACTGATGAAACTCAGGTAACATTGTGTGTCAGCTATACATCAGCGAAAGAAAGAAATAAAAGTGGGCATTTGAAAATATTGCATGACAAATATTTTAATTTCAGATTAAGTGGAAAGAAGCACATCCCCCACAAGAAATACAGAGTAAGACTAATTCCTCAGACAAGCTGCTTCTGCAAACTTGAGAAGAAAGAGCAGCTGTGCATTTTGGCTTCAATCCAGCTTGATAAGTTAGAGATGGTCTGTGGCTGTTCATGGAAATTTTAATGTTCACAACTCCACTCTTTAAGATCTATAACAGGGATTGTTTATCCCTTGCGGTTTGCAATTGATTTCTCTCCCACAGAAGGGGAAATAAGCCTTGTTCTAACAGTAAACCCTTCTAGACTGCAATAATAACATAAGATGATGAATCCTATTCTTTCATTATTTTTATGACTGTGCTCCTCCTGCCCTCTCCCTTGTTTTTTGTGCCTAATGAGACAGAAAAAAATACTGATAAAAAGGGCGGATTTATCAATAGATCATTCCTGAAATTTACACATAAAATGCTATTCTGACTAAAAGAATCACCCTCGATAGTCATAATGTATACATTTCTACCATTAGAGATTCATTCCTTTAGTTTGAAAAATTAGTGTATTAAACCATCCACATTTTAAAATGAGCCAAATTATACCAAACTGGAAAAACTTATATTCTTCACACTACATCTTCGGGTGCGCTGAGCTAACAAGGCTCTGGATTGCATTAAAGGAATAGATAAATGAGCTTAGACTTGCCCGAGAGAGATCTTGATAAAGGAAACATAGTTCCTTTGAAGTGTGTCTTTTTTTTAAGAGGTAATTTGTTTGTTTATTTGCTTGTTTATTTATTTATTTGAGGGGTGGAAGAGAGAGAGAGAGAGCACAAGTAGAGGGAGGAACAGTGGAAGAGCGAGAGGGAGATAATCTCCCTCAGACTCCAGGCTGAGCACCAAGCCCAATGTGGGGCTCCCTCTCAGGACACTGAGATCATGACAAGCTGAAACCAGGAGTCAGACTCTTGCTTAACCAACTCTGCCACCCAGGAGCCCTGATGTGTGTCTGAAGATAGTACCAGCACACATTTATGTCCATATCACAAGGTAAGATGTTAGGTAATATGCCCAAGATTACACCACTAATAAATGGTAGAGCTAAAGTTAAGCCAAGATCTAATTTTGAGACTCAAGTCTTTTTCATATATTGTGTTGCTCAGGGCGTTAGAAATGAGGGATCAACCTCTGTAATACACAACAATCTTAGCATTATGGCATGTTTTTGTCTTGATGACAGCTACCATAGTCTATGACAGTGTTAACTGGTCTTTGGGAAAAGTCTTTGGCAAAAGCATGATCTAAGGATTTCATTTTCTGTTTCTTAAAACCCATGTATTAGATATTAACAGAAAGGTGACCTTGAGAATATTCATTTACTAGGACTTGTATTAGTTTCTGTGGCTATAACAGATTATCACAGATTATCACAAACCATGTGATTTAAAGCAACAGAAATTTATTCCCTCACAATTCTGGGGACAGAAGTTCGAAATCAAGGTGTCAGCAGGCCCGTGCTCCCTCTAGAGGCTCTAGCAAGGAGTTCTTTCCATGGCTCTTCTAGCTTTTGGTGGCTGTGGGCATTCCTTGACTAGTAGCCACATCTCTGTCTCCATGTAGCCTTCTCCTCTGCTTGTCTTATTATTTTCCTTTGCCTCTCTATTATAAGGATATCTGTGATGATATTGAGGGACCACCCAGATAATCCAGAGTATTGGCTTCTCTCAAAATCCTTAACTTAAATGCATCTGCAAACATCCTTTTTCCAATTAAGACCAAGTATAAGTTCCAAGAATTGGTACTTATTCTCTTTGCGTCATCATTATTCAACCTACTATAATATCATGCTTGGTGAAACCTATTTTTCACTCACATACAGGAGAACTACAAATAGTGGTAGTTAGATTGTCAATCTATCTTGGCTTCTTTGGAGAAAAGAGGCATGATACTATTTTTTATTCCTTTTCCTCCCCAAATCCCTACCACCATCCCTGTCCCTATTATCTCCCACACCACCTTCAACCCCTGCTGATTAAATCATGTTTAGAGGAATCAGTTTCTGGAGTACAGGTGAGCCATGGGCTGTAAGTAACACTGTCCTTAAACCTTGACTACTAGGACCCTTGCCGTGGGTCCTGTACTTTGGAGGCCCTCACTCTGGCCTCGCTATGGCTGTACCCCTCCCCACAACACAAAGAGTCCATAGTTCAAGGAGAAGTGCCAATCTAGAGCTCATGCCCTCCCCCTCCAATTCTAGATCACATTCTGGGAACCTGCAATCTCAAAATTCCCTGCCCCAAGAGCCCCTATGTCTTTCCTCCCAAGGAAGGACTGAACTTCCAGTATGGACACCCACAGCCCTGAGAGTTGCCCAAGATGAAGCTATTTCAAGTGTGGATTCGCTTGGATGAAGAGACTGGGACATCTACATACATGCACTCCAAGCCAGAGCCAGGTGTGGGAAGGGAAGTGGGAGGCCGATGGACTGAGAGCATCTATTCATTCTCTGACCCAAAGCCCTGAAAATGTCCAAGGTGGATCTGGTAGTGATGATGGGGATTAAGGCAAAACCAGGCATGGCTAAGAACTGCTCTTGGCTTCATCCTTATGAAGGTAGAAGACTAGAGAATCCCAGGTCACTGTGGATAGCCAAGCAACTACTCTGCTGGTTTAATATCTACCATATGCTAAAAATATATAAGGCTTGCTTTAATATGTTAATGGTCTTAATAGTGTTCATACTTTTTGACTCAATAACTTTATTTCCTAAAATTTAGTCCTTGAAAATATTTCAAAATACAGAAGAGGCATTATATACAGATGTTCATCACCCCATGTTTTAAGATAATAAAAAGTAAGTGTCCCAAATGGCCAGTGACAGACAGGTAGCTAAATAAACTGTGGCATATTGAAATCAATGTTAACATAGCTTATAAAAACAATGTTTACAAATTGTTTTATGACACGGAAAATCTTTATGACTTTGAATAAAAAATAAAAGATATATGATACAAAATTATAACTATAAAATGGTCCCACCTGTGTAAAAACTAATTCTAGGGAGAAAAAAAAAACGTGACTTCATGGAAATGACCAAAATATTAATTATGCACAGAAAAGAGTGTTCTGGATTCTTATTATACTTCATAATTTAATTAACAAATTCTTAACTTGTGGAAACAGGACTTACTGTTAAACATTACTTTTACAATCAGATTTTAAACAGCAACACTAAAAATACTGAGACCACTTACACACAATGTTAATCAGGTTCTTCCCAAAACCACACAAGATAACAGTTGAGAGATTTTTTTTTAAAGATATAAAAAGAATAAGAATGGGGACAACGGCAACACAATTTTGGAAACTAGGGAGCTGGTGGATGGGAAATCACTGATGATGTAAAGCTGAGAAAAATGAACTTACTACCGACAGCATGGGGAAGTCAGGCTGATCCATAGAAAAGCTCAGGAATTGGAAGAACCTGATAATGTAAAAGCAGGAATACAAATAGGCTATAAAAACTAAGGATCAATGGAAAATCTGCACAGAATCTATTTAGAACCCTAGAATTCTCTTCCACTCCAACAGAAGACAGGTTTATTTTCTAAAAAAGAGTGAACGAGAGGGAGTCTGAGCTGGAGGCATAGGCAGAACCGAGGGTCAGTGTGTTATATTGAGAATAGGGCCATTAAGTCAATGGTGAGATCCTTGCTTGCTTCCTCCAAAACACTGGTGGAGAGGCTTACAGTTTTTAGATAGGAAACTGACCAAACCGAGAGAAAGGACACATGTACTGTAGGTGAGGGGTGGGGGTGAGGTTCCTCAGTAAAAAAGCCACCCAGTGATAAGCCTTTTCTATATACATAGTTACCTGCCACCCTCTTATTGCCTCATTCTAAACAATAAGTGGAAGCCAAGAATCATAGGGTTTTAAGGGAAAGTTTCCAACATGAAAGAGAGATAAGACATCTAAAAAGTAAATAATAACTCAAGGGAAACAAAAATATTGCAGTGAAGAGAAACTTTGAAAAAACCATAAATTAAACTTTCAGAAAGGTAAAGATAGTATCCTTAATCCACAAAATCAAAACACGAGGCTAGATTTCCTTTTTTTTTAAATGAAATCTCATTTCCATCTGAATATATAGATTCAATTGAATATATCTACCACATCTTCCTTATCTATTTATTTGTCCATGGATATCTGGGCTCTTTCCATAGTTTGGCTATCGTGGACTTTCCTGCTGTAAACATTGGGGTGCAGGTGCCCCTTTGGATCACTGCATTTGTATCTTTGGGGTAAATACCTAGTAATGTGACTCAGCCATCGAAAAAAATGAAGTCTTGCCATTTACAATGACATGGATGGAACTAGAGGGTATTATGCTAAGCCAAATAATCAAAGACAATTATCATATGATCTCACTCATATGTGGAATTTAAGAAACAATACAGAGAATCATAAGGGAAGGGAGGGAAAAACAAAACAAGACAAAATCAGAGAGAGAGGCAAAGCATAAGAGACTCTTAACTACAGAAAACAAACAGGTTTGCTGGAGGGGAGGTAGGTAGGGGATGGGGTAACTGGGTGACAGGCATTAAGGAGGGCACTGATGTAATGAGCACTGGGTGTTGTATGTAACTGATGAATCACTACATTCTACCTCTGAAACTAATGATACGTTTATATGTTAATTAGTTGAATTTAAATTAAAAAAAATAAAATTTAGAAAAAGAAAATAAAGTAAAATAAATAAGTTTCACCCTTAAAAAAACAAGACACAAGGTCATAAATCTAAGAATATTATGGGGGGAAAAAGATCTTTGCACTTTACAAATAATATGATAGCAAAATGAAAATCTCAAACAAAAAGTTTTGGAAGCAAAGTTAACTGCTGCAGGATGAGTGGCAGAGCTGATCCTCAGACCTAACTTCCCACTATTCCTCTCCCTTCCTTCCGTCAGTGCCTGCCCCCTATGCGTTCTCATGGATGGCGGCTGTGGTTTAAAGAATTCATCTGTAGCATTCTAAGCCTCCCTTAGAACTGTTGTATCAAAGCTCTCACTTCACGAGCAATAAAACTTTATTGCCAGATTCTGCCATTTATCTGCAAATAGAAGAATAGGTTTCCCCTGCCCCCTGTTTCTCTCTTCATTCTTAAATGCATTCTATGCAATAATTTTATAATACCAATTGCCCACTGGGTGTTTTACTTTATTTTTCCAGGCAGCCCACACAAAATGGCCTCTCCATTATAGCCTTTGGAAATATAGTAACTTGAATTAGAAAGAGGTATTGACATGCTCCCAGAGGTAATCCACAGCTCCAGCAGTAACTTCCACTAACACCAGCCAGCTCTATCCGAGGAGACAGCAGCCCCATCCTGAAACCTTCGCTCAGTTCTCCAGTCTCTGAGATCATTAATTACCCACTCCGTCAGCACATTTGCTCTGTATCTGGAGGTGCTGACAACACAAGCCCGTCTCCTTTTATACGGTTCTTTGAAACTTTCACAGCAGCCAAGGCTCAGATTTAATCATTTGATTCTGATGCACTTTCTTTAACACATTGTAGTAGCATTTAAGTACAGTATGACAGGTCTGGGACTGTGACAACCCTGTTGATCAGAGCTTTTCCCACAGCCAGGGGTCCATCTTTGTGAAAAGTTAAATTCCTGGCTTTTCAAAGCTTTTAGACTTTTCATCTGGGGGTGCTGAAAGCTTTCGCTTGTTTTTGTTGTCATCCGATATGTCCCAGAGTTCTAGGAAGACCAAATCAGCAATGATCAAACTGGTTTTTAGTTGCGCTGAATCAGAAGCATTACAGAAAACAAAAGCCCATTCAAATAGATGTGCTTTAAAAACTGCTATGAGAAAAGTTCAATACCTAGACTCATAAAACAAACGTATTTGAGGAAGTCATTCACACCAGTAAGATGTCTACTCAATTAGAATTTGCCAAAAATGAAATCTTTTGGTCACCCAAACCACACACACACACACACACACACACACACACACTTCGCAATTTATGAACTATGTACTTTGGAGCACATAAGTTTATCTTTATAAGAGCTATAACATTTATCAGACAGAATTCCCAAAATAATTTTGCATATCATTATCTCATTTGATCCCATACGTGACCCTGATGAATATGCCCAAGGGCTCTTATCTCCAAGTATAGAGGGTGAAATCACTTGTTACAATGAGTGAAAATGGGCTTCCTTCACAGAAATGTTCCTCCTTTGCATATACCAAAGCTTCTAGAAGTAGCTAAAAGTCAGTAGAACTCAATAAATGTTCTGGTGAAAAAGAAACATAAAACTCAAGAAAATATTGGTTTTCCAAGTTATATCTTATGGGATTTCAAAGGAAACTGTTCACAAGAATAACACGCATGATAAAAGAGCGATGCAGCTTCCTGAAAAAAAGTCTCTTGACTCATCCTCTTAACCTAAGTCATCCCTGGGATAACAGGTCAGCCTGGTTTGCTGTATCTTTTACAATATCCCTGGCTCAGAAATCAACAAGGAAAATAAGGTAAAACCTAACTAATGTGGGGTTACTTGGCAAATGGCTATTAAAGAAATAAAGTCAGTTCTACTATTTTGAATTACACAAAGCAACTCAAAGAATGCTAACAATGTGATTTTAGTGGAGAAATAAGTAAATTTTATTATTAGCAAATAAAATGGTCCATATAAGGGTTGCTTTGTATCTATAACCCTGTGACAAAGATGGCCCCATTTTTGGGTGATCATCTGTTTCCTCATCTAACCACCTCTACCTCCCACCGTAGGGTCTAGGTCTTACTTATCTTGGTTCTGCCAGAACCTATCTGGTCAAAGTATTATAGGGACTCAATGAATGTTTGATGAGTAAGTTAATTAATGCTGCTGAATGGTTGTTGTGTACAACTTGACAGAGGAAACAACACAGGCTGTAGAGTCAAAAAAACTTAGGTTTACATTCCAGCTCATCCAAAGGGAAGCTGCACGATCTTAACTTTCTCAACCACTCTGAGTCCCTCTTGTCTCAACTGAAAGGAGCATAACAGTGGGAAAAATGCCTACCATGCAGGGCTGCCCTGACAAGGAAATGAGGGAAGAAGGTAAGCATGTTACCTGTTTTCCCTGACACCTGGGAAAATAAATATATAAATAAATAATATATATTTATTTAATATATATAATAAATATATAAATAAAATATATAAATTCACTCTATAAATTCACTTTTACTATGAGATTTTTTTTTTTTACCAAGCAAGCTAAACTTTGGATCTCAAAATACCATAGCCCTGAATAATTAAGCTCTGAAACAGAGTTCAACAAAATTCACTGTCTTCTTTCAATACACAAGACAGGGAATGATTAATTAAAAGTGTGTGCCAGGGACCACCAATTAAAATAATAAATAGTCCGTATGTTACCATCCACTGAAACGTCTCCGTGAATACAGCTTTGATGTTAGATTATTAATTTTATTGAGAGTGAATATTCATTTGACTACTTTCAGATTAATAAATTTGTCTCAGTAATTTGTTGGAATTTTGACTCCAAAGTGATTTAGTGACAGCAATTTCTTTTTTTCTTTTTTTCTTTTCTTTTCTTTTTTTTTTTTTTTTGTGACAGCAATTTCGACACAGAAAATGTATGGCTCATGAAATAGCTTGGAAACCAAGACCGAGGCCAAATGTGATTGAAAGAAAAAAAAATTCCAAAACCTCTGTGGGAATTCCCTACTTCCACTCCTGCAGAGGATAAAACCCCGGCCTGGTATGATTTCTAATTCCCTGTAAGCCTTCCTACAATGCAAATGTCACGGTGAAAAATTTGGCAATTGCTTTCAGGAAGGTAAGTTGCCCAGATCACTAGAAAATGTTTTGACATTGAAGTGACCCTTCCATTCTGTTTTACAAAATAAGTTCCAATTAAGCTCCAAGCTCTCCTCTTATTTACTATCCTGGCCCTTAAAATAAAGGCCATGAGTAGTTGAATGCTATTTTTGCTGTGGGAGCAGGGCTGAGCTCTCTATGAGAGAGAACAAGAACTCTCAGCCATCTCCCAAGAAGACAAGAACTGATGAAAATTGCTTTTTGTCTCGAAATTTATCACCATTTCCCCACGGCATTGTTGGTTTGTTTGTTGGTTTGTTTGTTGGTTTCCCCTCTTGCTTATGGCCCTATACAGATGCTCAATTCAGCTGCTAGTGCTTGGGGAATAGTCTAATGTTGGAAGATTCTGGTCCTGGTTTTGCTACAAATGTATCACGTAGTGTCGAATATGCCGCTTCATCCCTCAGAACCTCTGTTTTCTTATCTATTAAAAGAGGGGGTTGTGTCAGATCATTTCCGAAGCCTCTTGCAGCCCCAATTGTACAGTGTGTACATTTATGGTCAGGAGTGACAGAGGAAGGTAAAGCTTGTGTAATGAGGGGACTCCCCAAGGGCCCTCTGCCATCCCCTGCTTCCGGCAGAAACCCAAATGCTAAAGTGGAGCAACTGAAACGATGTGAGGCTCGAGGAGGGACTGACTCCACAGTTACTCAAGCGAAGAGTCCAGAAATGAGACACAGGCCCCGGCAGGTGCTGGTGGGCTCTGATAACCTAGGGGGTTTGAGTTCCAGACTTATTTGAAATAATACTGGACAAAAGACACTCCTATCTTCTCTCTAGTGCTAATTAGTATTCTTTCTTTGCAGGCTGTGGGAATCATACCAAAGTAGCTTGAGGGCAAAGGTGGAAGTGGTTATATGTATAAAATCTGGACCTAGGAAAAACTGTAACGGTGAATCCTTCAGGAACCCAGGAAGTAGTCTCTTGCTTACGGTCTCTGGTCACTGCTTCCTCCTACAGATCTGGTCCCCTCCCCACAGCTCTCCTCTTCCTCCTCCTCCTCTTCTCCCTCCTCCTTCCCCTCCCCTTTCTTCCTTTTCTCCTCCCCTTCTCCCTCCCAGTAAGCTTTCTAAGCTTTCTCTACTCTCCATCCACATAGAGAAATAGAAACCACCGCTCCCTGACTTTAGATGCTACAGTTCTACTCATATTTAGAGAAAAACTGGCCTTTCTGAATCCATTTCCAATTTCCCTGGACAGAGGTTCTGAATGAACCAGGCATCTATGCTTACCCAACTGTGGCCCAAAACTGTTGACAGGGATCGGGGTGGGGGGTACTCTGGGGGCCATGTGAATAGACAACGGTTCTAAAACTTCAGCTGTAAGATCTCATCTTGTTAAGCCCTCCTCAGACATACAGCACAATTTGAAATTGGTTATATGAATGTTCAACCTCACACACCTTCATGATGTAGCTAATGGCCAAAAGAGTTTTTAAGCTGTTGAGATTGATATTAATTTTTTAAGAAGTGCTATGCAATTAACTGTAATCATATTTAAAATAAGAGCTTTTTAAATGCCTTTCAAAACCTCAATTTAGTTACTGTTACTTTCACATGATGAGTTCACATTATTCAGAATATTTGACTCCAAAGATGATTTCCTCTGGAATTTCTCCTTGAAATAATTTCCTTAGCCAATACAAAACATTATACTTGAGTTCCCTGATAAGCTAAGTTTATAGCTTGCGTGGTATGGAAATTCCAAATCGATGTCAGGACACTGAAGATAGCTTCAGGAATTGCAAGAAGGAAGAAAGAAATGGCCAGAGATATTTAAATATTTCTTTCCCCAAGAAGCATCAAAGTAATGATTGTTAGTTCCTATGAGAGATTTATAGAGCCTTTCCTTTCTTAGCTAACAAAACATATCAATTTATTTCTACTTACTCATTTATTCACTCAGCAAGTAGCTTTTGCTGTCTACTCTGTAAAAATAATAATTTGCTAGATTCTTTTTTCCACATGTAACCAGATTGGTCATTTGTTACCAAGAGAAAAAAATATGCTCCACTATGCCCAATTATGAGTCACTTAAAAGTCATTAAATATCTACCAGAAATACATTTTCAGAGTTTTATAAGTTTTTTATTCCTAGGTAAAGAAGCACATGTAAAAAAAAGTTCAAATGATAGAGAAATATATAAAGCAGAAGTTAAAAGTCGCCTATAATCACATCCCTTCCTCTATTAAACAGTTTGCTTGTAAATTCTGATCAATTTTTTCCTACGCATACACTGCTACAAATTATATATGCATGTAATTAACAAATATATAAATGCACATAAGACACATGCACATTTTTATAATGGAACCAAAATGAAAAATACTATTCTGCAACTAGCTTTGGTCACTTGTCAGTGTATTATAACTCTTTGCTCTTAGCTACCTTGACCTTTTAAAAGGCAACATAGTAATCCATTATTTGAATACAGCAAGTATCTTTCAAACTAATTACATTCATTGTAGGTTATTTCCAAGGTTATTTCCACTTCTTTTTATACAAACGTTGCTACAACAAACATTCTTATCTGCATATCTTTGTTCACTTGAGTCAGCATTTCCAAAGAATGAAATCCTAGAAATGGAATCACTACATCAAAGAGCATATACAGTTACCATTTAAGTAATAGCTGCCAAATTGCTTTCCAGAAAGCTTTTACCAAATACCTCACCTAGAATTCATGGCGATGCCTGTTCTCTACACCCCGGCTGGTGCTAAGTGTCTAATAAATCACTGCTATTTGTCCAAATGCAGAAAGATTATTTCAATGTTTTAATTTGCATTTCTTAGCAACATGTATTTACCTATGTTTTGGGGATTTCTTCTGACACTACCAATTTATTTTTCTTTGCTCCCTTTCTATTAGATTAGTCTTTTTATACTGACTGGAGTGTGCTTTAGATAGCATTGTTATTAACCCTGTGTTGCCTGCACCTCCATTGCCGTTTTTTTTCTTTTCTTTTTTTTTTTCATTGCCTTTTGTATAACCTTTCTTAGGCTTTCGATTGCCGTTCAGCAGGCCCATGATCTGAAACTAATACAAAAAGTTTAATACTTGATGTAATCAAGAACATCCTTTTTTTTTTTTGTCCTTTGTTTCCTGGTGTCCGCCTCATATCTTCTTACATTAGCTTTCTGTGCCACTGTAACAAATCACCACAAACTTGTGGTTTAAGACAACACACAATTATTAGCGTGCTGTTCTAGTGCTCAAAAGTCTTACACTCAAGGTGTTGACGGGGCTGCATTCCTTCCGCGGGTCCTAGGGGAGAATCCATTACCTCTCCTTTTCCAGCTTCTAGAGGCTTCCTATATTCTTTGGCTCATCACTTTATGCTCCTTCATCTTTAAATCTAGTGGTGGAGCATTTTCAAATCTCTCCCTCATCTACCTCCTTCATCACACCTCCCATCTCTGTCTCTGATGCTGACCCCCCTGCTTCCCTCTGATTAGGACCCTTGCCATTACATTGCCCCTCCCCAGATAACCCAGAAAATCAATGCATCTCAATTAATTAAACATCCACTCTAACCAATCTGCAGAATCCTCTAGTTGGCAAGGTAACATGTTAACAGGCTTCAAAAAGTGGGACATGGACACCTTTTATTGTGGGCTTTTATTCTGTCTACTATACTTCTCCAACAAAGGATTATAAACATTACTCCCTGTACTATCTTCTACTATGTTATGGTTTTGATTTCTTATAATTAGAAAATTTAGGCTTTATTTTAGTATGGACATTTATTTAAACCTCATAAAAGGGACATCTGACTGGCTTAGTCAGCAGAGCATGTGACTCTTGATCTTGGGGTGGTGAGTTCAAGCCCCACATTGAGCATAGAGCCTATTTAAAAAAAAAAAAAAATTTAAAATAGGGTGCCTGGGTGGCTCAGTTGGTTAAGTGTCTGCCTTCAGTTCAGGTCATGACCCCAGGGTCCTGGATCGAATCCCACATTGGATTCGAGCAGGGAGCCTGCTTCCTCTCCCACTCCTTGCTTATGTTCCCTCTCTCACTGTGTGTCTCTCTGTCAAATAAATAAATAAATAAATAATCTTTAAAAGATTAAAAATAAATAAACTTCATAAAAAATATACAGATAAACTTATCTCTCTTGTATTTCTAGTGCTTTCCTTTTCCTCTATTTAACCTATAAGCTTGCTAAAGTCCCACACATTGGACAAACAAATAAAGGATAGTTCTCTTGACTCTGCAGCTTTCTAGTTACTGCCTCCTACCTTTGCTTCCCAACTGAGCCACTCCGGTGGGGGGCGGGGAGGGGGGGGTTGCCTGCGCTCCGGGAAACAGGACCTCAGTTTGCACTCCTTGGCCCGTGGGAACAAGGCTTTTGCCACCTCACATCTTCTCTCCCTAGAGTTCCCCAATGTCCTCCTGCCACCAGTCTCATTCTCCATCCTCATGACTGCTGCCAAAATGTTCCTTCCCAAATTCAAACCAACCCTGTCACTTCCCCGCTGAAAACTCATCAAAATGTCCCCACCGCCTTCAGGATGCAATGCAAACTCTGTGGGGAGGTATAACTGGCCCTGCGGGTTTGGACCAGGGGGGACCTGTCCAGATCTCCCCCTGCCCCCATGTGCTCTCATCACACTGAGTGATGTGCAGTTTGGAAGATTCCCAATGTCTTCTTTTATCTCAGGCTTCTGAGCCTTGCGCTCCTTTACCGGAAATAACCCCGCCCTTCCCCATATCTAGCAGCAAAGGGCCGCCCTCTCCCAAAATTCAACTCATGAGTTACATCCTCTATAGAGGCTTCCCTGAGGAGCCTCCCTCACTCTCAATCCACATCTCAAAGACCAGACTTATTATTACCTTATCAGTTCCTTTACTACTCTCTGTAGCTTACACAGACTCGGGAGCTAGCACAGGGATTGTTTGGGATGACTTTATTATAGTCTCTCAAAGTTGATGTGCTTCTCCACCCTAAGCCAATCAAAACTAATGCATGACTACAGAAACACAAGGAGCTTGCAAACGGCTTCTCCAAGTTCAGAGGAATGTGTTCAAAGGAACCAGCTCTTCTCCCTAAACCTCTTTCTGTCAGGCACAAGGGCAGGAAATACATCCTATTTTATGTGTATAAATGAGAAAGGGATTGATCACAAGAATTAAGTGTTCATAAAATTATTGGAAGGGCTGTAGCAGAAGGAGCCAGGGAGCTTTGGAACTATGGGGTTCCAGAACACTCTACCATAAGAATCAGGCAGACACTGCCCTCAACCCCACTACTGCAGACCCCGCAAGTGTCTTAATGAATCCCACGAAGAAGCGACAGATAGATTGATCTCAGCTGCTGTAACTGCCTCTCAGCCTTCTCTGGCCTGAGCCTCGCTGATGGGTACATGGCTTCAGCCTCTCCTTTCCAAGTCTCAATCAGGAGAACCTGTTTTACACCGAGAAGATCAGCTGCAAGAGAGTCTGGCAAAATTAGACGTAAGCTTTCTAGCCTTTTCAACCTAAGACAGGACACAGACGGAGGTGGGAATGTTTAGAGGTGGAGATACGTAGAGCCAACCGACCATCCCAAATCTCCCCTTTTCTATAAGTATTTCAGAGCCACCACGGCTCTGTTCACATCTATGTGAGAACATGGAATATTCTCCTGAGGTTGTTTAGTGTCTGCCTCCCCAAGACCTCAAGGATGGGGACAGTGTCAGCTCAGTCTCTTATCTCACAGCTCCTCAAGACTGATCCCCAAGCAAGCCGCGCAACAGTGAATTAATATATGTGCACAGAGGGCCAGGTGATCTTGTGTACATACCCCTTCTTGCCTCACTACATACCCCTTGTCTTACCTTTAAGATGCGTGCACAAAGCAAGAAAAGAAATCGACCTATCTCCAGAGCACAGATTCTGGAGCTAGAAAGGTCTGTGTGCAAGTCTAGGCTGCATATGATTTTGAGACATGGTTCCCGGCCAAGCTCAGTTTCCTTACCTCGCCTTCTTTGAGGGGCTTGGTAGAAATGCTGAAAAAGGCGGTGCAGGAAAAGCACGGGAAGGTTGCTGAGCAAGGGTGAGGTTTTGCCCCCTGCTGCTGAGTCCCGCCCTATCTATGTTTCTTCGTCCATTTCCTGTATCTGCAGTCGGGAGGATAAGAACTAAAAATAACATAATATGAAAGACACTACACGGAACATCAATTTCAACTTTTTCTGCTGTAACTAATCATCTTAATTATTTTGTCCCTTCAGAGTCTTTTATCTGAATATTTCAAAGGATGTTACAAGCGTGAATTTTGATACATAATTGATAACTAGAGTAGCTGAGGCTTAGAGGCTGAGTAATTTGTCGGTTGTCTTGTGATCCTCATAAAACCAGCAGCCTACTAGGTTTTTTGCTATGCTTTTTTTAAAACTCTTCTTTCTTCTTTTCCTCCTCTTCTTCCTTCTCTCCTCCTCCTCCCCCCTCCCCCTCCTCCTCCTCTTTCCCCCTTTCCTCCTCCTCCCCCACTTCTCCCTCCTCCTCCTCTCCTCCTCCTTCATAGCACTAGTAGTAGTATTTTGTTGTTGCCATTTAAAATCTGATTATCTGCAAAAGCCTAAAGATGGCTTGTTAGTGACCAAACTCACCAAAATCACATGCTTAAGGGCAGAGTAAGAACTAGGGAGACCGAAACCCAACTATCAGATCCGTTTTCTGCTTCTAACCTGGCAAAATTTAGGAAACATTTGGCATTTTATCATACAGTTTGTTTTTTCCTGATTCCTGAAGCTCCAGTCTTTAGCACATTAACATGGTATGGGGAGCTGGAGAGCCAGTTTTACCCCCAGCCCTGCCTCCAGTTCCCTCTGGGACTGGATTGAGTAAGATTGACAGTCTCCGGGTTTTGAAGCCTCCTGTCTGAATCGATTGAATGGAGCCTTGTCCATTCCACTTCCGAGGTTCAGTGAGCCTTGTGCACAACTCTGAGGCCCATGGACAGTGAGGAACCACATCACTTTTCATCAGTGATGTACAAGAAGCCAAAAATACAGTCTCTTTGCTTTCCTTTCCAAGTGGAAGCAGCAGCAGCTAGCAAAGAAGAGTGAATCACGCTTTGTCCTTGCCAGGGGCCAGGGCCGGGGCAAAGGAACCATCCAATGGGGAGCTGATGGCATGCAGGGGCCGAGCAAAGCTGAGGAGGAAGCTGAGAAGGCAGCTTCTACTCTAATAATATGCTAAATACTTGAAATGGGATTTTTAAGCAGGAGCCTTCCATACAATGACTTGGGCCTTCGTATGAGTACATCTAAACTGTGGAGGCATGCAAACTAAAGAAAAAAATATAAAAAAAGAAAACAGAAAGAGATCAGAACGTGATTACACTAAAAAGAGACCTTTGAAAATGGGTAATCCAACTCTTATCCACCCTTATCCCCCTTCCTTTTCATGGATAATAAATATGAGAATGAGAAGAGAAATTAATGATTTGCTCAAGGTCACCCAGCTTATCAGAATCTGAGTTAACTTAAGCTATCTGATTCCTAGATCAAATCCCACTAAAGTATAGGTTATATTTGTAGATGCCTTTGTGAATTATACTTGGCTACTTCTGGATTCAATTGGAATCAGAAAAAAAAAAAAAGACAGAAAAAAAAAATCAGTGTGCCACTCCAAAGTATATATTTAGACTGGACTTAACCCAGTCTATTTGCTCTGAACCTGCCCCAGGAGGTCCAGGCCGGGAGCACCAGGGGTCCCAGGGACTTCTATTGTGAAATCTTTATTGGTTCCATTATCTTCTTTGGGCTTTCTGTCAGCTGTTTTCCACAAGTGTCTCTTTGATTTCAAGCTCTGCCCATGGAGTTCTGACCCTGTAGAGCAGTCTAGCTAGGAAAATCAGACATTGCTAGCCAGATTAGGTTAAGGAATGATATAATTTTAAGAAAACCTGAAAATCCCAGTGGCTTACTCAAAAACAAGTATTTATTTCTCATTTCTGAATCTACAAATCAGCTGGGACTCTGTCTTCGTTCTGTGCATGTTCTCATACTGAGACATGACACAGGCTGAGAAGACAGCCCCTAGCAAGGTCCTGTTCTCATGGCAGATGGTGAGAGCGAAAGACTGAACCAAACCACAGAGCTTACCTGCGTTGCTCTTTGCAAGGGCATAAATCATGTCCACCTACATTCCATCAGCCAAAGAAGGTCACATACCTGGCTCATCCTGAGTATGGGGCATAAAAGCACCAACTACTTGGAGTCATGGCAAGGTTGGCCATGTATGATATTCTTACAGAAGGAGGACTAGGTAGTTGGAAACAATAGTGAAATGCTGGTAGGTGAAAATGAAGTTTTCTTGAAGCATAAAAAAAAGGCAACCAGCTGTACCTGGGGAAGATCAGTTAAAGAAAGTGAAAAACATAAAAGCTTGCTCCAAAGTCTTTGCAGGGTGAATAGGAGTTTTTCAGTCTTGAAAGATTGAAAGAGCATTCTACATCAGAAAAACACCAGGAGCGTAAGCATGAACATATTAAATAATGTATTGTATTCAGAAAACTGAGTAATCTTATAAGAATGAATCATATTTGTTTTCCTTTCATCCTAGCTAGATAAAAAGATTCTTCAGAGTATAAAACATATATACATATATGGACACTTAAGATCCAAGGGGGAATCACAGGAGAAAGGTGAGGTTTAGGAGATGGTGTTGTTTACCTAGATTCCCTAAAACTTTCTCAAAACTCTGAGCCATGACAAAGTGGCTAAGGATTCAAAACACCACAGAGTAATGGGAGGGTGGGTAGAGCTTAGCCCAAAGTTGGCGCTAAAGGTTCTGAAAATAAAGAAAGAGAAACTGTTACTTACATGGGTCCCTATGTTCAGAATATAAAAAGAAACCACAAGAGGGTTCAGTTCTAGGTAAAATGGAGGAACTCTCATCACCCTGTTTTTCCCACTGAATACGGCTATAAAATCTGGATGCAAGGAGCAGCTATTTAAAGACTTTCAAAAGTAGAAGGTATATTAGGAAAGTAGACCAAAATCCAAGTATTGCTAAACTGGTAGTGAGTTTATCACTGTTTTTTTCCAGTAGCTCCAGGCAAGACTTGAAGGTAGCACTGGAGGAGGCCGCTATCAATGAGAGAGAGCCCCAGAGGAGGCCACGAGTTCAGCTCAGTGAGCGGGAAGGAAGTCTGCTGGTACCAACAGCACCAGTCTCCAGAAGAGCACACATCTAAAACTCTGTAGAAGGCAGTTTCTTCCCTGATTAGAGGAGCTGTGGTCCCAAAAGAATGGGGTAAACCTCTGTTGCTTTTTTTTTTCTTCCTTTCCTTCCACCTCTTGGCCCCAGACACAAACACGGCCATGAGAGTGCGTGGCAGTGTGTGGTCCTAAGTTCCTAACTGGAAGATTAAAAAGAACATCTCTAAAGAAGTGGCAAACACCAGGGAGGTCACTAAGATAGAAGAACTCAGGGAGCTGACTCCATAAGGTAATTTAGGACCGCTGAGACTCACCTTGAGCTGGACATGCGTGGATCTAATCCTAAACAGCGGAGTGAAGACTTTAAGAACTGAACCAAGATAGAGACCACTACCCAGGACCCAGAATTAGCCACTGGGTGATACACATGTGAGACAGATATGAATAGCACTGAAAAGGCATTGAAAATGGAAGAATATTTAACCACGTCCAACAGAGGATTGGTGGAAATGGGCAGCTTAAACCCAACTGGGCTGATTCCCTGCTAAAACAAAAATGCCAACACTTTCCCTTAGATCTAAGCAATATGTACAGTTTCGCAATATTCAAAATGTCCAGAATACAATCCAAATCTACTCAATATATGAAGAACCAAGAAAATCTCAACTCACGTGGGAAAAGGAGATAAACAGATGTCACCACCAAGGTGACATACATGCTGAAATTATCTGACAGAGACTTGAAAGCAGCTACTATAAAAATGCACCAATAAGACATTGCAAACACAGTTGAAACAGAGTTAGAAAAATTTGGCAAAGAAATCAAAGATTGAAAGAAGAACCAGAGAGAAATTTTAGGACTGAAAAAATATAGCACTCAAAATAAAAAAGCTACCGTATGGGCTTAATAGCAAAATGGAGATGACAGAGGGAAGATTCAATGAATTTGGAAATAGATCAGTAGAAATTATCCAGTTTGAATAATGCAGAGGAAATCTGTTTTTTAAAAAATGAATAGAACCTAAAGGACCTATGGGACAATAACAAAAGGTCCAATATTTATGTCATAAGAAGTCCAGAATAAAAGGAAAGAACATAATGTAGAACAAAATATTTAAAATAGAACAATGGATGAAAACTTTCTAAATTTTATGAAATACATAAAGTACAATGAACCTCAAATAGGATAAATATAAATAAATTCATGCCCAGACACATTATAATCAAACTGCTGAACACTAAACACAGAGAAGGTATCTTAAAAGCATCCAGAGAAAAATGATGCATTGCTTATATGAGAATAATAATTTTAATAACTATGTATTTCTCATTAGAAACCATGGAGGCCAAAAGATGGGAACACATTTATAGAATACTCCTCCTGGTAACAGCAGAATGCATATTATTTTTAAATGTCCACAGATATAGCAAGATAGACCATATCCTGGATCATAAAATCTTCAACAAATTTAAAAGACTTTAGTTTATTCTAGAGTCCTCCAGAAAAATATCTCCAAGTTCATATGGTTGTACAGGTGAATTCTATCAAACATTTAAGAAAGAAATAACATCAATTCTAAACAATCTTTTTCAAATAACAGAAGAGAAAGAAACACTTAAATCATTTCATAAAGCCAGCATTACTCTCATACCAAAAGCAAAAGACTGAACAAGAGAGACAACTACAGGTGCAAAACTCCTAAATAAAATATCAGCAAATCAAATCCAACGATATATAAAAAAGTGTGACACATCACAACAAATGCAAAGCTGATTTAATGTTTGAAAATCGGTCAATGTATCTACAATATTTTGACTCCCTATGGAAGGAAAAGCACACGTTCATATCAATTGATACCGAGGAGACATTTGACAAAATTCAGTACCCATGGTGATAAAAACTCCAACATAGGAACAGAAGACAACTTCCTCAGACTGATAAAGACATCAACAAGAAATCCACAGCTAACATCATACTGAATAGTGAAAGTCTAAATATTTCCCTCCCAAGATAGGGAACAACACAGAAAGATCATCTTATCGCTTCGATTCAAAATTGCATTGGAATTCTTAGGACAATGAGGCAAGAACAAAAACTAAAATGCATGCACCATGGAAAGAGAGAGAGAGAATATTCTATTGATAGATGGCATGACTGTCTGCATAGAAAATCCCAATGAATCTACAATAAATCTCCTAAGACAAATATATGAGTTTAGAAAGGATTTAGGATACAAACACAACACACTAAAATCAATCATATTTATATAAGTAATAAACAATTAGGAAATGAAATCTCTTAGAGATACCATTTGTAATAGCTCCACAAATATGAAATATTTAGGCATAAATCTAACGAAACATATACAGAATTTGTATACCGAAAGTTACAAAATGGTGACAAAATATAGCAAGAAGACCTTGATAAATAGTCATATCATGTTTATGGACTTGAGAATACCCTATCTTTAAGATGCCAATTCTCTCCCAACTAGATTGAACGTAATTAGAATCAAAATTTTTCCAGGAAGTTTGATAGATACAGACAAGCGAATTTTAAAATTTATGTGAAAAGTCTACTGATACAATTTTGAAAGCTAAGAATAAATTTGGAGTAATCCCACCACTTTATTTTAAGCCTTGCTATAGAGTTATAGTACCCAGACAGTGTGATACCGGGGAAAGGGTAGACCTAGAGATGAATAGAACAGAACAGAGTTCATAAATAAAATCACGCAAATATGGCCAGTTCGTTTTTGACACATGCAACCGTTACTCAGCAGAGGACTGATAGTCTTTTCAACAGATGGTACAGAGCAATTGGTCATTCGTAAGGGGAAAAAAAAAGAATCTCAACTCAAACTTTACCCCTTATGCACAAATTATCTCAAAATGGATTTCAGACTTAAACATAAGAGTCAAAGCTATAAAACTTTCAGACAAAAACAAGAAAATTTATGATGTTTTTTATGGCAAAAACAAAAAGGGGCAAAAATTCTTTGATGGAATATAAAAAAATAGTAAACTGGACCAAAATGGAAATAAGAATGTTTGCTCTTTGGAAAGATGCTATGAACACGAGGACAGACAAGCCACAGACTGGGAGAAAATCCCGGCAAATCACATTTTCAACAAAGAACTTTAGTCCAAAATATGTCCAGAACTCTCAAAACTCAACAGTAGGAAAATACACAACCCCAGGTTTTTTAAAATGAGCCCCGCGTAAGGGAGGACATGCAGAAGACAATCAGCACCTGAGAAGACCTCGGACGTCATTAGCCGTTAAGAGCCGCCAATGAGAACGGTGATGAGATTGAGGACACATCTATTAGAAGTCCCCAAACAAAACTCGCTGACAGTGTGAAGGGCTGGCAAGCGCGCAGGGCAACAGGAACTCTCAGACATTGCTGGTGGGAATGCAATACAGCACAACTGCTCTAGAGAACTGTTGGGCCGCTTATTAGGAAGGTAAACATACCCTTCCTGGGTGGTGCCCACTTTCTCACTCCTAGCTATTTCCTCCAAGAAATAAAAACAAGTCCACACACAAAAATGCAACATCAATGGTCACAGCAGCTTGATTTTTCATAGCTAAAAACCGAAAACAACCCAGATGTCCTTCAGAGGGGGAGGAGATAAACAAGGGGGTTGCACAGAGCACCCTGGACGACCCCAAAGGCATCCCAAAGTGATGCTGATGGAAAGAAGCCAGTCTCAGCAGGTTCCATATTGTACGATTCCGTTTATATGAACTTGTCCAAAAGACACAACTGTAGTGACTGAGAACAGATCAGCAGTTGGGGGTTAGGGAGATAGGGGAGACGTATGACCATAAAAAGAAAGCCTCGAGAAGTTTGGGGGGTAATGGAAGTGTTCTCTATCCTACTGGGGTGATGCTAACCTGAAAAGAGATAAATTTAACTGTGCGCCGACTGACCACACATCCTACCGACCGTACACACCCTGGAAGTATATTTTACTGTGTTAATTTTTCAAAAATGTAAAAAAATTGGTAGAATGTCTCCACTCTTTGTACTGAGTCCTGTGTGAAATTTCCATCATCATCTTAATAAATGTAGGGTAACGAACAGTAATGAATACCAGATATCCTGAGGGTGAACCTATCTAGTTACTTATTCACAAGTTCATCCATCCATTTATTCATTCACTCGGCAAATTATTACTGAGCACCTACTACTTTCCCAGACACTATGAGTCACAGGATTCCGCCATGTGTATTGTAAGACCGTAGTTTGAAACATCTGCCAGGGCGGGCTGAGGGCACAAGGACAAAACACAAACTGTCAAAGCAATCCTACATGAGCCGAAATAATACAATCCTGAAACCCAGCTATCCTCTGCTCTGACTTAAATTGAGGAGGGATTTTGAAGATGTAGAAGGAATAAATGGGTTGTAATATATTTCAGTTGTCTCGACCAAGCCTTTAATAAACTGTAAGCGGCAGGTAGTTTGAGATAATATCCCTGCTAAGCACCTGGAGTGCATTACTCTACCTTTTCCGTTAAATCCAGAACCACTTGATTTTTGAGTCAGCCCCGCTGGGGGTGGAACCACTTAATAAAGCTGAGAAGCCTGACAAGTGCTCCAGCCCTGACAGAAAGCCACTCTACCCGCCAGAGAGGCTGGGGACAGTGGAGATGGGAAAGGCCAGGAAAAATCTCCATAAGGGACTCAGAAAGTGTAACCTTGAACCATATAAATTTTAGGTATATCTCACAGAACTTACTATATCAAATATTGAACCATATTCCAACTCAGTATTAGGACATGACCACCAAAAATTCTTATTTGGGTTTGGGGGTTTTAAATCATTAATTTATAATTTATAAAAGGTAAGGCTACTAGCATGAACTGAATTTTGTGCACCCCCTACACACATACACACACACACACACACACACAATTCATATGTCGAAGTACTAACCCCCAGTGTGATGGTATTTAGAGATGGGCCTTTGGGAAGTAATTAGGTTTTTAGATGAAGTTATGGGGACAGGTCCACCATGATGGGATTAGTGCCCTTATAAGAGAAGACGCCAAAGCTTCCTCTCTCAATCTCTCTCCCTCTCTCCCTCTCTCCCTCTCTCTCTCTCTCTTTCTCTCTCTCCCTCTCTCACTCTCTCTCTCTCTCTCTCTCTCTCTGTCTGTCATTTGAGGACACAGTGAGAAAGAAGTCAGGAAGTGGGCTTGCACCAGAATCCATCAGTGTTGACACCTTGATCTCAGACTTCCGGTCTCCAAAACTGTGAGATATAAATCTGTTTAAACCACTCAGTCTGTGGTATTTTGTTGAGGCAACCTGAGCTAACACACCACTCCTAGGTCATGACAAGAGTAAAAATTGTTATAATTGGTAACATATACTGAGTGCTTAAGACATGACATATCATTTTACTCAATCCTCACAATATCCTTATAAATTAGGTTGCTATCATCATCCCCATTTCACAAATAGTGGGATATCTTTCCAAAGTCCCCCACCTAGTAATAGCAGGTGTAAGGTGTAGTTGAGACACTAAAAAGAGCTCCAAGGCAGAGCCCTCATTTACCCACTGCAAACTGACGTAAGAACCATCCAAAAGCTTTACTATTGACCCTGAATGAAGGTGCAAGTTCTAAATACGTGTCAGTACCTGAGTGGGAGTGGTCTCTGTGGAGATCATAGGGTTAATCCACCAACTATTCCTATCAATGAAAGCCACAAATAACCTTCTATGATTCCCGGAAGATTTCTCCCAGATAATAAAGTGCATAACTAAAAGAGGTTAATGGTAGAATACAGTGTACTTAAATCTTCCCTCTAGTCAAATAGCTAAACCTTGTCAATGCCCTCCAGCCAAAATCAATGAGGAGCACAACTGTATTTAAACAGGTTAGACTTTCTGGCTCACTGCAGTAAGGGAGACCAAACACCAAGAGGAAGCACATACATCTCAGTAAGACGACGTCAAAAAGAACTTGTAACAGGTATCAGGCTTTGGTTAGGTGACTGTGGGGGAAGTTTCAGGGAGTCAAGCCTTGCTCAGGATTGGATACTCTCAGGAAGCAGGAGGAACTCTGTAATTCTAGAATCATATCAACGGCTAGGAGAGGAGTACAAAGTCAGACTCGAGCTGCGATAGGAAAGAAGCAGCGGTCACTCACAGCAGGCAGGAAAGGGAGTAGTGGTATTTTTGTGGTTTTCACAGGGACCTTGTTTTGTTGGTGTGTGCACTAGATTGCAGAGCGGGCTTGTTTTGTGTCTCACTTCTGCATGGTCACAAAGCGACCTCGTCCGATGGTCCTCTGGGAGGCTCTTGTTCGACCCTGGCGGTCAGGTTCAAGAGAGCTCCTAGCAACAGCCACGCTGGGCTGTCAGTGCCAGGCCAGGGCTGAGCTGGGGCTGCTTTTCTCTTTCTCCACTTAAACTTTCCTTTCTACGCTCATAAAATATAGGCCTGGGCAAATGAAGCTTGTAATATATCAATTAGGTAATTGGCATTGAGTTGCCATTCAGAGGGAGTGTCTAAGAAACTAATTAGCATATAATTGTAAGGAAATAGTGTTGTCCTTTAACAAAAATGAGATAGATCACTCCCAGAATCAACAAGCTATATATTATGTAGCAGCGGGTGCCCTTTCAAAAAGAACAAAATCCCTTTCAGCGTTCTTCCTTGGCGCGGAGATTACAAAATCATTTTTCATGTTATCCAAATGCATCTAAATGTTTCCGTAGTGTCCACTGAGTCTTTCCAAGGCAAAAAAAAGAAAGAGATCATGGAAGCCAAGGGAACATTTAAATTTTAGTACAGGGGGTTCCCAGTGGCAAATACAGTGGAAAGAGTGTGGGTTTGGGAATTAGATTACCTTTGAGCAGTGGCTAAACTACATTGCGTGCATGACCTTGAGCTTATCGCTTAAACTTTCTGTAAAACAGACATAATAATTATACCTGCCATCACACGTTAAAGATAATTGAGATAAAAAATAAGAAAACACTCTATAATCTCTAAAAGCATTCTAAATACTGGTCATGTTGTTACTACATATATAAACTAACGTGCTACTGATTTTAAAAGCATCACTGATGTCTTAGAAATAAGGATAATGAGGGGCACCTGAGTGGCTCAGTCAGTTAAGTGTCAGACTCTTGATTTCAGCTCAGGTCATGATCTTGGATTTGTGAGATGGAGCCCCATGTGGGGCTCTGTCCTCAGTGGGGAGTCTGCTGGATATTCTGTCTCTCCTCCCCCTGCCCTCCCCCTCCGACCTGTGTGCGCTCTCTCTCTCTCAAGTAAATGAATAAATCTTAAAAAAAAAAGAAAAGAAAAGAAAGAAGGATAATGATGTAAAAATTAAACTGACCATATTAGGACATCCCTTTAAATTAGGCATAGAATGTTTTTGATTTCTAAAAATCCTCGAAAATTCGTAGCAAGTTTATATAAGATGTTTACCTCAGAAAAGTTAAAAAGATTCTCTGAGACTCATCTCATCTCCTATCTAACTGGCTCAAAGCCATTAATGTAAAATAAATTACCCACGGTATCATATTGATTTATTTCATCTTGTAAAAAATATTCCAGTCCTTTTAGGGCTCTGAGGGCATATAATTTTCAAAGAAGAATAAATAGTGAGACTGACTCAAAATTAAAGGCACAGAAAATGGCTACATTCTGTGAAAGCGGGTTAAATAAGTAGTTCAATCGATATGCAGGTATCAACAGAGAATTGAAAGTAGGAGTTTCTCCCTGGCTCTTAAGATGCAAAATCTTAAGGAAGAAAAGAAACAGCTCAATGAATAGAAGATAGATTTGAAAGAACATGCAATGAGCAACGGTCTAAATGAAATCCACTGGGCTGTCTTGAGGAAGCAAAAATAGAACACATGGAGACAACACATGGTGGAGCTTGGGAGAAGCAGTCCCACTGTGAAGGGACCATGCAGACTGACGTCAAGTCAGAATGTAGACATGGCCCAGCCTCCACCCAGCAATCCAGGCCGTTGCTAACACCCAGAAGCACCATGGGTACAGTCAGAGCCCATAAACCAGCCCGTCTCCCCATGCCTGAACCAAGGAGTTCTACTAACTATCCTCCCCACTGGAGTTCAACGAGGACTCTCCTTTGATAGCAGCGCACATTGATCAATGGCCGTTGACCAGCCAGCATAAGTGACATCCATTAGAGTCCCAAGATTCCACTTGGTCTCTATCAATCTGCCCTCTATCGGAAATCCCCTTGCCCCAAGGAATTCCTAAGCCCCAGGTCTGTATGGGGATGTGAAGTGTGACATCTAGTGAAGTGGTCAGTGCTAGAGAAATTCCACATTAGCTGATACTGAACAGACCCAACCTAAGATCCCCCTCTCTGGGAAAATGTGTACGCAAAATTAATGAGAAAAAGGGATGATTGGGTGGCTCAGGTGGTTAACCATCTGCCTTTGGCTCAGGTCATGATCCCAAGGTCGTCAGATCAAGTCCCACATCAGATTCCTTGCTCAGTGGGGAGCCTGCTTCTCCCCCTGCTTGAGCTCTCTTTCTCTGACAAATAAATAAATCAAATCTTAAAAAAAAAAACAAAAACAGAATTCCCATTCTCCAAATATCCTTGAGGATCCCAAACTTCCAAGATGTCCATTAGACCAAAGAGATTCCCACACCATACACACATTTATAATCCTTACTGAGCCACTTGATTTAAAAAGTCAAATGTTATTTGGAAAAAATAGAGCATAATGGAGTAGGCTTTCAACCAGCATATGTCGACAATTAATTTTTACTCTACCATTCCTCACTATGCATCATCAACATAGTTTGGAGACTTGTCCTTCCTCCAGAGTAAGTAGCCTATACCAAAAGTGGAAATTTCTTCACCCACAGAAGCATCAGGAAGCCCTCCCATGCCAATAGCTCATGGTGTTTCTCAGGAAACAGCCATCAGCTCAGGAAGAGGCATGTGACTCAAGTCAGGTCAAAGAGCCATCGGGGGCAAATTTTCAGAGAGAGTCACGGGTAGAAATGCATTCTCGCTCTTCTGCCAAAATTGTTGAGAAAGCAGAAAACTTCATTTGCTACTGGCACGACATTTATGACTGTCAGGGATCCAGCTTTAGCGTGGAGCCTACACTGTGAATGGCAGACAAAATGAATAAAATCTGGATCCTTAGTTGCACGCTAGGCTGCCGGACCAACCTATCCTGGGACCAGCTCTGCTTCTGCCGCATTCCCCCATACAGTTCATCAACAACAAAGCCAGTTACATTTCTGCCTTTTGTGACCAAAAACAACCGAATCGATATATACAGTTATGATGCTAGTTTTAGGAAATACTTTATTTGTGGCTCTAGAGACTAAAATATTTCCTAAACATAGAGTCAATTTTCACCTGAAAATGTACCCTGTTCTGGCATTCTCCTAGGTAATGGCTTGTCCCTCAGATCGGAAACCAAAACTAATGAGAGGCTTCGGGAGAGGATCAGAGTTAAAACACCCCTTCTTACCCTGTAGCAAAGGGGCCACGTGTTCTATGAGAAATCAAAGTCCTTTTAAGGGATTGAGTGTATCCCTAATGGGAATAAGAATTAAAGTGAGAAGACTCTAAGAGGAAAGAGAGAAGTTAGAGCACTGGATCGTGACTACTCCCCTTTGGAGATTCTCTTCCAGGGCTTGACCCAAGAGGTCCTAGGTTTTATTTTACTGATTAGATTATTTATTTTACTTTATTTTATTCTACTGACCCAAGAGGTCCTGGGTTTTATTTACATATTGTGGTGACCTTGTGGCTATGTTGGATTGTGAATGGACCAGACTCAGCATCTAGATGGTCTGAGCCATGACCATGGTGACAGGTGCATAGTCCCTGGGTAGTTTTTTCTCACTTGAGGAATACCCAGTTTAACAAGAGTTGCTATCCAGGGTGCTCATAAAATCCTCAGGCACCATGAACACCCAGTAGGCAGGGTGAACTCATTTCCTTCTACGAGGCACCTCCCGTGAGGCTCGTGCAGCTTGAAAATGGGAGATTCTCTGAATTGGTACAAGCACACCGCTTTATAGACATTAAAACCCTGCCCATCCATTTTAGAGGAACTTGCAGATTCTCATTTCAACAGAAAATCAATATATGGAAAGTAATTCATGTATCAGCACAATCAGCAGGGCACAGAGCAGAGACTAGTAAAGTAAGCATTTTTTTTTCTTTTTTTTTTTTACTATTTGGAGTAAAAAATAAGTTACGGCAATTTTTTTCTCTCAATTGCTCAGCAAAAGAAAATAGCGTTCTAGGATGTCCACCTTTGCTGGCTGGTTGTAGATCTATTTGACTTTAATTGCTTTTTTAGGAGCAATTTTAATCTGTTACATGAATGCATCAGGCTGACTTCCTAAAAAAGCTGTAGAACCTTTTCATCAGGAAAACAACAAAGTTCCTGAAAGAAAACAAACCTAAGGAACAAAATACCATGCAAATTACAATGTAATTAATGTTTTTTAATTTGGTTGGATTTTTCTGCATGCCTCCAAGCAATCGCACACATTATCAGTTGCTTCTTGTGTAATTTTAATTCAGAGTAACAAAACTATTTTTAAATTCTAAATTGACTTTAAAAATTAGCTTACTATCTCAATTTTGTAACTTATTTCAATCCCAAATATATGTTTTATTTGAGCTCTTTAAAAAATTATGCCATGCTTTGAAATATTCAATCTTTGCCCTCAAGTTTTAGTCTGTGGTTATATTTTTGTTGTTTTGAAGTTGGAAATCACTCAAGAGAGATACAGGAGCACATACAGCTACGTACTGCATTTGAACGTTATCAATATTATATAATGTTTTTGAGTTCTTTTGAAAATAGAAAGTCCAAAACATCAAAAGGAAATCTCTTAGATAGGCATCACATGCCACTCCTTTGGCTAAAAATGGAAAGCTAATCTTTGGAGCAGGAATTTGCAGTGACACCAGATCTCTGCTTTTGGTTATTATTATTTTCATTATTGCTTAGTAATTGGTTCGTAGGGCAGTAAAATAGGACACCACGAGACCCATTTTCAGCACGTTTTTCAGCAAGCTGTTATAGGGTTTCACCATGCAACTTGCAATAGCCTTACTGTGCGAAGAGAAATACATTTCCACCCCCTACACTGACGTTGTTGCCAGTAGGACTGCACTCAGGAGACAGTAAAACGGAGACCAATAGGCTATGCCATCTCTGGTTGCGAAGGGAAAACACAAAAGGAGCTGAAGGTTGGGCAGAGATCAGTTAATTTGGACAAGGGATATCACCTAAACAAAATCACTTAAGGCCTAATGTGGGTCTAGAAGTGACTCTTCTCAATGGTCAAATTAATTTTGTAATTTTATAAACATGGTCAAATTGTTTGCAAGTGTAGGCAGTGCTGTTCATGTAAGGTGCAAATGAATGTGATTCAGCTTCCTGGTGTTTCTGATCTACCAACGTTGCCAAGATGGTCTGTGAATAGTGGGTGAGGTAGTTTACTCCCCTGGTACTTCTAAGGCCATTATAACAACTAACGAATATGGCCAAGAGTCATTGGTTACAACTCATTCCTTGAGGAAGCTACGGACTTGAGGTATGCATTCACACACCCATTTATTTTTCCCGCAAACGTATAGTGGGACGGGATGAACAAGGCACTGTTCTAGGAAGTAGGGATGGTCACGAGAAGAGGCAGACACTGAGCCTGCTGTCCTGTGGTGCCGCGGGAGGAATGGCATGAGTCAGGTGCCTGTCTGTTCTGTTTCTACAGTCATCACAGCACGACCTTCAGAGCCAGACAGACCTGGAGCACTATCTGGGCTCAACTCACAAATATTTACCACTCGTGTGCCTTCGGGCAAGTCACTTAATTTTTCTGAGATGTGGTTCTCTTACATGTAAAAAAAAAAAAAATGGGATGGAGGTACCTTCCTCACAGAGTCTTTTAGGATTCAGATAATCTTGGAAAATACAAATGCTAGTGCTCAAATAACAGCTCTTATTCAAAAAATGACAATGACAACAATGATGAGGATGGTGGTGGTGATGACAAGTCTTATATGGGGAATGAAGATAATTATTAGACCTTTAAACAGCTAGAGTTGACCACTATCTTCTATGTATAACTTGAGGTAGATCAGAAAAATCCTAGCACTAACAACCAATAGATATATACCCCATCTTAAAGCCTGCCCTTTAGGAATTCATGCCTTTGAGTTCAGACCTTATACCTGTTAAAATAGAAAGGCAGAAAAGAAAAAACATGCGGACATATTTTCAGTCATTAACATCTTAGGACGAATTATTTCATTATATCCTAAATGGAGGACCTACTCGACAAGGTTTTTATTTGCGGATAAGAGGAAGAGTAGGTCCAGAGTTCAGGGCATTGTTATCAGGACCTGCATAGTCAAGAGTATGAAGACCTAGCACATGTGGTCAAGGAAGACAAAGGGAAGTGGCGCCTGGGTGGCTCAGTCAGTTAAGCATCTGCCTTTGGCTCAGGTCATGATCTCAGGGTCCGCACTGGGCTCCCTGCTCAATGGGGAGCCTGATTCTCCCTCTCCCTCTGGCTGCTGCTCCCTGCTTGTTCTCTCTCTCTCTCTTTCAAATAAATAAATAAAATCAGAAAGAAAGAAAGAAAGAAAGAAAGAAAGAAAGAAAGAAAGAAAGAAAGAAAGAAAGAAGAAAGAAAGCAAAAAGAAAGAAAGAAAAAAGAAAGGATGGAAGGAGAAAGAAGGAAAAAAAGGGACAAGGAGAAATGGCAGCAGGTGGGAAGACAGGACATTTCTAAATAATGGCTAACATGACTGTTCTAAGGACTATTCTAAAGACCTTGCATGCATGTCTTATGTGGTGCCCACAATAATCTCATTAGGTACAACTATTCATACTCCTGGTTTACAGCTGAGAAATTAGAAGCAAATCAACATTAAGTAACTTCCCCAAGATGTGAGTGTCAAAAGCCAAGATCCATACTCAAACAGCCTGATTCCAGAGACTTCTCTTAATGACTGTCCCCAAAAGGCTCTTTCAGCCCTTCAGTCACATGACTGGTTCGAACTTAGTGACATTTAGCCAACGTATTACTTAGGGTTCTCCCAAGACACAGAACCAATAGGGTATATATATATAGGTACATTTAAAAGGATTTATTAGGAAGGATTGGCTCACATGATTATGGAGGCTGAGAAGCCCCATGATCTGCCATCTGCAAGCTGGAGGTCCAGGAAAGTCAAGGGTATAGTTCCAGGGCAAACCCGAAGGCCTCAGAACCTAGGGGGCTGATGGTGTAAAATGTCAGTCCAAATCCAAAGGCCCAAGAACCAGGAGAACCAATGTCTGAGAACCAGGAGAAGATGGATGTCCCAGTTTAAGCAGAGAGCAAATCTGCCCTTTCACTCTGCCTTTTTGTTCTACTCAGGCACTCCCTAGATGGGATAATGCCCACCAGCATTTCCCAGGGCCATCTTCTTCATTTAGGCAAATGCTAATCTACTACTGAAATACCCTCACAGAAGCTCATCTTCACTAAGCAAATGCTAATCTATTATTGAAACATCCTCATAGACCCATCTGGAAATAATGTTTTACCAGTTATCTAGGCATCCCTGAGCCCAGGTAAGTTGACACATAAATTTAACCATCTCAGCCAAGATTCTCAAAGTTCTTGGTATGTTTAAGCCCAACCTCTGAATCAATGGGAAGACCCACTTTTATATTGGGAACTTTCTGAGCATACAACACAAGGTGGGACAGTAGAAATAAGACCAAAGGATTCTTGTGTCCTGATGCTTTTATGCAGAAGGTCTGAAGAGAGTACAATATGTGCTGACCTACAGGCGAGGCATTTTGGAAGCTCTTTATGAGGAAGGGACAATTGCTTCCCTTTGAGCACAGCTGTTAGAGTGCAGCAAAGAGCGCTTTTTTTGAGACAAGGCCAGACATTGATACTTAACAAAACTGGGCTCCTAAATCCATCTCTTTGGTAATAGATGGAGTAGGGACACTAAAACACTTACTTTCTGGCATTAAGTGCAGCTGTGGTTGTACTTGACATCGGCAGCCCGAACCTTGGCAGAAATTTGAGAACGTGGGCAGGAGGCGGAGGGACGGGGAGCATGTGAAATGTCTCAGCTGAAAACAGGGGCAGCTGAGGAACATCTTGTGGGGATTGAATCTTTTGCTCCCTATTTATGACAGTTCTCAGGGGGCTGGCCTGAATTAAAAGTAAAATGAATTCCTCACCCTGGAGACCAAGATGTCCTTTATAGTTTCCTGCTTCAGCTTGGGACAACTTCTAAGTCTTATTACTAATGTTCCTCTTTGCCTTCTAAGCTCAGCTGGCAGAGATAGAATGTTAGCTCCCCTACTGAGGAGGATTCCAGAATGAAAGGCAGTGATCAAAACGTGGGAGAGGCCTTTCTCTTCCCCATAGACCAATGTTATCTTTTAATTTTCATCAGTGTTATGACTGTGGAGAAGGATATAAAATCACGAAAAAGAATGGAGGAAGCTGACACTTCTAACATTGCTTCCAGACCTATTAAAACAGCGAAGCCAAAATATTCCCCCAGGAATGATAACAGTTTAAAGGAAGACGTTTCAAGAAATGTTTTTCTTCATATTCACAAAACCTAAGCTCCTCATCTCCATAGTGTTCTATGTTTTCATGTGTTTTAGCAGCTTGTAATGACTTCAAAGAAAAAGTAAAATGTTGAGCACATTTTGTTTTTAGATTGCATTTTAGATTATATGTATTTATTATAAGATTATAATTAAGATTACAAGATTTAATATAAGATTATAAGAGTCTATAGGTTTAGATTTTATATATAATATTATATAAAGTATATATTATATATATTACATATGTATAATATATGTAATCTAAAACATAATCCTTAATCTTTCATTATCACTCTAGTCTTACCCAGTAAGAACAGAATAAAAGTTGAAGTTGTTATGCATATTAAAATAGATAAAGAACACTTCTACAGGACTATTCTTTATGGAAATATTTTTTATTGTCACAAACGTGTTTCTAACCACTACAACACAAAAAGGTACATAGATACAAAAAAGCTATAAAAGGCTCTGAGGACCTACAGTTAAGAGGACATCTACCTCTACAAAAACACAAACAAACCTCTTTTTAATTGTATAGCTCTGCCTGAATCCCTTTCAAATAGAAAGAGCACCATGATACGGTAAAAATCAAACCTGATCTGAATCAACTTTTTAGTGCACAGTAAGGTTAATAGGATAAGTAGACTTATGAATACTTGCCTGACGTTTTTACATTAGAAAACCCAGTCATCAGACATCTCAATTTTGTGGGGAGAGTTTGCTTTTCCAAGCTTGCTTTAGTTTTCACAGGAATGGGGAAATAAATATCTCTTCTCTGCCAGTGTCCCCTAGCAAGAGTGGAAGTGGAGGTTTCAGTCTCTCCAAGGATCCATTTGTGCCCTCGGCAGCAGACAGTGGGAGCTGCCTAAATAGATTCCTTCTTCTAAGACTTGTGTGAGACTAGAAATCATGATGCAAGCCAAGTGGTCGGGAGTATAAATATATTTGGCATTACTGTCCCCAGATAGACACATGCAGGTCAGACCATGTGTGCTGATGGGCCATGCAAGAAATATGGTCACCATATGTTCAGATTTCTATGTTTTCCTAATTCTATTTCCTCCCCACCTTTCTTTAGCAGTTTATGGTTCCTTTTCATTGACAAATTGCCAATTCTTAATTTATAAAACAGACCAAGTATAAAGTCACCATAGTGAGGAAACCAAAGCAAAGGGGGAAAAAAGCAAAAAGAAATAATAGATCAAAATATTTCCCATCACACAGGTATGATCTGTTTTCCAGCTTTGAGCCCCTAGAACACTCAAGGGGAGCAAACACTACTCAGAGGTGACCCGACGACAATATTCTGTTTTAAATCTGGCTGGGGTAGGGAATGTGGGAGTGACACTTGTTCAATTTACAAACAAGCCAGCTTCCTAAAACAAGGGTAGGAGAACTGATAGATTATTGAGCATTTTTAGAGAGCACACTTTCTTACTCTGGCTTTATCGAAGGCAAAAGAAAACATCTTGAAATAGAAAACCCCAGGAAACTCCCCAGTCTGCCCCAGTATCTAAATGTCTAAATAGGATCTTATGAGAGTAGTAAGCAAGTACCTTTCATTTCAGGCTCTTGCAACTCCCCAGACACGTAGAGCTCTCTCCCAGACTGTCCTGTGAAATCTGCCATCAGCTACAGGCCCTGCCCTAAGGCCAAGTCATTGCCCTAATTGAGAATTATGAGATTCTCTGTTCAAGATTAAATACTTGCCTATTCTGACTTGTTAAAACTTTATTTGTCCAAACTCCAGCTCCCCTAACAGAAGATAAGACTTGCTCTTACAATAAAAGCAGTTAAAATGCTTCCCAATATCATAAGGAATTTTCTCCTTTCCTGTAGCTTACCAATGATATTAACCTACCCAAGCCTCTTTGCTTAAAAGGAAATGACCAGAATGAGGATATGGAATAGAATTTGCAGACTTAATTGTCTTCCCAAGCAGCTTGGTGCTTGGGATAGTGTCCCAAATGAGGGTCATAAGCACTGGAAAGGAATGCTTCCCTCTCCGAGGCTTAATCTCTACTGCTAGTCCCCATGACTGGCTGATGATGTTTTGATTGGTATCAGTCCATCTCTGAGAGTCTCTTGGTCTCTGAAAGTCCTAGTAATGTCAAGGTCTTTGAGCTGCAGAAATAAAGGTCAGATCTGCTTTCAATATCCTCACTAAGGCTGGCATACTGTAAAGAAAAGAACCTACTGGTGTAGAGCCAGTTGGTCAATAACACACTTTGGCCTCACAGAACACTTTTGTGCAAAGGTCAATGAACTGTGTTCAATCAACGTTTTGTTGATTTGTTTCTCTTCCCCCCTTGCTTCACCCTTTCTTTCTTTACCTTCAAGGCTACTCATCATTCCCCTAACATGCCAAGAACATTCATAGCTCTACCTTTTCCTCAAATTGTTCTTTCTGTCTAGAGTTCCTTATGACTATATCTGAGAAGTAAGCAAAAGAGAACTTTTTCCAGTGCTGTCCAGTCCAGATGGATGGAAGGAAAGTAGTGCCATTAAGTGAATTGAGATGCAGACACAGTGAGGAACAGATCTGGGAGGGAAGGAGAGAGTGGAGATAATAAACTTGGGGACCTGTTGTGCCTTTAAAGTATCTATAAAACATTTCAGAAGAGAGCTATGTAGCAGATAATTCAGGCAGAGTTTGGGGATGGTGATAGATACATGAGAATCATTAAAGCAGTGATCGATGAAGAGATTTCCAAAGGAATGATAGTAGAGGGAGAAAATAAATAAGATGAATGAGGACAGCACCTTGGTAAATGTATGAAAATAGGGCACAAAAAAATGTAAACAGTATAATAAAATTCCCCCAAAATGAAGAAAACAGGCAAGTAGGAGAACCAGAAGACTTCTTGGTCACAGAAACCCAAGAAGGGTCAATAATGTCAAGTAATATCAAGATGCGAAGCAACAAAAGAACTAAAAAAAAGCGAATCATTAGATACGGTCATTAAAAGATTAAGTAAACCTTGAGTGGAAGGCAGCCCAGTTAACCCTGGAATGGGATTGTCTGGGGTTGTAAACTAGCTGAAACTCTGTGACCTTGGGCAGAGTATTTATTCTCGCCTCCATGTCCACGTTTATAAAATGGAGATCGCGATAGCACCTACTTTGGGGAGCTGACATGAGGATCACGTGAGTGACCACGTTTAAAGTGCTGAAACCACCGCCTGACACAAGCTCTACAAGGATGTTTGCTGTTTTTATTGATTATTATAAGATTTCCAAGAGTCAGAAAGCAATACATAGATGGCCAAGCATATCAATCTTTGAAGAAGTGTGGCGATAAATTGAAAGGGAGAAATAGGGCACTATCTTCAGTAGGAAAAAAGATACAGACACTTTTCCTTTGACTTTCCCCTACAACGATACTAAAGGTAAAGGAAAAGAATATCAAATTCATGAATAGTTACAACCTCAATACTAGTAACATGGAAACAGACGTTCTTGTCAAATGCTGGAAAACACCACCTAAGTCCGTATGGGCATTCCTAATTTGACATTTTTAAAACGTGGAGATCAACACCTGTTGGTCTGATTTGCTTAAGGTATATTTTTATTTCCACCAACTCTGTGATTATTTACCTTGATTAATCAAGTAACTATCAAGTAGAATCCTTTCTCCTTGTCTCTAATATGGCTTCAAGAAGTAATCATTGCATTATAATAGATTTGTGAATAAAGCAATTCACTCTATCCGGAGAAACATTACAGGATAACTAATCTAAACAGCACATGTTGTTACATCAAGTGAGAACAAACTATGCTTCTCCAAACAATTTTACCTTAACACCGGCCATCAGTCATCTCATACTTAGTAAACAAAATGATTCTTCTCTTTAATTATGTAAATCCTTAAATCTATGAGTGAGAAGCAGAAAATAAAGATTTATTATAAGGAATGTAAAGTACTTTTTTAAAATTAAAAATGACTGTAGTTTGTAGTTTCCCCAGCATTTGGTATCTTTCTGCTAATACAGTATTCCGTTGTATTCTTATTTCTTACCCTTACAAAGCTTCCATTCACATCAAAAGTATGTTCAAGACCCTGACCCTGACCATGAAAGTTCTCTTTGTCTTTATGATTACATCTGGTAGAACTTAGCTGGCCACCTGCTATCAATTATTTTATTTGGTATCATAGAATATTTTGGCCTGTTCCACAGAGCCTTTCAAGTGAAGTTTGGTTGGGATTTTTTTGTTTTGTTTTGTTTCTTTCTTCCTTTTTTTTTTCATTTTGAAGAATGAGAAACTAAGATAACAGGGAAAGATTTTTAATTTTTTAAGCCATTAATGACTCACATTTGGAAAGGAAAATAACCAGGATTTTCACAAGCAAGTTACCAATTGACCATACTGTGACCAGTAGAGGCCCGGTAGGCGCAGTAGGTTCTTCAAGTCACGGTTTCCCAGTGTATCCAAGTCATGCTCCACCAATCATTTTATCAAAGAGTCTTAGTCCCACAGTGGGCTCCCTTTTTAAAGGACATTTTTCAGTTTCCAAGAATTTGTGAGGACACAAGTTTAACTTGTGTTAAACAAATTTAACTAATAAATATGATTGATGAAATATCAGCAGAGTGTCAAGCACTGGGAAACTGTCCATAAGCACAGTCAGAGTGGGGGAAAAGGAAAAAGGAAAAAGGAAAGGAAAAAGGAAAAAGATGTTCCTTCTGTAAGGAACAGAAGTTAACATCCACTTGACTGGAAAGGTATCGAGGGTGAGGAAACTCTCCCAGTAGCAAAACTACATGCAAGAAAAATCCCAGCAGCCAATTCTGCCCAGGGAGAGCAGAACCAGGTGCACCTGGGAGATTCCCACTCACTAGCTCATACACATGCCTTCCGATGGGCCACTCTCTGTCCATACACTTCTCGTTTAATCTGGAACAGTAGAGTTTATTTATAACTTGACATTTTACATCTTTTATAACTCTACTAAACCTGTAAATTACAACAGAAATTTCTCATATGGCAACCTAATTACAGGACAAGAAAGAAAGAAAGAAAGAGGAAAGGAAAGGAATGGAAAGGAAAGAGGAAAGAAAAGGAAAGGAAAGGGAAGGGAAGGGAAGGGAAGGAGAAGAGAAGAGAAGAGAAGAGAAGAGAAGAGAAGAGAAGAGAAGAGAAGAGAAGAGAAGAGAAGAGAAGAGAAGAGAAGAGAAGAGAAGAGAAGAGAAGAGAAGAGAAGAGAAGAGAAAAAAGGAAGCATAAAAATGTGTGTCCCCCTTAGAAATTCCTATTCTTCCATGGTTTATTAGGTGTGGTTACGACTATTTTCCAAAGATGTTTGCACTTCCAGTCTTCTCTCCCCTGAGAATTATGCTGCATGGAACACTGAGCCCTGTGTGGCCCCAGAGAAAAGCTGCCCACAGTTTACCTGGCGAGGGGTAACCGCAGCTGCTGCCAACAGACCTGATTCCGGTCATGCATACTGGCCACACACCTAAAAGGGACATCCACCTTCCTAGACACTGTTGTGGCTCACTGCAGGAATTTAATTCTATTGGTAAATTGACTTTAAAATGACATAGCTGATTAAGCCATTTCCAGGAAATCTAAAAAAAAAAAAAAAAGAGCGTTGGTTTAGATTAGTTTGAGCATCATAGAAAAAACCCGTTGCCCTGCATCACTGCCTGTCTTGCCAATTATTTTGTTGGTGTGGAGGGGTGGTGTCTGGCCAGCCCGGCGGCCGCTCACCAGTTGTCTGGATCATTGATGTGGCTGTACAGAGCCCCCCAACGCTCCTCAAGCCTGAGACTGCTCACTCCGCACCCCGACCGGCAAGGACCTTGAAGGACACTTCATAAACTCTCTTCTATCCCCCATCATGTACCTGGTTGATCCTTGCTGCTCCTTTTTGGTTACTGCTTTTTGCAATTTTCTATTCAGTCTTTCATTCTATGACCCAACTGATGAGTCAGTAGAAATCGCACAAATAAATCCTTTAATGCTTGAATGTATGTAGCCGAATTCAGTGAAGAATATTGAACAAGTGCTTAATGTGTTTCCTATAGTTAGCTGCCACACAAACGTCATCATTTTTAAAAGGTAAGAGGGAGAGGGAACTGTGGATTGAAATTCGGTTCCTTGATGCAGAACAGACGCTAATAACTTACCAGAAAAGTATTCTATTCTCGCACAGGTAACTAGAATTCCTTTAAATAAATAAGCGTGTCAACCTTGTTACCTTTTTATCTCAACAGCGGTACCAGGAAATAACCTTCCTAATCAAGGAGCACCAGTCATTTGAGCTCTGCCAATGAAATCTAGATTTCTGACTAACTTTATTAATACGCCTCATTTCCAGACTACAGCAAATCACAAGCGTATTATATTACTGACTCATTAAGAAAACACTTTACATGTCCACTATTGTGGCATGCTGTATTCATCTGTAAATGTGGGGTCAAAATGCCCCACAGTCAATGCATATTTTATATATATATGCGCATTTATATTATATATAATATAAAATTCATATTTTATATTTATATTATATATGCATATATAAATATGCATATATGTGCATATTTTATATAATATGTATATAATTATGGCATCATTATGTGAGAAAAATAACAAAAGACAAGGAATGTTACTTCATATCATTCTGATCTCGGCTCTTTCTCAATTTGATGTTAGCCTAATACCTAATGTCTCCAGGCCACCTTCATATTCTGAAAATGGGGAGATTAGACGAGATGCTTGCATAGATGCTAAGCTATGGCTCTCATAGGTCTAAAATGTCAATCGGTTTAGATTTAAAAAGCATGAATATCTAAAGTCATGGGAATAAAAAGCAGAGGGTAAAAAATACAGTCAATAATATGGTGACAGTGATGTCAGGGGACAGATGGTTAGCTACACCTGTGGTGAACATAGCGTAATGTATAAACTCGTCAAATCACTATGTGGTACACCTGAAACTAATATTACATTATGTGTCAACTACACTCAGAAAAAATGATTTTAACAAACAGAAACATCTAGACAAGATAACAGGCTGAGTTTTGACTAGAGATATTAAGGAGGTTCAGAGGAGAGGTCATCACGGCGGCCTCACGGAGGGGGGGAGGGGAGACACCCTGAAGGAAGGCAAAGCAGACCACGCTTGAGGGATTGAAGCTGGATAGGTCGCCTGGCAACTTGAACCCGCCTACTGAGGTGAGGTGGTGCAGAGCTACGTTCAGGCGGTGGAACCAGGCTCCTTGTGCTGAGCGGACCAATGAGCCCAGCTGGAGGGAGAGAATTATGGAAGCTGCGATGAAGCCGTTAAGAAAAAGCTGTTTCCTTCACATCATGCGAACTGCTTAAGTTACTGGTACATAATTTTTAACTGAATATAAACAAAAAGCCAAATCCTATTTCACAATAGAGCGTATAAATTTCACTTTCTATTGAAACAGTTACTCATACTGGATTCGTCCTATTTTTAAAAATATTTATTTGTTTTATTTTAGAGAGAGAGGGAGAGAGAGCAAGGGGTAGGGAGAGAGGGAGAGAATCTTCGAGTAGACTCCCTGCTGAGTGCCGAGCCTGTCTCGGAGCCCTGTTCGAGGCTTGACCCGGGGTTCCATCCCAGGACCCTGAGATCATGACCTGAGCTGAAATCAAGAGTTGGACATTTAACCGACTGAACTACAGGACAAAAATACATCATCAGGGAAAATAGTAATTTTGAAATTAGATAAAGGATCTAAGGAAATAGGCGTGCATGTATTCCTTTTCCAAGCTCAAATAATCCCCCAAGAAACTGAGAATATGAATATCAGATTCATTTCAAGGATTCTGCACCGATAGGAAATTTCATCCAGGATTTCTGGGTCTCTAACCAAATAAGGTCAGCTCCCTGTGTCCAAGCTCCTCTCCAAAAGTGAAGATTGAAGATTTCCACGCTACTTGTTCAAACCTAGCTGGCCTTTAAGTTAATAAGCAAGCCTTGACATTTGTAGGAGCGTTAGCCCCACCCTTAGTTTGGCTGCCCTATGGATGTCATCCACTTTGTTTCAAGTGAACTCCTGGAGATCTGTCTGCCTTCCAGCGTCATGTTTATGTCTGAGTTCTACTGTGTGTGCACCATTCACATGATAGGGCTTCTTCTCTTATTCCTAGTTGCTACTCGAGTTCCGCTACTGACCCTTGCACTTTACCCTGAACTCTAGTCTTCTTGTCTGGGGCTATACTTACCTAATTTGTGGCAATCCCCTATTTCAAGAGCAATCATACAAAAGACCAGAAGTTTTCAGTTAAAACGGTCTCCATTGCTTCCAGTGATGGCCCCATCAATGTTTATTTGGGCACTCGCAGGGAGCAACCCTCAGCAGGGCTCAATGGTGGTTTCAGGTGCCCATTAACAGGACAGAAAGTTCTTTAGTTGTCCCTTAGCTCCCAGCAGATTCCTGGATCTATTTCCACCGTTAGTCATAGTCTGTCCCCCAAATTTGACTGTATCAACAGCTCTTTTAAGGTAATGGGAACTAAATGTCATTTAAGAATGGTTCTGGATCCCAGTGCGGCTCTCTTAAGAACTCTAGAAAGGAATTTATAACACTCTGTACTTTACCATATTTTTTTTTTTACTGTCATATAAAAGTTACCATAAATTCATCAACTGGAAACAGCATCCATGTATCTCACAGTTATTTAGGTCAGAAGTCCAGGTAGACTTAGTTCTTTCATGGAGCCAAAATCAGGATGTCGACTGGACTGACTTTTATCAGAAGACTCAGAAGAAGAATTCACTTTCAAAACCATTCAGGTTGTTGGCAGAACTCTCCCTTCCCTGGAGCTCTAGGTCTGAGGTCCCTTTCCCCGCTGGCTGCCAACCAGAATCCACCCTCAGATCCTAGAAGGAACCCACATTCCTTGATTCATGGCCTTTTCCATCTTCAAGCCAACAATGGCACATCAAATCCCACTCATGCTTCAAATCTCTCTGACTTCTGCCACCAAGCAAAGAAAATTCTCTGCTTTTAAAGGCCCACATGATTACATTTAGGTGCACCTAGATAACCTCCCTTGGCTCAGGTCACCTATGCCTATGTTATGGGTTCAGTTGTGTTCCCCCTCAAAAAGATATGTTCAAGGTCCTATCCCCCAGTACCCCACAAGGTGACCTCATTTGGAAATAGCGTCCTTAAAGAAGTAATCAAGTTAAGGTGAGTCATTAGAGTACACCCCAATCCAACATAACTGGTGTTCTTATAAAAAGGGAAAATTTAGACACACAGACTGGGCACAGAAGGAAGAGGATGTGAGGATACATGGAGAGAATGTCACATTAGACAGAGGCAGGATTGGCCTCCCCCAACAGAAACTAGGAAGAGACAAAGAAGGGTTCTACCCAGAGTCTCAAAGGGAGTATGGCCCTGCCCACACCTTGATTCAGACCTCTATGTTCCAGAACTGTGAGTTTCTCTTGTTTTGAGCCATCTAGTTTGTGGTGCTTTGTGACGGCAGTCAGGGCAAACTACTATGTAACATAACACAATCCAAAGAAGTGATGACTCATCATATTCACAGGTTCCAGGGATTAGGGTGTGTGTGATGTTGAAGAACTTTCCAAGACTCTCCCTACCATACTTACTCTATAGCTCTTTCAAAGAATGTGAAGATCCTGTGTTCTGATTCCCCCAGCATCCTCTCCTCAGACCACACTCCGTTTCCCTCCCAAGCCAGAACACAGATCCACTGATTTTCTTGAACCCTTTACTGAGATGTAACTGATACACAAAAAACTGTACATTTTTAATGTAGATACTTGATGAGTTGGGACATATGCAAACACCTGTGAAATCATTACAATCAAGGTAATAGATATATCCATCATCTCCAAAAGTTTCCTGTGTCCCTTGGTTTGCTTTTGTGTGTGTTGTAGAAACATTTAACATGAGATCTACCTTCTTAACAAATTTTTAAGGGCACAGTGCAGTATTGTTAACTCTAGACACTGTGCTATACAGCAGATCTCTGGAACATATTCCTCTTACATAACGGAAATTTTATATCCATTAAATTCTTCCTTGGCTCAGAGCATTTTTTCAATTTCCTTACACAGACTTCCTTTTAGTAGACTGCACTGGGACTATTTCTCCCTCCAAGAGAAAACACAGAAAAGGCCCCTAAATTCTTTTTCAGGGGTTCCATCACCAGAAGTTGGAAAGACAGTAATGTAATTCAAATACCAGGAACACTTCAGGCAGTTCCAAAGTGCTCAAAGTAGCTTTGTGAACACAACCCCAAGGATGACTCTGGATCACAGAGAGGAACGCTTGCGCAGCTGGTGCATTAGGGAGCCAAGCCTCTCTAAATGGTCTACCAGACGCACAGCTGCTGCAAATGCCCAACACAATGTCTGCATCAAAGCTATTTGTTCTTATTGACCTTACTTGTTTAGAACAGAAACCTGAGGTCTGAGCATTGTCTTCCAAATTCCGGCCCTCTCAGTAACTCTCCTCTTCCTCTCAAAGAAGGAGTGATTTCCCTGAAGCCACTTAAGCCCCTGGAGTGAGTAACACAGACTTTGAGAAAGCTGGGATTTCTGAGGTTCCTCTTGATCTCCAGATACTCTGTCCCGTCATTTCCTATCTAAGCACAGACTGCACCTCCTTCTAGGCCTTCTCTATCACTTAACAACATGGCTTTCTCTTCCTTCCCCAGGAGAGTCTCTGCCGAACATTTTCCCCCTATGTAGACAATGCATCATACTTTCTGAGAGTCATAATACCCATTCATAAGCGTGAATTACTATAGGCTCGGAGCCCAGAGATCAGCCTTGACCCAAAAGCTTTTCCCAATAGGCAAGAGGGGAGAGAGTCAGCAGCCTCTGTGGGATATCAGGCCAGAGAAGCCTGCCAAACCCCACCATTCGGAACCAGTACGCGAGCACAGCATCTGAGCACCGGTCTTCCCAGGGACTCAGAATGTAAAACCTACTGCAGGCAGGAGCAGAAACTGAAGGAGTCACTGGGGCCAGAGGTGATAAGCCTCGGTCATGACACAGAGGAAGGCATGACTTAGTAGAAGCCACAGGAAAAGAACATTAAATAAATAAAGGTAGTGTCAGAGTGGAAGGGAGGGAAAAACAGAGACAAAGAAAAGCGGAAACAGCAGATTGTAAGGTAACCGGAAGAGGAAGGGATGGGTTCTGCCTCTGAGGGCAAAGTGCACAGGGTCTTCACCTCCAGAGCGAGGACTACAGCAATCATGATGAGCCGTGCAACTGTGTGTAGGGGTACAGAGCCCACGTCCTTAGTTTCCTTAAACTCAGTCCCCGTCATCTAATGTTGTAGAACATTTTAATTCATTTTTCAAACGTTTTCTTCCATGTTTTACACCCTCAAATGGACTTCCGCTCTATTGCTTCAACTCAAATTATTACATTTCAGAGAAAGAATATATACATGCCACCATGACTTGTCCTCTTAAGAGAAACACTACTGATTTTCTAAGGCAGACTTTGATTTTAGTGTAAAAGCCAAGTTGCCTATGAGCAAGTTCAAAGCGTTTCACCCAAATTTCACAGTATATGAAAGGAAAAAGTATCTTCCTCATGATCTCCAACTATTTAAGAAATGTATGTGACCCAACGCTATGGCGTCACTTCTTTTAAACATTTTTTATCATGAATATAACACACTAATAGAAAATTGCGACCCACAAAATATCACAAAGTGAACAATTACGTAACCACTACCAAGTCAAGAAGTGGAACATACTTCTCATACTCTCTCTCAGTAACTTCCTTCTTCCTTCCAAAAGATAACTGCTATCTGTAATTCTACTTCTGGACTGCACTTACCTGTGGTTCCAGTTCTGTTCCCCTGGTCCCATGTCAAAAGTGCATCTGTATTTCTCAGCCTCGTTGCTATCTCTTTCAGAATCAACAGATATCCCTGGAGAAAACTGACCCAAATACTGGGCTTACCCTTCTGAACTTCCTTTTTCACCAGATCTTGACTCTATAATTCTTTACTACCTTGTTAGCTCACCAATGCTTTCAAGTGTATTTTTAGTTTGTTTTTCCACCTTTCATAGTTATTCTCTATGTTATAGTTGGACTGAATTACTTTATCAACCATACCAGAAGTGGAAATCCCAGGCAGATGAAACCTGCAGTTACTCTTTTTAACCTCTTTCCACTCAGCCACAAAGAGCATGAGAATATATTCATGGCGCAGCATATAGACATAGAGTAGTGAACTTGACTCCAGTATTTTATCTTCTTTTATATTAGGCTACTGTCTTCTAGACATAGTGTGTAATACTCCAACAGCATTTTAACTTTCAACTTACCTTCTAAACACTAACTGATTATTTAACTACTTAATTGAGGGATTCTAGTGCTTACCCATTCAACATTTGCCTGACCAAAACGCTGGTTTGCGTTCATTTATGCATTCATTCAGATATTTATTGATGGCTTCTACGTGCCAAACATTGTTCTAGGAACTAGGACAAGCCAGGCAAGAGCTCTGCCTTGGAGACATAGACAAAACAAATACTTGAATAGTCAGAAAATTGACAGAGTGTGGAATAAAAATGATTATGTATTAAGAAACATTATGTGAAGAATTAATATAGATTGATGTGAGAAAGTAACGAGTGATCACTTTATAATACAAATCATGAAAGGCTTTCTTTTTTTTTTCTCCCCAAATTTGTTTATTTTAATTTTTCAGTGTTACAAGATTGATTGTTCATGCACCACACCCAGTGCTCCATGCTGTACGTGCCCTTCTCGAAAGGCTTTCTTGAGGAGTTGCTACTAAAGCTCAGATCCGAATGATAAGAGGAAGCCACAGTGCGAGGTCAGAGAGAAGAGCACTCTAGGTAAAGGGAAGAGTTTTTGAAAAGTTCTGGAGCCAGAACAAGCCTGATTCATTGAAAGAACCGAACACAAGCCAGTATGGCTAAGTATAATGAGTGAAAGGGAAGGTAGTGTAAATGAGATAAGAGTCACAATTTGGACCCAGATTAGGGTGGGCTTTGTCACCCAGTATAAGGAGGTGATATTTTATTCTCATTGTGATAAGTTTGGGGGAAGATTTAAATGAGTTTAGGAAGGGAGAGGAAGGTGGAGTTGACAGAATCTAAGTTACATTTTTAAAATAATTTCTCTGGCTGCCATGTAGAGATTATGCTGTGTAGGGGTAAACTAACTACTGTTAAATAAAGAAATGCTTTAAAACTATTACATGGGGTCTTTTATTTTTTATTTTTTTAAGATTTTACTTATGTATTTGTCAGAGAGAGAGCACAAGCAGAGAGAGCAGCAGGCTCCCCACTGAGCAAGGAGACAGATGTGGGATTGATCCCAGGACATGACCTGAGCTGAACACAGACCTAACCAACAGAGCCATCCAGGCATCCCTGCTTAGGCTCTTTTAAACAAAGACTATATAGTACTAGGAATTGGTTACAGGGGCACCTGGGCGGCTCAGTCGGTTAAGTGTCTGCTTAGGTCATGATGCCAGGGTCTGGGATGGAGCGCCTCAGTGGGGAGCCTGCTTTTCCCTTTGCCTACCACTCCCCCTGCTTGTGCTCTTTTTCTCTCTCTGTCAAATAAATAAATAAAATCTTAAAAAAAAAACAAATTGGTTACAAAGCTGATAGAAGACCTAAGATTTCAAACAGGGTATGATGAAACAACTTGAGATTCACCGTAGCCTCTACTACTTCCAGGACTAAAGGAACCAAGGAAGGTAGTGTGAACATGGCCCAGACTCTGAAGTCCTCCAGCAACAGAACCATCGTCATCATCTCTTGTCCAGGTCAAATTGTCAAGCATGGCGGTATTAAGTATGTGCTAAAATGAAGATATGCCAATTTATGATAGGCCAAATGAGAATGGCTGCCTAGTCATCAAATTTAAGGTAAGCTGTCATGAAAATGGCTTTCTCTGTCCTGATAAACTCACTTTGCTGGAAAAACTCCTACCTGAGAGGAAGGAAAAAGAAGAAACTGGTGAAATGGACCAAGTAGAACTGATGGACTCTGATCCAAATCAGAAAAGATGGCGCCATTACACTGGGAAAGCATATGAAGACGATAAACATCATCCTAGGGGGCTGTTCAGTGTCAGACCTCTTAAAGCAGCCAGTGAGTAACACCACTGGCATCTTATATGGGGTAGTGAATAAGTGAAGGACTACAATCATAGCTGACTACTTGCTATTGTTTTTGTGTTAATATTCAACTATAGTTGTGTTTTAAAAGTTAAATGAAGGATAAACTCGAGTAAAAAAGCTCAAAAAAAAAGTTCTTATGTTCATATATTATCATAGTAGGAGCCTTCTTTAGGTCTACAGAAGATGGGACTATCTCAAGCAGCTGGAGCCACAGAGAAGATGTGGTATAGGAGTTATCACAGCAAATAATCTTCCACCAATTCTCTCTCTACTAGGCAAATCTACTCATAAGCCAGAGGGCAAGGGAGGCTAGGAAATTTAGTTCACCAAGGCACAAAGCTGAACAAGAGATCAAAAAACAAAAAGACAGTTGACCAGCCACGAGACAAAAGCAGAAACAAGGAGACCAAGAGGAGCCTGAGGAAGTAAGTCAAATGAAAATTACAGTTGATTGGACCATGAAGGTGAAGTGGAAATGACCACAAATAAATGGAGTCAATATATTTGAAATATGATCAATAAAACTCATTTGGAGAGCAGATGTAGCAAGTGAGAGATAAAGTGTAAACTTAGCGATAACACCTAGATTTTTTACTTTAACAACTGAAGAGATAATGATAAGTCTATAAGGATGAGCAAGACTAAAAAAAAAAATCAGTGGACTTAAGATGTGATAGAATTAAAAATTCTGGTTTGGCCGTGTTAAATTCAAAGGCCAATTAGATATCTATGTGGGGATGGCACTGAATAAATGAATCGAGAATAATGGGCAAATATCAGGACTCAAGACATAGACTTGGGAGTCATTGGCACATATATTGTTTAGGAAAAAAATGGGATGGATGAAATTAGCAAAGGAACATATATAGACAAAAAGAAGATGCCCAGGAGCATTCCAATACTGAATGCTGTTGACAGGTCAACGAAGATAAAAACAGAGAAAAGACATATGTATTGGCAACCCAGAGATCATTGATGATTTTGACAACAGCCACCCCTGTTTAGTTGAGGGCATAGAAGCCAAATTGGAATGGGTTGAGAAAAGAATATAAATATTACATGGTGGGGGGGACTATTGGGCTATTTTGTAGAAATTTTGTTCCAAAGAGGAACAGAGAAATAGAGTTATAGCCACAAAGGAATGAATTTTTCATCTTTTTAAAAATAGGATATTTAAGATAGGAGGAAAATTTGATTAGATATTGATGGAAGATTATCCAGTGGCAGAATACAGAAGATGCAAGACACAGGAGAGGAAAATCGATGGGGCCAAGACCTTAAAAAGTTGAGGAAAACATGATTTGAAGCACACAAGCTGAAGGGTTTGACCCTTGATAGGCACGGGGACACTCCATCCACAAAACGAGGGATAAATCAGAGTTGGCTGCAGAAGCGGGTAGGTTGGTGGTTGGGGATCTCAGAGGGTTTCTGTTTGATTACTTCTGTCTCAATAGTGAAACTTGAGGACAAGGTCATCAGCTAAGAGTGAGAGAGTAGAGTATGTAAGAGTTGAAGGAGAGTTTGAGAGAGGGTTTGAAATTGTTTTGAAAAATGCAAAATAAATATGTGAGGGATGTATATTAGAGCTGCCTTTTGTAACAGTCACCACTGGAGTAGATGACTAACAGAACTTAACTAGGCAAGTACAACAGAGCACATGAAGGACTTTAGGACAGTTATGGGTTTGTGGTGGTGAACTATGGAAACAACATTGGGTCAGGTCAAAAATGAGTGGCTAATTCTCTCTTGAGTAGATATGTAATACACCTAGCTAATCACCTACATGACAGCAAGCAATGCAACTTTCTTTCAGTACCACAGAATGTCTGTATATGGCTGAATATCTGCTCAAAGCCAAGAATGACCAACCTGACCAAACCAAGCAATAAAATCCGAGAGTTTTCAATAAAAAACTATGAGTGTCTTCTACTCTGGGAGTTCATTCTTAATTCCTTACAAAATAAATATTTGCATCATTCAATTATTTCTTCATATGGGATCACTAGAGGGGGGAGGGTATTAGTAATTTTATCTACTGACAGTATGTGTTTTTTTAAAATTTTGGTGTTGAAACCCCTAAGTGAAGTTCTATAAACCCTACTAAGCCTGGTCAAATGAAACAGATTCTGTCTTAAACAAAGATACCCCTATTGTACAGACTAGTTTATTTTCACCAAAATATGAAGAAACCATACATTAGGAACATTTTTAGTAACCATAAAATAGGTCATAATAAGAAGCTCTGGGGGAAAAAATCATCTTAAAACCATTTTAGAGACTATTATAGATAGAAGGGATATCCAAGAAGTTGAAAGACTTAAGGACTAAATCAACTGGATTATATATCATTATGCAGACCTAACCATATTAATGGGAGTCTTCTTTTTTCTTTCAGCAATTTAAGCAACTGAAAAATTTTCCCAAGCTGCATAAATATGGTCAATATTCAATGTTTTAGGGCCTTATTTTCCTCCTCTGTGAAATGAAGGGTTACTCTCATATAATCTCAAAAATTATCATATGGTTCCTATCCTTTCTTTTATTAATGTGGTGTATCATGTTGATTGATTTGCAAATACTGAGCCACCCTTACAACCCAGGAAGAAATCCCACTTGATTGTGGTAAATGATTCTTTTAATGTACTGTTGGATTCGATTTTCTTGTACTTTGCTGAGAATTTTTGTGTCCATGTTCATCAGGGTTATGGGCCTTAAATTCTCCTTTTTAGTGAGGTACTTCTCTGGTTTTGGAGTTAAGGAAATCCTGGCCTCATAGAATGAGTTTGCACCCAAAAACAAATAATCCAGTTAAGAAATGGGCAAAAGACATGAATAGACATTTTTCGAAAGATGAGATATAGATGGCTTACAGACACATGAAAAGATGTTCAACATCAGTCATCATCAGGGAAATGCAAATCAAAACTACAGTAAGATATCACCTAACACTTGTCAGAATGGCTAAAATTAACAACACAGGAAGCAACAGATGTCGGTGAGGATGCAGAGATAGAGGAACCCTCTTACACTATTGGTGGGAATGCAAACTGGTGCAGCCACTCTGGAAAATAGTGTGGAATTTCCTCATAAGGTTAAAAATAGAACTACCCTGCAACCCAACAACTACCCTACTTAGTGAAATACTGATTCAAAGGGGTACATGCACCCAGATGTTTATAGCAGCATTATCAACAACAGGCAAATTACGGAAAGAACACAAATGTCCATTAACTGATGAATGCATAAAGGAGATGTGGTAGATATATATCACGGAATATTACTCGGCCATCGAAAAGAATGAAATCTTGCCATTTGCAACTACATGGATTAAGCTAGATGGTATTATGTTAAGTGAAATAAGTCAGTTAGATAAGGACAAATACCATATGATTTCACTAATACATGAAACAAACAAGCAAAGAGAGAAAAAGAAAGAGCAAGAGGCAAACCAGAAAATGGACCGACTCTTAACTACGGAGAATAAACTGATGGTTACCAGAAGGGAGATGGTTGGGGGCTGGGTTAAATAGATGATAGGGATTAAGGAGTACACTTGTTGTGATGAGCACCAGGTGATGTATGGAAGGGTTGAATCATTATATTGTACACCTGAAACTAATATTACACTGTATGTTAACTATACTGGATTTTAAATAAAAACTTTAAAAAATGTAAGCCCATTTACAGACCTTACCCTGTATGTCTATGCCACCATCAAGAGTGGCTTTATTTGCAGGAGGTGAGCTTAACACAAGTAAAACCATAATGCAAATAACTCTAACAGAATATAGGATCAGTGGGGAAAATAGATGAAAATGACTGGGAAAGGGGAAGCTTTTTTTAATTTGATGGACAAAGCAGCAACCTCACTATTTCATCTATAACCAACCCAATACAATTAGCATAATGGACAACTTTCATATTTAGTGTTAACATATTTATTTTTTAAATTTTTTTAAAGATTTTTTATTTATTTATTTGACAGAGAGAGATCACAAGTAGGCAGAGAGGAAGGTAGAGATAGAGGACGAAGAAGTCTCCCTGCTGAGCAGAGAGCCCAATGCAGGACTCGATCCCAGGACCCTGAGATCATGACCTGAGCTGAAGGCAGAGGCTTTAACCCACTGAGCTACCCAGGCGACCCCAGTGTTAACATATTTAGATAGCACTGTGTTGTACACCATACCAAAGACCCAGTGAAAGAGCAAAGGCCGTAGTCATAGAGCTGAGATCATCCTCTAACTTCTTCTCTTACTGTGTAGCCTTGAGCAAACTACATAAATTGCTCGTTTTTAGCATACATGTCCCTCAAAGGGCAATATCCTTCTAAATGTCATAAGAGTTTAATAATGTTGGATATTGTAGAGTACATAGTACAGTGCCTGGTACTTAGTAGAGTTGAATAGATGATAGCTATTATCAGACAATGTTAAACAGGGCAGTGAACCCTGTCTGCTAAAGTGTTCCTGATTCTATTAGTATAGAATATAGGAAGGGAGTCAAGGAGTCATGTGAAGAGGTAGGAAACAGGTGCCACGAACATCAAAGACAAAGTTTCGACTATTCTTGGTTGTGGCAATCTACACCCAGGAATCCGAATTTCCAGGAAGCCCATGGAAGCATTTCGTCCAAAGCCTTCTGATACAAAAGATGAGACGCTGGGAGGCTATAAACACTTTCTCTATCATAGATCATTCTGCTTGGTAAACTGGCAGCACCAGTGACTACTCAGTAACTCAGCCTATATAAAACGTGCTCCAAAGAGTCCTAAAACACAATTTTAGGATTTCTAGTGGATGTGAAGGTTATTGGCTCTAAGGGAATGATTTCTTAAACCAATAGAAGACTATTGAAAGATTTGTCAGAAACCAGAAAAATAATTTCTTCTTCTGCAGTTTCCAATAGCACATTGTAGAACATTCCATCCAGGAATCAGTAATGTGACAAAATAGTTTTTGTTTTACTCTAGGGAGACAATAAATACAAAGCAGTGATTTAACACAACTGCATGTATTTCTTTCTCCTTTACTAACGTAACATATGCATCATTTTTATCTACCATGCTGGCTGCTATTATAAATGTATTTTAAGGGTATTCCTTAAAATAACCCACTTGACATCATTTGTGTGATATACATATGCAAAACAAATTTGACATAAAAACTAATAGCCACATATAATTTTCTATTGCAGGAATCCTTTTGGAGACTGAAATTTCTAATGAATAACTTTAATCAATTTATAATCCTGAGACATTGGAACTATAAAGGATCTCAGAGACCGTCAAAACCAATCTCCTCATCTAAGAAATAAGGAAACTGAATCCCAGGAAGGACAAATGTGTTTTATACAGGATCATACAACTCATTAGAAACAGAACAGGGACAAAAACCCAGACCTTCTGACTCCACAGATGGTGCTCAAAACACTGGGCTGGTGATCAACTTAAAATAATAGACTACTACAAGAAATAATAGATCCACTGAAAAACATCCTTATGTAAAGTATGAGGCAGCTCTGTAAGCAAATAGTCAGAATCTTAATGAAGTCAGGATGGTATTAATGAAACTTAAGAAGCGAGACTAATGAAGAAAGAGAAAAATTATTAAACAGTTAATATATTTAATTTCTCACACTTACTTTGTATTGGCTTACTGGGGACTTTAGCACTGTATGAGAGTTATATACACATGTCTTATATCTTTTAATTCTCATCTTAAAGGATCTGGAAAGAAGCCACAATGCCAAGAAGTAGGAGGAACAAAAGTAAATATAAATGGGCAACCATGTTAATTTGAGAATTTTCAGGCAAGAGTTCATGTACCAAAAATGAATTTAAAGACTAGATGTTCTACAAACAGGAAGAATTTAGGCATCAAAATCCAATTTGATCAAACCACTTTGTACAAAGGAGAGGAAATTGTGTGTAAGACAGTTTGCAATGAGGTTGTCTGTCATTTCTGAGAAAAGATTTTATATTCATACAAGATTCATAAGCAAAATCATGTCAAGTATGATGGTGTTGTTAAAGGATATAGCTGTAAAGTCAATGCATCCACTATAGTAAAAATTGTGTTTTATGTAAATATTGAAAAATATTTTAAAATGTAAATTCTAGTTACTAAATTTAAACATCCAGTGGGAAAATGGCTATAATAAAAGAAATTGAGCCTATGACTATCTGTATTCTGGCACCAAATGCCACCAGGAAAGCACCCCAACCCAGTCTCTTAGTGGCCAGTAACAATATCCTTGGCAAAAATGATTGTAGGGTGAACAACATATATCCCTGAGAGGGCCAATAAGACCTTCTCAGCATTGCAATGATCTGTAAACATTTTAATCTTATAGTCACAACCTATAAAACCAAAACCTATACCAATATCTGAAAATTTAAAACTTAATATATGCTTTATCTCAAGAAAGAACTCCATGATTGTATCTGATTCACCAAAATCCTGAAAATCAACATAGTTAGCTATGAATATATATTCAGAGTTCACTAATTCCTACGTTTTTAAATAATTTCTTACATGGACGCCTGGGTGGCTCAGTTGGTTGAGCGACTGGGTGCCTTCATCTCAGGTCATGATCCCAGAGTCCTGGGATTGAGTCCTACATCAGGCTCCTTGCTTGGTGGGGAGCCTGCTTCTCCCTCTGCCTCCACCTGCCACTCTGCCTGCTTGTCCTCTCTCTCTCTCTGACAAATAAATAAATAAATAAATGTTTAAAAAGATAATTTCCTATATAAGAAATAATGTATTATTATAGAAACATAGAAAATACATACACAAACAAAAAGACAATGAAAATAAATTGCAAATAGGAAGTGAGAACAAGGCAAGGATGTCTCCTCCTTTTATCTCTATATAATATTATATTGGAGGTACTAGCCAATCTTGCCGTAAATCATGAAAAGGAGAAGGCATTCCAATTGGAAAGAAAAAGTAAAACTTGCCTTGTTCATAGATGACATAATTTTATACACAGTAAATCTTACTGAATCTACAAAATAAGCTATCACATCTAAAAAATGAACGTAACAGTCACAGAACATAAGGTAAATGTGAATAATCAACCGTATTCCTATAAGCCAACAACGTTTATGTTCCAATAAACAATTGGAAATTTTAAAAATCCTAAATGCCATTATGAGAGTGTTAACAAATGAAATACTGAGGATAAACTTAAAACACAAATGCAAGATCTCCACACTGAAAACCATAAATATTGCTGAGAAAACTAACAGAGACCTAAGTAGGTAGAGAAACATACCATGTTCATGGAATGATTGATTCGAAGTTAAAATATCAATTCTCTCCATATTGATCTATAGAGTCAATGCAATTTCAATAAAAATGCCATGAAGCTTCTTTGACTTGACAAACTGACTCTAAAAATCATGTGGACATAGAAGAGACCTAAAAATACCTGAAACAATTTTGAATATGAAGAACAAAGTTTGGAAATGTAATCTACCTAATCTGAAGACTTACTATATAAAGCTACAATTGTCAATAGAGTGTGATAGTAGCATGAAAATAGACATATGAAAAAATGGAACAAAATAGTGAATCCAAATACAGTTCCACAAATACCTGCTCAGTTTGGGGGTATTTAATTTTTTCTTGGTTTTGTTTTGTTTGGTTTGGTTTTTGGTTTTTGGCTTTTTAAGAATTTTATTTAAGTAATCTCTTCACCCAACATGCAACTGGAACTCATGACCCTGAGATAGATCAAGAGTAGCATGGGTGTGGAGCCTACTTTAAAAAAAAGAGATGTTTGGCTTTAAAAAAAAAATCCCCAAGGTTATCTGGAGAGAAAAAAATGTTTTTTCAACAAATGGAATTGAACAGTTGGATTATCGCTGTGAAAAAAAAAGATGAACTTTGACCCTTACCTCACATTGCAAACAAAAATTGACTCCAAATGGATCATCAGTCTAAATATAAACTTTAGAACTATAAAGCTTCTAAAAAACAATAAAACAAGAAATAGAAAAACTCTTTGAAGACTTGAGGGAGGCAAAGATTTAATAAATAGAATACACAAAAATGAGTAATTTTTAAGGAAATGATTACATGGACTTTAGAAAAACTTAAGACTTTTGCTTCTCAAAGAACTCCACTAAGAAACTGGAAAAGCCAAGTCAAAGACCAGGAAAGAATTTTGCAATACATATACCTGGCAAAGGACTAATGTCTAGAACAATAAAGAACTCTTACAACTCAACTGGATGATAGTCCAATAAAAAACCAATGTGAGCACTGGGGTGCCTGTGTGGCTCCCATCTGTCTTCAGCTCAGGTCGTGATTTCAGGTCCTGGGACTAAGCCCCACATCGGACTCTGCACTCAATGGGGACTCTGCTGCTCCCTCTTTCCCTGTCCCTCCCCACCTCTCTCTCCCACTCTCTCACCTTCTGTCTCAAATAAATAAAATCTTTTTAAAAAATAATGTGAGGAAAGGATTTGGATACTTCACAAAAAAGACTTACGTATGGCTAATAAGTACGTGGAAGGGTGTTCAACATCCCTAGTCATCAGAGAAATGATAATTAAAACAAGATACTGCCATAAACCCACTACAATTGTTAATATTATAAACACTGATAGTACCAGCTATTGACATGTATGTGGAGCAACTGATACTCATACATTCCTTATTCATGGCATTGTAAATAGTCACTCATATTGGACAATATTTTGACCCAGCAATTGCACTCTTAGATATTTACCAGAGGAGCTCCTAGGGGCTCAGTCAAGTAAGCATCCATCCCTTGATTTCGGCTCGGGTCATGATCTCAGGGTTGTGAGATCAAGCCCCCACATAGGGCTCTGTGTTGGGCATGGAAGCTGTTTAAGATTCTCTCTCTCTTTTGGTTTGTCCCCTCCCTAAAAAGAAAAAAAAAAGAGATTTACCAAAAAGCAATGAAAATATATATTTATAAAAAGTCTTAATATAAATATTTATAAAAGCTTTATTAATAGCGAATAAATGGAACACCCCAAGTGTCCATCAAAAGATAAAAGAACCAGCTGTGGTTTAAGCATACAATGCGGTACTGCTCAGCAATAAAAAGGAATTAACTTTATATGTAAAAGGGATACATACACCAACATAGCTAAAATCTCAAAATCATCATGCTAAGCAAAAGAAACCAGAGTCAAACAATACATACTACAAGAGTCTATTTATATAAAATTTTAGAGTGTGCAAAACTAACCCATAGTGACAGAAAAAAAATGGTGGTTGCATGGGACAAGGAGTCAAATATTTATTGTAAAGGAGCATGAGCAAAATTCGGGGGGATGATGGAAATGTCGGTATTTGTATTGTGGTAGCAGCTACATAAGTTTAGACATCTGTCAAAACTTGAAAGTATAATAGAACTTCCAGACTGACAAGCAAATAAAAAAGAAAGAAGGAAAGTTTAGCAAGGCAACAAAAGTAGGGAAACAGAGGGGAAAATAAATAGCAAATATCAAACAAAAAGGCATAAAATCAAGTATATCACATGACCCAACCTATTTTTAAAGGACATTCTGGCCTCTGTTTTAAGAAGAGGATGAGAAAGTATAAGCAAGTTTTCTTCTAAATATTGCTTCTACAAAGAAGTCTTCCCTGGCTCCTTTCTCTACACGCATCCCATTTATGATTATAATACACAGAAAAATGCATAAATGAACAGAAAAATTAAGATTAGCAAGACTCCTAGATACAAAAATCTATATATACAAATCAATTTTGTTTCTATAGAATAGGCAAATAATTGTAAAATATTTTGAAATGCAATGGCATCAAACTACCAAAAACCTAGGAATCAAGACATTATAAAATATTACTAAAAGAAATTAAATAAGACCTAAATAAATGGAAGCATATAATCATTCTCATGAATTGGAAAACTCAATGTTATAAAGATGTCAGCTCTTCTAAAATTTATCTATGGATTCAAAATTTGCTTATGGTTGAGAATTTCTACAGCTCTTGGTAGAAGGTGGCAATCTACACTCCATATTAAAATGCAAAAGACCAGGGCACCTGGGTGGCTAAGTCTGTTAAGCGTCTGCCTTCAGCTCAGGTCATGATCTCAGGGACCCAGGATTGAGCCTGCTCAGTGGGAAGTCTGCTTCTCCCCCTCCTTCTCCCTCTGCCTCTGCCCTCAACTCGTGCTCTCTCTCTTTCTCTCAAATAAATAAAATCTTTAAAAAAGTAAAACAAAGTAAAATGCAAAAGACCAAGAATAGCCAAGATGAAGAACAAAATGAGAGTACTTACTTACCTAAATATGCAACTGCAGTAACTAAAACAGCACAGTACTGCCTTAAGGATAGACAAATAGACCAATACAACTATTAGCGAGGCCAGAAAGAAACTTACACATATTTGATGACCTGATTTATGATACAGATAACACTGCAGAGCAGTAGGGGGAAAGAGACTACAATAAATGGTTCTAGGTCAATTAGATATTCAATTCTAAATAAATGAAACTACACCCTTACCTTATATTATATAGAAAAATCAATTTTAGGTGGTTTGAAGACTTAAATGTGAAATGCCAAATTTCCTAGATAAAAATGTTTGCATATATCTTTAGGATCTTGAAATAGTTTCATCTGAAATAAAAGTCCTAATGATAGAGAATAAGATTGATATTAGATTATAGTGAAATTAAGAACTTCTATGGAAAGATCCAATACAAAAAAAGTAAATAGGTAAGTTATAGGATTGGAGGTGATGTTTGCTATACTTACATCCAACAAAGGGCCACAGACTGCAGAGCTCCTATAAATCATCATTAAAGATACAATTCTACTCACTTGAATAGGATAACCAAAAGGTCCAAAAAAAGTAACCGCATGGTCAGCAAAGTTATGAAAACTGTCCAACCTCAGTAGTAACCAAGGAAATGCAACCTTAGATCATAAATCAGTATCATTGTAAGTGTACCAGAATGACAGAAATTTAAAATCCTGATGATATAGAGGTAGTAATTCACTAACCTATGTATTTATGATTTCCATGATAGTGTCCTCCACAATAAAAGTTATAACTAGTTAAAAAATAAATAGTGGGGGATCAATATTAGAAAATCAATTAGAATAGCAAACAAAAGTAGTCTAATGAATGCACAAATACCTAAACAATACTTATAAAAAGTAGAAGATTTTGTCAAATATTTAATTCAGCCAATATTAATTCCATGCAATTTCAATTAGAATCCTAATTTTGACAATTCTGTTGGGGCTTTGGGCGGGGAAAGATGGGTAAAGTTTGTTAGGATTCATAAGATAAAAAAGTGTCAATGACAGAAAGGAAGATTGTTAACAAAGAAAAATAGTAAGGATAATATATGCCTTACCAGATATTTAAGTTTACTATAAAGTCACTGTTATCTCTGGGACTGACAACAGAAATAGGTAAATATATTTGTGGAACAAAATGGAGTCCAGAAATAAATCCACAAAGTGACATTTTAATTCGGTGGGAAATAATTGATTTATTAATAAATGATCCTGACATAATTGGCTATCTATGAGAAAACAAGCTAGATCTACCTCGCACCATATGCCAAAATGAGTTCCAGATGGATAAAATTTTATGCAAAAATATTTTTGAAGTTTCTAAAACTTAGAAAATTAAGAAATTTTCACAAACTTGAAGTAGAGAAAAACTTTCTATGCAAAACATAATTGTCTGAAGCCATAAATAAGAGACATACTTGACTTCACAAAATTAAAACATATATATGTCAAATCTACTGTGAACAAAGTCAAAATAAAAAATGATAAGCTAGGAAAACATTTCCAGTTCATGCGACAAAGGACTTCTATATCTGACAAGCAAAAAGAATGCCTCTAATTTGAAAAATAATGAAGAAATGAAAGAAAAATGGACAGAAGCTATAAATAGGCCATTCATAGAAGACAAAACCCAACTGGCCAATAAATGTGGAAAGATACCTAGCTTTGTAGGTATCTAGAGAAGCAGAAACTAAAGCACAATCGAAGTGGCCTTTTTTATCCATATCAGTAAAAATGAGACGCTTGGCATTCAGTGCTGATGAAGATGTGGGGAAAGGAGCACTCTCGCATTTTCTTGCTGGGACTCAAGCTCCTCAAAATAAGCTAATGTTAAGAGGTCTGGCAGTTGCTATAAACTTCAAAATACACATACCTTTTGACCAAACAGTTTCACTTTGAAAAACCTATTCTATAGAAACAAAAACATCAATGTGTGATGATAAATACAAGGATGATTGTTGCAACAATTTTTGTAGCAATAAAAAAGGAAAAATAAAAAACCCTGAAAACAAATGAATGTCATCAATATAGAAACAGTGAAACACGTGGAATATCCATTCTATAGAGTTGCTTTTGAAACAAGAGAGAAAGGAAAGGGGGAATCAGTGGCTATGATTCTATCAATGGGTATGGAAATCATTGGAGAGGTGCAAATCAATGGGTATAAAGTTGCAGTATGATGAATAAGTTCTAGAGATCTGCTGTACAACATTATGCCTCTAGACAACGTTGTATTGTCATCTAAAAATCTGTTAAGAGGGTAGATCTCATGTTCAGTGTGCTTACTGCAATAAAATAAAATTTTAATTTAAGAAAAGAAAGGAAAACATTTAGATCAGTATTTATTCCCTTATGGATATCCGTTGCTAATTGCACGTTGCAAATTAGCAAATTACTAATTTGCACGTGAATAAGTATAGTATGATAACTTCTTTGGAAAAGAGCAAATGAGATCCTATAGATGTGTATATATTTCTATGAGCACTGAAAAAGTCATGGCACTTTAACATACAACATATATATCAGCTTGAAACACCGGGGGTTAAAAGGAATGAGAAAAAATTGTATCTTGATACATCTTTGCATTGTTTCACTAATTTCAATGAGCATGTATTTATAATTACAGATTTTTACTCAACACTTCTTATAGAATATTTGTTAACTAACTGAAATGGACATTTTACCATAGTCTGGTATAAACTCACACATTCTAATTAATATAAATTCTTTCTCTTCATGTCTCTATCACTCTTCTTTCTTGACTTGGCTTTTGCCCTCTCTCTATCTCTTCCCTAGCTCCCTTGTTAGCACCTTTTCCTCACTCATTCTTGAAATAAATCATTTCTAATCATCTCTTCCCATAGCCATGCCTTTCCTGTGTGTTTCTGGTCTTTATTTCACTTAACTCATGGTCCCAAATCCCCACAAATTCGGAGAAATGTAGGAGACAGATATGGAAATCGAAAAATTTAAATAGGCTGAGATAATTTCTTGATGTAACATACATTGAACCCCTAAAGGGAAGTACACAGAAATCCCCTTTGGAACACCAAAAAGTTACCAGCCACCTGGGGCTAAGCCTTTAGAACAAAATCCTAGGGAAAGAGAAGCTGGCCTTCCTGACACTACAAACGGTGGGGGTATGTTGCCATTCACTGAATCTCTTTCTCCAGCAACCTTCAATGTTCAGATCAACCACATGAATTATAGAAGATGGCCTACTGGACTAAAATTGTGCTAAAAATACATTTCCTGTTCTGAAAAATGTAGAGAAATAAAGATGTTGCCAGACTAGTAAAATAGGCCAACCAAAGTATCAATCTGGAATTCAAATTCAGCGGAAGAAATAAAAATCATGCAAATGCTACCCTATTCTCCTCTAAGTTTCCAGCATTTATTTTTTACTTCCACAAGACAGAGGCAGTGCCTACCTTCACAGAGCCATGCAGGTACGATGAGTGCAAACAGAAAAGAGCACAGGATGTTGTGGTAATGTATACACTTGTCCTTTGGTTTGATTAATTAATTATAAAACATTTTGTTATATATGTTGATTTGCATAATTTGTTCAGAGGTGGTTTTTCTTTAAGGTGAAAGGACGATGTTTGAACTGGGGAGGGAGTGGAGGGAGGCACAGGAACATGACTCCTACTGCAAGGGCACTCTTGGAACAAAAGAACCTGGAAGAATTCGGGTAGAGCTCTACTGATTTCCGCCTCTTCTCATCACACCACAGCACATGACTGCTACCCAGATGGGAAGGATAGACAGGGGAGGATTTTGGGCGAGCACACCTCTTCTGCTCTTTGGCTGGGTCATCTTCCAGAACACAAATATATTCCTTCAATAACACGGAAAAAAAGTTTACCATCTCAAGAACTTGCCTTGTATGGAGCAGAATCATACACCTACGGAGAAGATAACCAGAAGCTCTCTTAGAAATATCTCAGCTCTTTTTTTTTATAGATTGAGTCAGAGCAGAGCAGTTAAATAAGATGTTCAGATCTCAGAGCTACTAAGTAGTCTTTCCTCTCCCTAATTCTATGTCCCTAAGGCAAGTCCTTTGAATGAGAAGTAAGCAAATATTTCTTGAATTTCCACAAACATGAATTAAGATCTTGACAATTTCTACAGTAGGAATGCTACTTTATTTTTTTTTTAAGATTTTATTTATTTATTTGACAGAGAGAAAGAGAGATCACAAGTAGGCAGAGAGGCAGGCAGAGAGAGAGGGGGAAGCAGGCTCCCTGCTGAGCAAGGAGCCAGCTGTGGGGCCTCGATCTCAGGACCCTGACATCATGACCTGAACCGAAGGCAGAGGCTTAACCCACTGAGCCAACCGGGTGCCCCAGAATGCTACTTTAAATACACAAGGAAAAGGGGTGCCTGGGTGACTCAGTCATTTAAGTATCTGCCTTCGGCTCAGGTTATAATCCCAGAGTTCTGGAATAGAGCCCTGTGATGGGTTCCTTGCTTCGTAAGGAATCTGCTTCTCCCTCTCCCTCTCCCTCTCTCCCTGCTCATGCTCTCTTTTGCTCGCTCACTCACTCTCTCTCTCAAATAAATAAATAAAATCTTTTTTAAAATACACAAAGGAAATTTGCTATTAAAAGAAGCTAAACGCAGAGGACCATATGGAAGGGGAGGGAGAACTGAATGGGAAGAAATCAGAAAGGTAGACAAACCATGAGAGACTCTGGGAAACAAACTGAGGGTTACAGAAGGGAGGGGGTGGGGGTGGGATAACCGACCGGGTGATGAGCATTAAGGAGGTACGTGTTGTGATGAGTACTGGATGTTATACACAACTAATGAATCATTGAACATTACATCAAAAACTAATGATGTAGTATATGTTGGCTAATTGAACATAATAATAAAAAATAAAAAATAAAAAAATAAATAAAACTTAAATGAATTGTTTTTAGTGAAATAAATATCCTTTCATCAATATTGGGTTTGGGTTTTTAAATACTACTGTATTTTTCTGAGCGAAGGAAGTAGTGCATTATATTCTTAAACCATGTCAATGAAGAATCAATGCTCTTGTCACAATAGCTAGAGAAAAATCATTGCAATGATCTTATCAACTCCACCATTAGATAGTCACTGAGAAATGTCTTATGTTTCTATTCCGCTAGATAATTGCCCAAGTGTTTTCTTTTTTTTTAAAGATTTCATTTATTTATTTGAGAGAGAGAGTGACAGAGATAGCCAGAGAGAGCATGAGCAGGATGAATTCGGAGAAGCAGCATCCCTGCTGAGCAGGGGGTCCAATGCAGGGCTTGATCCCAGCACCCTGGGACCATGACCTGAGCTGAAGATGCTTAAGCAACTGAGCCACCCAGGCACCCCAAGTGATTTTAAAAAATAAAGGAAATCTCAAGATTGTCCAGTCCCCACCCCGGGAAGTTCTGTTAATTCTGACTTGCCTTTTGCTTCTCTGCCTCCCTCCTGTAGACGTTTCTTTCCTGGCATTTTAATTTTTTTTTATCACATGTTTTTTGTCAGCTGCAGGACACTACCTGTTTCTGCACACTTGGATTCATGTCTAATAAACTGTCTATAAATACTTTGGAGCCTTTCTTTGTAGTCCTTGTCACCCTTTCCCTACTACGTTTTTCAATCTTCAATGATTATATTTGCAATCATACCTCAAATAAGAGAATATTTGGTCACCGTCTAAGAGAAGGCACAAAGTTTGTAAAGGATGGTAAGAGAAATCAAGTCTATTTTGGAAAATGAACATAACATACCACACCATATTCTCTTCCTCTCTGTCTTTATCCCAGTGTTGCTTTTCCTTTTAGTGCTTGTACCTCAACTATAACCACACACTCACACTGATGCAACATTTTAGTTCAACAAATATTTCAGTGCCCAGGGTGTGGCACCCACTGAACCTCACAAACAAATGAAACATAGCCCATGCCCGGGGAGCAGACAGTCCCACGTGGAAGGAAGACAGAGTTCAGTTACTATATTACAAGGTGCTTCGTAATAGAGGTATTGTCATGCGATCGAAACTTTTAAGTTGTTTTTAAAATGCATCTATGGAGTAAAGTATATGAATCGTGTACACATGGGAAATTAGAATCCAAGAGACGAATGAAAGAAAACATTGCTTAGAAGACTCTGGTTGTGGCTATCTTTGGCCACTGAAGATTACCGTATTCTGGAATTAGATCCTCCTTCCCTGAACATCCCAAAGTGTTTGGATTCTTCTTCAAATTCCAACCCATTTCCGACCCTTCCACAGGCCTGTCTCAGTCCACCTCACCTGGATGGGGGGGCTCTTTGAGATATTTATGCATTTACCTAATCCTGTCTCCTACTTCTTTGTCTGTCCTAAGACCTCTTCCCCCGGGCAGTTCCATGAGAGAGTTCATCCAGTTCCTACAGACTCTAATTCCTCACTCTCACTCTCATCTCTAAATACTCATTCGGTGGCTGGGATGAACTTTAAAATCAAGCACGAGAATCAATCACCACTTTGAGAAGCCCGGAGTATCTCCTACTCCCGCCCCAAACAATAACCGACATTAGCACAGAGAAGACATCCGCCTTAAGAGATCGCAAACTCGGGGATGTGAAACCAGACAAAAAATAAAGATGAAAGAGATAGAAAAAGAGCCAAAACCTATCAACCCAGGGCAGAAACAAGATTTTAAATAGAATATCGAGGTCTGACTGGGAGGATTTTCAGGGGGTTCTCCAAGGTCGCCAGGTTGATCGCTTCCTTTTCTCCTGATTTGCAGTTTGTGTGGGAGTTTTGTTTTGTTTTGTTTTGCATGCCTCCAATAGTTTCTTCCCACATCTTGATCGCCCAAAAGGAAAACTATAGTTTTCTCATCATCCAAATGCCACATTTAGCCACTTCAACCCACACTTAAAGCACCAAGAATTCTGTCTGGAGAATTGAGTGGGGAGAAAAAGGTAAGGGCTCTGGTTCATCTGGGTTCAATCAGTCCCAATCTTCCAGTGGGCACTTGAAAGAAGGAGGCTTTTAAGCCTCAAAATACTTTGAAGAAATTTTTGCAACTTCAAAGGAGTGTCAGTGGGAGCCTTCGCAGAGCATCTTTTCTAGCTTCTCTGTGATGTCCCAGCCGAAGTTCTAAGGTAGAATCTGGTGTCTCCAGGCTCCTGACTTCAGCCCAACCCAGGGAACACACAACCTGGGTCCTTTCTGTGGAAGAAGCTGACTCTTCCCTGTTTGCTTGGAACTTTTGTCTGACTACATCAAGCCCCCCCCTTTTTTTTTTGAAACTGTAATATCTTTGGGCAAGGAATTTCCACATGTTTTCTAAGCAAGGGCTTAAGCTTAGGTCTTATCTGAGGGCAAGTTCTCTGGGGCTGCTTCTCACACAAGATGTCGTATTTCGAAACATCATCTGGTCTCTTCTTTAGTGTGATTCATCATGATAATATTTCCTGTGTAAACTTGTGCCATGGAAATACTACCTCATGAATATTAAATAATGAAGGTGGAAAGAGAAAATAATCAGCATTTCCTCAGAAAGCCTTAACGTCTTGAATAATTTCAACTACTTAACTTGAAAATGCTTATATGAGTCCTCTGCATCTCAGACAAAATACAGACACCGGTGTGGGCCTAAAAGATGCTTGTAAATTATTTAGAATGTAGGGAATTTCCTCATAGAGACAATGATGTAAAAGATTCTTAAATGATAGGGTACCAATCCTCATTAGCACATCTGATTCCATTCGATGCTAACTGTACCACCCACTTTAGCAAACTCCACACCTACCAGGGAACCCCAAAATATCAAAAACTCCACCACACCTCTGCCTCACACCCAGCCTTCCTTGGCCTACCTCCAGAACGGCACAAAATGGGAGGAAGAAACGAATGTTTGTCTAGCAATTGTGAAGCGCTGAGATGGGGCAACATAGTAAATCTTACTTGATTTCCTAACAACAAGACTTTTAAAAAACCAGCCTGATGGGAACTCTCATTATATAATCATATGTTAATGTTGCACTACTTCCAGGGGCAGACCTACAGTATCCTCTGTGCACCAGGGGCCCCTACTTGGTGATAGACGTAAAGAGAAATAAAATGCTGTTTCTATTCTCAGTGCAGTTTATAGGAGAATAGACAAGGCAAACACCTAAACAGGTAATGCTTAGGAAGCTAGGGCTTTCATCCTGCATCTTCATTAGCGGCATGGGTCTAATAATACTGACCAAGAGGGAGCGCCTGGGTGGCTTTGTGGGTTAACCGGAGGCGTTCGGCTCAGGTCATGATCCCAGGGTCCTGGGATCGAGGTCCAAGTTGGGCTCCTTGCTCAGTGGGAAGCCTGCTTCTCCCTCTCCCTCTGCCTGCTGCTCCCCCTGCTTGTGCTCTCTTTCTGTCACATAAATAAGTAAAATCTTAAAAAAAAAAAAAAAATACTGACCAAGAGGTTTGGAGTCAGAACTAGCTGTGCAGAACAGTTTTGATAAGTATTAGCCCCAGCACTTGAATGCGGCACAAAACCTAACTTCCACTGTGGCCGTGAGGTTTCATGGGAGACCGCACGGAAAACACAAGGTGCAACGTCCCGCGTGAAATAAGAATGGTAAACAATGCTGCACTGTTCCCTCCCCTCCTTGATAGTTCATATTACACATAGAATTTTAAAACACTTTTTAAAATGATGAAATTCCAGATTTCTGAACCAGGGAGGAAACTGTCCAATGTAGGAGTGTAATTGCTACTGTCCAACGTAGGAGCATAATTGCTACTGTGTTGGGGACCCTACACAGTAAGTGGATCTTACTTCTTCCACTGTCAACAGTCATCCCCGTCCAAAGAGCCGTGAGAATGTGGGTCATCTCTACAGGACGGGTCTCTCGTGATCACTCAACGTTGACCCCAGGTTGCTTCAATTCAGAATCCTGCGTACACTTGCAAAGCCCGCGTTGCTACAAAAGGACATATTTCTAAGCCGGTGCAGTGTCATTATTTAGAAATAAACGTCTATTATTTCCCTTTGTCGTCTTGTTTCGTAAGTGTCCCTTTGTTCAGAGTGACCTGGCAAAATGTGACTAATGGGAACGTGCAGCCAATTTTTAAAAATCCATTCAGAAGTCTCTGTTGAAGCAGGGAAAAACTGAGAGCCTAAGAAAATTTGAGAAAATGCCAGGGGCTTGTTCAGAACTTGCTTATTAAACCTCAGACCTAGTTAGCAATAAGTTCTTCTCTTTCAGGTGAATAAGGAATGATCTCCAAGGTGCCTGCCAGCTCTACATCTCTATGATTTAAAAGGAGCGGGCTTTCCTTAAGAGAGCAAGCTTTTTAATGATATGAGCAGTGGATCTGAACCCTTAAGCTCTTCTTGAGAAATTCATTTCAAGGGACTGATTTCGGCTTTCAGAATTCATCAAAGCCCTAGCCTGTCCTTACTTCACGGAGGCAAGCTTCTTTAGGGGAACGTGACTTTATGTGATGTGCGCCGCCCAAGCAACATGCATTTTTAACCTAGGTGCACGATATCAGGGGATGGTCCCAGAAAGGTTTCTAGCTGATGAAACAGTCTCTGTCCTTTTCACTCCAGCCTGGGAGCAAGGAATGAAATACAGGGTTCATGCATTTTAGCTCTCAACTAAAATTCTTCTTTGTCCACGGTCTAAATTCTTAATCCAGACTCGTCTCAAATTCTTTCCAACACAGACTCCTGAGCTGCTGGGGACAACTAGGTACACACAAAAATTTCCGTTCATATCTGGACAGTCTTCTCCAGCAGGCCCCTTTGAGAGGAAGAAACTAAACTAAGATAGACTGATAAGAGCTCACAGCTCCACATTCATCTGAAGTCTTACACAAATTCATTTAATCTTCATAATTACCTTATGAGGCAGCACAATTAATGTCACCATATTATAGCTGGAGAAAATTGAGGCATAATGTTTCCAAAGTTACATGGACACTGAGTGATAGAGACAGGTTATAAATCCAGGGGCCACGTGCTGTGTTACAAGGGCTCCATGTAAGAGATTTCCTTGGATTGATCCTCAGAGATTCTTAACCATTTGTGGTGAGGTGGGATGGGAGAGGGGAGGAGGCGGTGGATGCTGAGGCAGCTCACGCTGGCTCATGAATCAGCCACTGCCCCCAATCCCCATCCCACAGAGCTGCTCTTGAACACAGCATGGAGACCAGGTACCAGTGTTTTTTAAATTCTGATCATTCTAACACACAGGTGGGGTTGAAAACTATACCTCGTAGACTGTTAACTCTAGTCTCTTCAAGGAGGGAAATCAGAGGAGAGAAAAGGTGACGTCATTTTCAAGATGTTCTCTGACTCTTACTTACAGACATAGAAATAGCTGTCCATGTCATGTTTTGGACTTGGCAATGGCAGTGGAGATAGCAGGTAATGAAGAAAGGTTCTTACCACTATCCAGGAGAGTCAAGAGCAGCAGAATCAGTGGTGTGAACAGCCAAGAGCACACTCTCAGCAGACTGGAAAGGAGCCTGGTCCAAGGAAGAAACTCAGGGAGTTATCAGGTAGGAAGTAAAGATCAAGGAAATTGGGCACAGAGGTCTGACACCAAAAAGCTGGAGTCTAATTCTGATGCCTGGGCTTCAGAGATAAGAGAAGACTGGCACAAACCAGGGAAAACTCTGGTCATGGAGGAGTTGGGATCCTAGGAGAAGTGACCCTGAGGCACAGTCCCTGAAAGACCAGTTCACTAGGTCAAGGTTCTGAGAGGACCAGAAACCAAGCTGGCCTGACTAGGAGTCTCTACCTGAGCTTGCTAAATGTCCGGGGCTTTGGCCATGTCCTTGCCGCGTCCTTAGAAATAAAGATGATCTGACTCCTGGAACTGAAATTCTGCTGGGCAGTGTGCCAACAGATCTGTTGCATATAGTGTCACTTCAGCAGGCATGACACTCTGTGAATTATAGTTTTTCTGGATAGGCGACTTCAGTCACATAGACTGAAAAAAATAAATAATCAAATCAGATGCCATTGTGATTGAGCAACACAATGAGGCCACTCCATCCCCATTGCAAAATTTCTTATGTAACATTTAGGTCTAACTTCCTGATTTTTAGCAAAAACCGAAGAGCCTAGTAAAAATGAAAAATAAGTAGGAAGAGTAGGTATCCACAGAGCAGCACAGATGTGAAACATAAGGGACGTGTGTCATATAAAAGCCAAGATAGGGACCAGAGGACATGGCCCCATTATGTTCATAAAATGATTAAGCTATCCTTAAATTTTCAGTCAACACAGGAGAGGAAACTTTTGGAGAACGAGAAATGGCTCCTCATGCCACCACTAAGAAAAACGTGGGTACCATTCCGTACACCTGAAACTTACACAGTTCTGTATGTTGATTATTTATCAATAAAACTGCAAAAAAAGAAATATGTGGCAAGACAAGAAATCTATTGTATTGGCAAAACATTTTCAGCAGCTTAATTCAGATGCAGTCTTTGAAAACAGTATCATTCTTTCACTCTGACCCATTTGCTTAGAAGTAATGATGATAGATCACACACGTACAGTTACTGTTCACGAAACCTCAGATTCATGGAGCTTCTTGGGGCAGAAACTCTTGCGGTGTTTAACACAGAGTAGATACTCGTTGGATATTTATTGAATTGAAAGGATGGTATACAATGATCTCAATATTGCCTGTCACTGGAGTGGCAAGCATAGAAGTTTCACAAGGAATTTAGGTGATCCACCAGAATGCATTCCTGATGAAGGCTTTTAAGTCACGAGCTGGAGTAAAATAAGGGTCTTATTGGTTACATTTACTAGGATGATATGTGCTACAGACATCTACAGTCTTTTAAATATTAGAATTATGTCATACCACACATGGGAATATATGGACTCATTTCCTTTTTAATCTCTTTAATGGCACATTTACCTAAAACCCATTTTATCATAATTTATTATTTTATCTATACTAGATCAGCGTAACTTCTCCTGAGATTTTTTTCTATCCCTTTAGTTTTCTATTTTGACAAACTGAACTTCAAAACCGTCTTTAACCAACCTGGAGACATTCTTAAATTTCAAACTTAATTTCTTATTACGAAATAATTTTAATTATTAATTTAATTTCTTATTAAATTTCTTATTTTTGAGAAATTTTTAATTTCTTATTGCAAAAAAAGAGTTCAATAGATTCACAGCCCTTCATGTATGCTAGTATGTTCTCAGCCTCTTGGACATTTCTTTTTTTTTTTTTAAGATTTTATTTATTTATTTATTTATTTGACAGAGAGAGAACACAAGCAGGCAGAGAAGCAGGCAGAGGCAGAGAGAGGAGCAGGCTCCCTGCTGAGCAAGGAGCCCGATGCGGGACTCGATCCCAGGACACTGGGATCATGACCCGAGCCGGAGGCAGCCGCTCAACCAACTGAGCCATCCAGGCGTCCCTTCTTTGACATTTCTGACGTCCTTTCAAAGGTATTCTTACCTATTCTGCTCCTATTAAGGATTTGTTTTCATCTAATTTATCTAAGACAGCTTTCATTTCATTTAAATTTTTGCTAAACATTTAGTTATGTGGCTGTGCTAAGATGCTCAACCTTGGAAACTTTGAAGCTACACAGCCAGAGACACGAATCACTCCTTTTTGTCTAATAATCTTGTATTAGTTGGCAGGTAAGCTTGAAATAGATGCTTCGGCAAGAAGCTCAAGTTGTTAAATAGTGAGGCGGAGCAGAGATGAAGAGCTATCAGAGTTCTGCCCAAGGCTCTCCATTCACCGCACACTCCACTCCAGAGAGCCTTTTCCTTCTATAGGAAGCCTAAGGACACTCAGACCCCTTTTAAGGATGTCACCATGTTTCATGTCAAACTAAGGATGTCACCATGATATGTCAAACTAATGTCGCCATTAGTTTCCCATGACTGCTATCACAAAGTACTACACACTTGGTGGCCTAAACACCACCTACTGATTTTCCCAATTCCAGAGACCTAAAGTCCAAAATGTTTTCACTAACCTGAAACCAAGGTATAGACAGGACCACACTGTAGGGGAGAATCTAATCCTTTGCCTTTCCCAGTTTCTAGAGCTATATTCCTTGTACTGTGGCTCTGGCCCCATCTTTCATCTTTAAAACCAGCATCATGGAATCTTGCTCCAGTGGCCATTGTCTCCTTTGCTGTATCAAATGTCCCTTTGCCTCCCTTCTGTAATGACACTCATGATTGCATTTAAAGGACCCCTGGATTATCCAGAATAATTCTCAAGGTCCCTAATTTAATCACATCTGAAAAGTCTTTTCCACCATATAAGATAGTGTTCACGATTCCAGGGATTAGGATCTGGATATCTTCTGGAGCCATCATTCAATCTATCATAGTCTGTTATCCTCCTTTCCATATTTTACCTTGTTTAGTAAAACAAGTTATTTGTGTATGTTTTTAAACCTTTGTACCTCAACAATAGAACTCTCTGTTATCCTTATTTATTCTACTGTTTATTCATTCACTCTTTCCATTTAATTTGAGTACCTATTTTTGCCAGACAAAGCAATAATCGGAGCAAATACAGCACAGATGTTGAAGTGATTAGATGTGAAATTTAAGATAACTATGACTAATACATGAAAAGCTCTAAAGGGATGAGTAGGCAACTTGTGAAAATAAATGGGTAATGGGAGCAGAAAGATAGAAATATATGAAACAATTAAAAGGAAATACTACAAATCAAAAACGCTAGCAGAAATGAAGAATGTCTTTGGTGGACTCATTATTTAGCTGGAACACAGTAAAGAAAGAATCAGTGAGCTTGCATATAGGTCAATAGAAACTTCCCAAAGTGAAATCAAAGAAAAATAAGTATTTTAAAAAATAGAACAGAACATCCAAGAATTGTGAAACAATATGAAAAATATAAGTACATTTAATTGGAATGCCAGAAGGAAATGAGAAAAAGAAGGAAGCAGAAGAAATATTTTAAGTACTATTGACTAAATAATTTCCAAAATTAGTGACAGACAACAAACCACACATTCAGGAAGCTCAGAGAACACCAGGCAGGATTTAAAAAATCATCTTAAACCTACACATGTCCTTCAAACTACAGAAAACTAAACACAAGAAAAAAATCTTGCAAGAAGCCAGAGGGGAGAAAACACCTGAATAAAGATGTTCTAAGACTTTTTTCAGACAAATAAAAACATGGAACTTACCACCAACAGAACTATAGGTGAAAGGAAAGGGACACGGTCAGAAACTTGAGTCTACGTTAAGAAAGGAAGAGGGTCAGAGAAGGAATAAATAAGGGCATGAAAGTCAGTTTTATGTGTCCACTTGGCGGAGCTCTGGTCTTCAATTAGTCAATCAAGCACTAATTTAGGTGTTGTAGATGTGATTAAAGTCTGTAATCAGCTGACTTTATCGTGAGATTATCGTAAATAATCTAAATGGGCTGATTCAAACAGTTCAAAGTTCTTAAGAGCAGAGCCCGTTTTCCCAAAGAAGAAACCTCCCATGTGGACAGTGGTTTCAGCTTTTTGGAGACCAGAAGTTCCAGCCTGCCTTTCCAGACAGCCTGCCCCGTGGATTTTGGACCTTCCCAGCCAGTATAAAATACATATATTAAATATATATTAAATATAGATAGATAGATCTATATAGATAGATATGATATATATATCTTATCAGAATTTTAATTTGAATGTGTGTGAGTGAAACCGAATATTTTTTCATGTGTTTAATTCTTGGTTTACAAGGGTAGCTTTTCGTTGAAAATTGGTACTTTGTGAAAGGAAAGGGACTGAAGGGGAGAAGGGAAAAAGGAAAGAAGAGAAGGAAGGGGGGAAAAGGAAGACAGGGATAAGGTTCACTGAAACAGACAGTGGATTGCAAATTTCAACATGTTTAATTCATTTTATTTATATTATTCCTAAGTTTGCTTTACAATTTTCAGGCTAGAGACATCTGGGTGCCTCGGTTGGTTAAAGGTCTGCCTTCAGCTCAGGTCATGATCCCGGGGTCCTGGTATCGAGCCTCAAGTCAGGCTCCCTGCTCAGCAGGGAGTCTGCTTCTCCCTCTCCTTCTCTCTCTGTCCCTCCCCTAGCTCGTGCATGTGCATGTGCTCCCTCTCCCTCAAATAAATAAATAAAATCTTTTAAAAAAAGGTTTTAGTCTAGTTTTTAAAATTTTTTACTTTTAATCTTTGTAGTTTTAATTAACATTAATATTTTAACTGTTAATTTTCAATCACTTCAATTTTTAAACTACCATTCTTAACCTTTTATTTTCCCCCATGGAACTCCATTTCAACGTCCTCTTCTTTCATACAAACTTAATCTATCGACGGTGTTTCCGAAGAAGCAAAGAAGCATGTTCTGACTGCAGTGGGGAAAGCCAGCAAACATGAGAGGTGGGAAATTACCCTACTGTCCCTTACTTTTACTTTTACTGCTGCTGCCTAGTAATCACCCCAAAATGCAGTGGCTTAAACGCAAGAGTCATTGCTTATCTCTCATGATTTCTGAGGGTCAGGAATTCACACAAGGCACCTCAGGGCAGCTTGCCTCTTCTGCAATATATCTGGGGCTTCAGCTGGAAGATTTAAAGGCTGGCACCTGGAATCATCTGCCAGCTTGCTCACTCACAAGTCTGACATTTGATTCCAGCTGTCAGCTGAGACCTGAGCTAGAGTAGTTGGCTGGGAAACGTACACATGGCCTCACCATGTGGCCTGCGCTTCTGCACGACATGGTGGCTGAGTTCTAAAAGTGAGCAAGCTGAGAGAGAGAAAAAAAGACAGCAAGGTAGAATCATACTCCCTAATTATAAACTAGACTTGAAAGTCACACAGCATCACTTCTGCCACATTCTGTTGGTCAAGGCAGATGCAAACACACATCGAGTTTTAATGGAGAGAGGATATTGTTAATGCCATATTCTCTGAAGAGCTTATGAAATGGGATATCTATTGGTGAACCCATAGTTAGAAACTACAATTTGCTAGAGTGCCAGATGCACCTGAAACAATCCTTCGAGTTCTTCCTAAATGAAGCTTCATGCCTATGCCTTCCAAGTTTGGCTACAAAAATAAATAAATAAATGCAGGAACGAATGAATGAATGAATGAATGACCCCCGGTTAACTTGGAATGATTTGCGGCACTGTATTTCTCTGCCCACCATTTGGTTCATTGATGATTGTTAACCACTCACAAGTTCTACAAAGATTTGAGAGTGCCTGTCATGTCTTAGTCACCGAGCCAGAGTCTGTAAAAATAATAACAACATTACAGAATTTCTGTCGTTAATGAGCTACAGTTTTGTGGGCAATACAGAGAGTAAACCAGAAATTATAATTCAAATGTGTTTTGTATGAGAACAATGATAAATAGTGTTCTATAGAAATATCTGGAAAAGGCTCATTACTTAGACCTAGGAATTGAGAACAACTTCCCAAGGGAAATGACATCTAACCTAGAAAGAATGAAAAAGCAGGAGTTAGCCAGGAAATATGTATTCCTGATGCAGGAAGGAGTGGGGGCAGAATTATTCAAAGTAGAAGGAAGAGCACGTTCACAGCTCCAGAGGCAAGAGAAAGTATGGCTTGATCATAAACAAGTAAATAATTAATTTATAATGGCTAAAATGTTTTAGAAAACAGACATGGAAATAGTTGAGACTAAATTGTTAAGTGCTAGAACAAGAAAGGCATTGTAAGTTATGTTAAGGAAATTGGATGTACTCCATTAATCAGATTTTTTAATCCCAACAAGTCCTACCCAGGGCTTTAGATGTTCTATGCAAAGCAGCAGGGGCTATGTTCTCCAGTACAAAGACTCCTTCGGGTTCTACTCTATCCTCTACCCACAGAGGGCAGGAAGAGACCAAAGAAGGAGGCAAACCACCCCAGATTGGTAAATAGTAGTTTTAACAAGCAAAGGAACTTATTCACAAGGCCTGTCTTGGGCAGCCATGAGACAGGTAGACCTCCGGATCAGCCAATCAGAATCTTGAAAGTATATAAAGGCCTTAACTGGGTTTAGCCACATATACCATCCAGATGGTTGAGACAATACATTTCTCTCTCAAGGCTGTGTCCTTGAATATGCCTCCCACTTTGGAAGAGGTGGGTGGAGCCTACACTCCAAGGACAAGAAGGGGATGAGGAGCCTCTGATTGCTTGGGTCCAGCTGAGAGTCAGCCAGCAGTCACATCTACTTCATGACCTCCCCCAACATTTATCAAAAATACAGGAGATGACAACTGTTGGCAAGGATGTGGAGAAAAGGAAACGCTAGAATACAGTTGGAGGGAATGTAAATTGGTACAACCATTATGGAAAACAGTACAGAGATTCCATAAACCATTAGAAATAGAACTACCAAATCATCCAGCAACCCTACTTCTGGGTATATATCTGAAGGAAATGAAATCAGGATCTCAGAGAGGTAACTGTACTGCCATGTTCATTGCAGCACTATTCACAATGACCAAGATACAGAAACAACTAAATGTCCATCAACAGACAGAGGAATGGATAAAGAAAATATTACATATATATATAGCCACAAAAAAAGAAGGAAATCCTGCCATTTGCAACAACACGGATGGACATTGGGGGCATTATGCTAAGTACAACAAGTCAGACACAGAAAGAGAAAAAGACAAATACTATATGGTCATACTTAACATGACAAATCTAGAAAAAAAAAAGCCAACTTCATAGAAACAGGGTAGAGTGGTAGTTGCCAGTGGATGGAGAATGGAAGAAATGAGGAGATCTTGGTCAAAGGGAACAAACTTCTAATTATAAGAAAAATGAATTCTGGGACTCTAATATTGAGCATGGTGACTCTAGTTAACAATACTGTATTATATAGTTGGAAGTTGCTAAAAGAGTAGGTCTTAAATGTTCTTACCACACACAAAACATATTGTAATTATATGAGGTGATGATCTATCCATCACACTGGGCACCTTAAATGTACATGATGTTATGTGTCAATTGTTTTTCAATAAAGCTGAAAAAATTCTAATCTTAAAAATCCCCTATATAAGGGTGCCTAGGTGGCTCAGTCAGTTAAGGGACCAACTCTTGATTTTGGCTCAGGTCATGATATCAGGGTCATAAGATCGAGCCCTGCGTCAGGCTCCATGATGGGCATGGAGTCTGCTGGGGATTCTCGCTTTCCCTCTGCCCCTCCCCCACCCCTGCACACACTCTCTCAAAAAAAAAAAAAAAATCTCCTATACAGTCTTGATGTGCAGTAGGAACTCAGTGAATGTGGGAGTATTTCTAGATGAGAGGCAGCAGGTTGTACCAGAAAGAGTAGTGAGTTCTACCAGTAACTTACATAAATCACTTTTCTTTTGAGTCTCAGCTTCTTTTTTGTCAAATGAGGAGATTGGTCCTTTCATCGGAGACCCTAGTGTTGAATAATTTGCTGCTAGCCCTGTAACTTTAAATCCAGCACATTCATATTGTTTTTTCTCAGAAGAAACATATTGCTTTGGAAGAGCCCAATCACAAAGCTGTAGAAAGAGAGAAATAGTCTACTTATTCAACATATCAGTTTATATAAAAATAGAAGAGACTCAGAAAACACTAAAGCTTGGTAATATTTTAAATGCTTAAGTGAAAATAACATGTGTATTTTAAAACATAAATAAAAGCAAAGAATTAACTTCCTCTGGTATCTGGCAGCCCCAGAAAAGGGTGATAGATTATGTATTTGCTTGTTTGGAATGCCATTTATATTCTATTCAGTGCTGGAAGATTTAGAACATCATGAAAATGTTGCAGCTCTTAGGGAAGAAGAAAAGAAATAATAAAGTTAATCTTTGAATTAAATAAAAAAAATTAAAGGAAGAAGAAACAAATCTCAGAATATAATGGAAACAGATAGCTTCCAAGAGGAAAGGGGAGTACATCATGCAGGTAAATGCGAGCTTAAGAAGAAAGATAGGGCACCTGGGTGGCTCAGTTGGTTGAGCAACTGCCTTCGGCTCAGGTCACGATCCTTGAGGTCCAGGATCGAGACCCACATCGGGCTCCCAGCTCCATGGGGAGTCTGCTTCTCCCTCTAACCTTCTCCCCTCTCATGCTCTCTCTCACTTTCTCTGTCTCTCAAATGAATAAATAAAATCTTTAAAAAAAAGTAGAAGAAAGATAAATTTATAGTAGATTCTGCCACATTACTGAAACACACAACCGAACAAACACCAGCGCTTCACTCTATAGATTTAAATACATAATTACTCCATGGTCCTGCTAAATGAATTCAAACCTATAATTGTTTAAGTTCCTACTGTAAGTGAAGTTTTGCAAACTCTCAAATACATTTGGAAAAAAATTGCTACACTCAGCTGTGGCATGAGAACAATCAAAAGATGCTCAATAGCATTTCTCAAGTTACAAGATAAATATTCAAGTATGGCTTATTCTCATTTAGACCAGCATCCAATTAAACCCAAATCTGGCACAGTTCTTCATTCGAGCATTAAAACTTACTTTTATTAAAAAAAAAAAAAACTTCAAAAGCATTCTCTTGCATTTTCTTCGATATTCCCAGCTAGATGCATTATCTGTACTGAATTTATCATTCCATGCAGCAGTGCCAGGTGGTCTCAGAGGCTTAATGAGAATTCGATTATAAGCGCAGGGGGAAAAACTGCAACGAAAATGCCTTCATTCTGGACACTTACCTTTCTCATCTGTCTCAATATGCTACCTTTTAACTAAAGTTTCATATTTATCCCTAACAGAGATCAGCTGAAATCACGGGCTTATCAACATTTGACTGGGCAGAACTGTGTACAATCTTACTTTGGCCCCATTTTCCCAGACCGTATCCTCTGTAATGGAGAAGTTAGATTCCGTCCATAAGCGACTCTACAGAGAAACGGGCGGGCAACATTCAAATGGTTCCAGATGGGTTACTATGCCATGGAGTCAAGTGTTTAAGATAATTTTAAAGCGAGAGAGGCTGTAAAAAGGAAAGAGGAAGGGATTTTGTTTGCAGCTGATGTTCAGGAAAGGAGAGCTAATGTTGTCAAATATGACATATGTTTAATAAGTCACCATCTTGCAAAGATGATTAGTTACTTTAGAAGGTAATCCTCTCTGAATTGGGCTAGAAAAACATTTGACTGGCTAGTATCACTTAAATAAATTTTGGTTCTAAAAAATACAAGGAGAGAAACACTGATAGCCTGGTGAACTCCCGTTCTCCCCTAGCTTCTCTATTTCTGTGTATATTTCTCTTTTTTGCTACAATCCCCAACTGCTATATAAGGAAGTAAAGGCTCCTTTGTTCTGCTGAGTACTTTTATGAGTTTAGGTTATGCAAGTTTTTTCAGGGCAGGGGATGGGGTGAGGGATGAGAATTGCTTTGCAAAAAGCAGGAAAATGATTTCAAACTCTGTGATTGATGTGAGATAAAGAGAGGCAGAAAAATAGAGGCCTATAAGAGTAAAGGCTCAAAAAATTAACAGAAATCATGAGGCAACCTTTAGAGGCTCAAATCCATGATTTTCACAAGAGTCTTAGAAAACAATATTTGGATATCAGGAGCAAGATAAGCTTGATTTCATACCTGGGTTACACATCAAAATAAGCACTAGAGCATAGAGGGGTCTGAATATAGAGATTGAAATCACTGGCACTGAATAAGGTCAGCTCGAATTGATTATGGGAAAAGGTCATTGAGAGTCTGGTCTCGAAGACATCTCTGGAGTCATTTAGCCCATCTCCCCCACTGCTCCGGGACCTATTCAAACCACAAGCAAACAACATTCCCTCCTTCCAACTCCCTTCCTCATGAGAGAAGAGTCCACCTCCTCCCCCAAAAACATCTCCCAGTTCTCACATTTCAGGGCAATATCTACCAAGGATCTACATAACTGAACAACTCTCTAGTGCCTACAGATTTACCTACCATTTAAAATCAGTAGAACTTGTCAGCTTTAATGAATTAATCTGTTTTCCTAAGAAATGCTTTAATAATTTATTTATTTATTTATTTTAAAGATTTTATTTATTTATTCATTAGAGAAAGAGAGAGAGAGTGAGAGAGAACATGAGAAGGGAGAAGGTCGGAGTGAGAAGCGGACTCCCCGTGAAGCTGGGAGCCCGATGTGGGACTCGATCTCGGGTCTCCGGGATCATGACCTGAGCCGAAGGCAGTCGCGCAACCAACTGAGCCACCCAGGCGCCCAATGCTTTAATAATTTAGCTATGAGATTAATAATAGAAGGTTTTGCTGAAACTACAGCTAATCAGTTTCCCAGAAGGCATCAGCAATGATATCAAGACTTTCAAATATCTTTTCTCTTTACTTAAGGTATGATTTCAAATTTGGTTTCTTTTAGAGGGAAGAAATGTTTTATGAAAATGTACTGGCGGGAAAGTCTTTTGTCAGCGTCGTTTTGCAGTTTATTGGGATGGAATTATTGCCTACTGAAACGGGTCTGCTGTCCCCACCAGACGAAAACAGTTAGCCAAGAGGCTAACACAAGCCATTCAGTGACAATCAGGGTTGGAGGTGGCCTTAACAAATGAGGAGACAAGGCCAAGATGGGCAACTAAACTATATTTCGAACATGGTTTCATTTAGCCATCACAGTTCATTCTTTTTTAATCTTTAACTTGTGAAGTGACAAAAATGAAGGCAGGTTTTAAAAGAGAGAGAAAGGAACTGAGATAATTCATGAGCTCAGCACACATATGTTGAATAATGCAACATTTACCATAATAGAAATACCCCACTTTTTTGTTTTAAAAATGCTTGGTTCTTTTTAAATTGAAACTAGACACATGAGTGCTACAACAAAAACAGTACAGACTTCTGAGGCCCTAAATTCTTCTTTCACTCATCAAAATGAAAGCAATAACAAAATTTGGTTTTTGTGTACACATACCATTCGTAAAAATATACATAATACTACATTTAAATAATGATCTATTTTAATTAATAAGGGAAAAGAAACATTTATTCTTATTTTTTATTCCTACATTACTGGGAAATGTCTTACTTTGGTTAATTTTATGCCAGTGTTTTTCTCCCTATGGATTCATGCAAACCATGTACCACAGAATAAAGACATTTACTACCTAAAAAGTCTTTGCAGCAACTGTCCAAGGAGATGAAGTTGTTCACTTTGACTGTAATCAAAGCACTGATAAAAAGCAAAACAATTTTGGAATGAGAAAGTTTAAGGTGAAAATAGAAAAAAAAAAAAGTCTACTTTTCCAAAGACTCTAAACCGGTAAATACTGATACAAGACCCCATCTTTATCCATCCGGGTTTAGTTTCCAGATATTAGTTCTTCATCCTGGACCATTCACTGAGGAATCCTCCCACCCAAGTCCAAGATGGAGAAGGACCTACATATGTTTCCAGGGGAGTCGGCGGAGCACCGGCCACAAATGGAGGCCATAACCGGCCACAAATGGAGGCCATAAGAAAACTCAGTACCATTTGATTTAATTCATTGAAGAACATTATTCTTAGGCTACAAAAACATAATTTAATAGAAATAAATTTATTTATGACAGAAAGTGTCTGGTCTCAGATGTCTTAAACGATTGAATTGCCATAGATTTTGTTGATGCTGATGCTGTTATCTTATCCTGAACTGCGTACATTAGGTTACCCATCTCCAATTGATCATACCCTTCTCTCCCAGAAAAGCCTTATTTGGAAGCTGTAATTCTGTTTGCCTCCAAGGAATGGTTTCTGGTTTTCCTTTTTGTTTGTTTCGGTTACATTGGATTTTGGCTTTGTTCATATCTGTCTTTACTTTAGAATCTTCAGATTTTCTGGTTAATGGCTTCATGTCTTTAAAAAACAGTCTTTTTGTGAGACACTGTATGAAGTAGCCACAAAAAGTTAAGAGGAAATTAACTTTTAATAAAAGTTAGTCTAAGGGAAATGTAACTTCCGTTGTTAGAGACTTCTTCATTAAGAGGCTTGTAACTCAACTAAGACCAAGGCAAAGTATAAAGATGCCTTCTTGGGAGATTCTGGGAAAATTACACCTGCCTAGGGAAGCTACTAGATGGAATAGCATCTCTTGCTCTGGACTTTCTCATGTCTGGAAACTGCTATGGCATATTACTATCTACACAGAGAGCCAACACTAAGAATTGCAGATCACAGATGAAAAGAACGTGATCTCTATAACATCACTGAGGTAGGACGCAATCATTCCTGAAGGGTGGCACCCAGTGTCCTACTGCTGGTCTTCCTATTTTATAAGAAAGTGAACTTCATTAGGGCTTAAGCCAGTTTGAATCAGGGTTTCTATTACTTTCAGATGAAAGGACTCTAACTGATGTAACATACTTAACCACATTGATTTGCTTCTTATGAACAAGACCCCATGTTCCTTCCCTTAAATTCTCATGAGCTTCCCCAAAAGATGTGAGAAATAGTACAACTAACTTTGTGGAGAAACCAGTGGACTGTATAATTTTTAATGAATAAGCCTAACTTAATATTAAATCACAATTTTAAAATGGAAATATAAACACTACTATGAGAGCACAGAACATCTGGAGCTCCTAACCAGAAAGCAGGAGTCTTACACCTCTTTTGCTTAAAGAACGTAGAAACGGTCAAACAACATATGACTTTTTTCCTCTGGAAGGGACTGCTGATCTAACTCGATCATGTTGATGACCAAGTCTTTGATTGGGGTCAGAACTGGATTCCCTGGGCTTGAATGGGAACAGTAGAGGCTGTGAATACTCAGAGCCAGAAGGACAACCAGACCAAAGACCACTGGGGGGGAAAAAAAAGAGGTTTGAAGATCCAAGAGACAGAAGCCCAGTGTCAAATCCAAGGGTAAAAGGCATGTAAGGGTAAGTGAACTTGTAAGTCAAAATCCAAGTTAATTAGAACCAGCCCAACAAAACATGGGTTTCCAGGAGAACTCTCTCCACCACTTCTGAGTAGTTGTGCTTCCTTGTAGGAGCCAGCAGGTGTAGGGTGCTTGGAATGATGAAAACGGCTTCAAAGACTAGGGCTGGGCAGGCAGCCAAGGGTCTCAAAATCAAAACCGGGCTATAAGCACTTAAATATGAACAACTACGATGGCATGAAGCAAAGTATTTGTGGCTGTGGCGAAAATCTGAAAGGAGAATTTTTCTCTTGTTCAGCAAAGGCTCTCTGGTGAGAAATAATACAAGAAGACACAGGTGTTATGGTAATTACAGAGGTCAATAATCCCCAAGTACGTTCGAGGATGCTGGCGTTCTAATAATGCTCGGTCGTTGAGAAAGAGCAGACATGAAGTGTTTTCTGCATAATTCTTCCACCAAAAGACATCAAGATTAACTGAAACTCAAGTCTGGACTGTGGGAGAGCCGTCTGGAAAACCCCGCCGCAGATCTACCTCAGAGCAGCCTGCAGAGATGCCTCCACGGCAGGCAGCCTGTGGAGATGAAGGTAACTATTGCCTGCCGGGGATTATGTTATGCATTGGGGGCAATACCGATCGGTGCATTCATACGACTGTCAATATCCAAACTTGAAATAATTCCAGTGATAGGAATAAACATTAAATATTTATCAGCCAGTGCACCACTGGATCAATGGGCTCATCTCCCTCCCTTGAGGACACACAATAATAAATGAATAGACTTGGACCAGCAAGAACAGTTTGCCATAAAATTGGAAATCAATGATACCGCTATGGTTACATGACTAGAATAAGCAATAAATAGAGGCTGCTGTCTTTTTTTTTTTTTTAGAAAATACTATAATAACGAGGAAAGAAAAACAAGGTAAAGGGAAAATTTCCTTTTATCGGCCTTATTTATTTTGAATTTGTTCAATGACTTCTTCCAGAAGTCCCCGGCTACGTGTACTTTTCAAAACAACATATTGTCCCAAACTAACAATGTCTCTTAATCCTAAATCAAGTTCCTGTCACTCTGTCCCTAAAAATATTTTAGGTTCAGATTCTCAGTTCGTGTCTCTGCTGAGAAAAAGTCTGATGACTAAACGTCTTGAGGAATGGAAGATGGGGTTGCAATAAATAGTGTCAAGGGAAGAAAAATATGTGTGTTTTCTTTTCATCTTTATTTCATTCTCTCAAATCTCATGCCTTACAAGTTCTGCTGAACCAAAAAAAAAAGTGCTCAAGTCATTACTTATCGTGGAAAATTCCGGTGTTAATGTTGTCTCTCGGAAATAACGATAGCGGGCTCTAGGAGTCGATCTAACTAGTTGTTAAAGCTTGTTTGAGCCCAATGGTTAATAGTGAGATTGTGACTACAATACTACATCCCCTCAGCGGACCAGGTGAGGTCTTCTAACAGCATGACAATAATATCTTCACGGCCTTCATTCTCTCCCTCCCAAATCAAGTGGCTAAGTGACAAAACCAGATAGAAGATGTACCTGAGAAAATGCCGTGGCGAATCAGCCAGAAGCTGCATCTGTGACCAGCGCGTTCTTCCTCCCCTGAGCCAAAGAGTCGGCCCCAGTCAACTCCACGGAGGAGCCCACGATGGCAGATGAAACGAAGGGCACACATTGGTACAATCAGAAAATATGTCTCCTCTTCGAGAAGAGAATCGACACTAACTAAAGAGAAAGATAAGTTCCAATTTATTACAAGCAGGGAGCCCTACAAAGTAGAAAACCATTTCAGGGACCTAAAAATACTTTGTCTCTTCTGTTGCTAATTTTGAATGTTGCTTTTCCCTGCACGATTATAGTCAGCAGGATTCAAAACATTTGAAATGAACAAAGGGACTTGTTAGTTCTTTTCTTTATTATAAAGCCTATTCTTTACCATTTTACATATTGTTTCTCTATTTTCTTATGTCTGAAATTTCAAAGAGCGCTTTAAATGTTAGATTATTTTCCTATAGAATTTATCTTCTTGTGAAAGTTCCAAAGCCTGTAGAGCATGCTTCTAAAATGATGGGAAAGCATATGTATGTCAATAGTAGGAGTTGTTTGGTTCATGATGCCCCTATGTGATTATTCACTGAAGTTGTCAATAAGTAGGTTCATTCGGTTTTAGGGTTTTGGAGTTTTTTTTGGCTTTTGGGTTGTTGGTTTTTTGTTTTTTTTTTTTCCTTTCTTTGTTCCTCCAGTCTATAGATTCTGCAAACCCTCTGGGGAAAAGGCCCAGTCAGTGAATGCTTCTTGCAGTTTCTGTATCAAGTCAAATTAACAATGTGGATACCAATATGCCACCTTTCATAAAAATGTTAATTTCATTTAATAAATTGTCAGCGTTCATTTATTGAGCTTCTAATATGTGCTACTACTACTAAGCCAGGAGATAAGGGGACAAGTCAGCAGTCCAGCAGCAAATCGTGCAATCCCCAGGGTTTTCTAGTCAAGTAGGGTTCAAATGTGAAAATGTGCATGTAAAGAAATGGGAGGAGAGAATTTTTCAGTTTCCAAGATTCTTCTTGGTATAAGCATTGTACCCTTTTGCAGAACAAAATGCTGCAGAGAGCCATTGTAGTAAGATTTGAGACACTAAAGAGCAGAAGCCAGTGAAATGTGGTCGGAAGCTCCCAGGTCCTATGATTGATGAGAAGCCAGCCGGGGGTCGAAGGAGGGTGAGAGCCACATGGCACTGTGGGAAGAAGGCCGAGAAGCTTGAAGGCCTCCGGGGAAATCCAGAAGAACAAAGAGCATCCAGAGAAGGGAGAGTAAGGAAAAAGAAAGTAACAGCCACAAAGACTTGGTAGAGGCAAGGCCAAGAAAGAAGTCCAAAGAACATAAATTATCTCGTGTGATACTTTTTTTAAATGCTTTGTTACATAATGTAGGGTTCCCACTCCTACTCGGTTCTGCCCACCCACCCCCACACCCTCCTGCCAGATCTCCCCACTCAATGTCTTCAGTAAACACTACCAAAAAAAAAAAATACACATACAGAAATCCTTGTTGTTTATTGGATTTCTCGACAAAACCATTGAATATACAATATTCCAGATCTGGGTGGAGGCAGCCTGCAACCGAATCCGGATGTGGTTGAGGGGAAAGCTGATGTTGGGTTGGTTTCATACACACGATCTATCCTCAGGGCAGATCCAGTGTTTCTGAGGCCTAAAGTAGTATCAGGAGGATTACTATTTAAGAAAAAAATTCCACAAAAACACAAACTTAGCTACAGGGGCTTGGAAGGAGCCCATACAAATGAGGGTTACCAAAACTAAAGCTTCATTTGCTTTGAAGTCAACCTGCCTATGAGTCAGTCAATTTGTGGGGACTTTTCCTAAAAGAAATACAAATATTGCTTGAGACTTTTCTTCATCGAAGACAAGAACCTCAGAACTCCGGATAGAGTGGAGAAAGGATAGGAATATATAAAAATAAAGGTATTTATAAAGTCAATGTTTACCGTTAGTTATCGAAATCATTTCCTATATGCCCATCATTGATACATTCTTTTAATTAAATGCATGTCTGATATAGAAACCATCTCATTATGTTACTATAATCAGATAGGAGCAGTTTATGTCATTACACTTAAAAACACGTTAATTCCCAGTGTCAAAGTAAGTATATATAGAATGTTGATTGCATTGGTTTCCAGTCACTCTTATTAAGACTTGTGAATAATCTGCATGAATTATAGAGCATGTTATTATTATAATTATGGGTGTAAGATAAACAGAAAGTATACCGTGCTTGTTTTTTAAAACGTCCTTTACAATGAGGAACGCACATCTAAGAAAGAAGAAAGAGGAGTTATCGCTGCCCCATACTTTGACCACACAGCTTCCCTGATCTGTGCCCTTCCTTCAGCTCAGTGCCTTCCCTACCAGAATTTTCCACCAAGAATCCATACAAAAATATCAGAAGATCATTAAAAGCATGTCAAATATGCAGATTTTTTAAAAAGATTTTATTTATTTATTAGAGAGAGAGAGATTGAGAATGAGAGGGGAGAAGGTCAGAGGGAGAAGCAGACTTCCCACAGAGCCGGGAGTCCAACATGGGACTCGATCCCGGGACTCCAGGATCATGACCTGAGCCGAAGGCAGTCGCTTAACCAACTGAGCCACCCAGGCGCCCAAATATGCAGATTTTTAATCAGAATATTGTCTTTCTACCTGCATTCATGTTGACTTTGCACTAGATGACAAAGTTCAAGGGACAGCAGGAAATACAATGCCATTTGACAGTTCTGCTTCAGCACAGAACGGGGGTTGCTGGCCTGGTCTCCCTTCCCCCTTCTTGGCAACAGCCTCGGCTTTTCCTATGAAGGACCTCACTCCTTCCAGTTCTTCTGGTCCCTAGGGACCGTCTCAAGGGTATTGAAGGGACAGCATGCGACCCAGGCCACACCAATTGAACTTGCCTCCCTGGGAGGCTGCATCTATCTCTAACAGCGTGAAAGGCAGATGGAAACCATTGGGGCTGAGTTTTTCCAAGGGCACCGTCCAGAGAAGACACTGCAGTGAATAGTAACGGTTCCCTGGAGGCTGTCCAGCTCCCGTCTTCCCACAGGCTTGATGGCTCAGCAATTCCTTAGCATCTGCAAACTATCCAGAACTATTCCTACAAAGTCCTTCTATGCTTAAGTCAGAAAGAGCTGGGCTCTGTTGCTAGCAACAGATGGGCCCTCACATGGGGAGAGAGGTGGTGACCTCCATGAACAAGGCAGTCTAGCACTAAGTTAAGAGCGGCTCATTTACTGATTTTCTGGTCACATTCATTTCTCTCTATAATCTTGGAGCTACTTTGGAAGGAAATCTGAAAGCAGTCTTAAAAGCAAAAAAAATCCCCTCCCCTCTTGGGGCAAAAAACAAAACAAAACAAAAAAATGTCAATGAAAAATTTAAAAAACATTAGTTCATTTCATATATCACGAAAGCTGCCATACTGTGTCTAAAACTACGGGCAAGATGCAACAGGAGAATTATAGTGTCTTATATGTAAATTCCCAAAGGAAAATGTGGGGCTTTTTTTTTCCAAGTGCTTATAAGGCTAAATGAATTTGGGGGGTTAAAAAATTATTTCTTGGGCATCTCGGTGGCTCAGTGGGTTAAAGCCTCTGCCTTTGGCTCAGGTCATGATCTCAGGGTCCTGGGATCAAGCCCCACATCAGGCTCTCTGCTCAGAGGGGAGCCTGCTTCCCCCTCTCTCTCTGCCTGCCTCTCTGCCTACTTGTGATCTCTCTCTGTCAAATAAATTAAAAAAATCTTAAAAAAAATTATTTCTTGTGGTTTGAGGCCTCACTGAGACTTCTCTTTAAACCCTCTTCAAGACCTATTTGCAAACTTATCTTCATTCTCCGGGGACTTTAAAAATAGTCTAAAAACATTTAACTAATTTTTAAATTTGTCAAAAATATTTTCAGCAGATTTCTATTTGTGTGTATGTTTGGATTATTTAAAACGGATTAATTTTGACAAATTGAAATGATAGAGCCAGATACCTCTAAAGGCAGCCTAATTGTTTTATCTACTTAAAAAACAAAACAAGTAGATAAAGTGAATTTTCCACGCACAGCATTCTCTACTGTGTTCACTGCCAGCCTGAGACGTTAGCATAAGACACTCGAATACGCACAGAGGAAAGGGGAGCCCTCTGTGGAATCCCTCAGAAGAGATCCCCAATTACCTTTCTATATGGGATCGTGCCAGAGGCAGGCCTTTTCTCTCAAGACAGGACTTAAATGCTGCCAACTGCAGAGGTTTCTGCTCTAATGCCTTCATGTAAACTTTCCAGAAGTGGACCAAATGTATTTCTAGACTTGTATGTGAAAGCACTTTTAAAACAGCAAAGTCAATCTATGTCCAGCATAGCTGTGTGTTACGTATTCGTAAATTGCTAATAATTACAAAATATCCTTTGACTTTTTCTGCCTGTATTCTGGACCATTCAAATTAGGGCAAACTCTGGCAAGAAGCAGCCTCTCTGATATTACAGAGAATGCTTACCAACTGTACTTCAAGCCAGGGTGTGGCAGTGGAAAGTTTACGGTTTTAGCAAGACCTATAAACCCCTAGATAGCATTTGCTGATACTAAGATTATGGAGATAATGTGCATTGCGGTGTCAAAGAGAAATGCAAATGATAAAAATCTTGGTAACACCCATATTTTGGGTCCTTTTTAGAAATCAAAGCTGAAGTCGAATGTGAATTGAGTTCCATTAAAAGAGCACTGTGAGTTATGGGGTTGGGAGTGGGCCACAGACAGTGTGCTTTTGTGGCTTGTGTAACAAAGATGGCACCCGCGGCCATGTCCCCACATGCCCCATCTCTGGGAATGAACCCTAGGTTGTTTCTCCTCAGTTCCCCCAAGTAAAGGTATGAAGGTTTTATTTTCCATGTCCCACACTGTCCTTGGTGTCAAAGACCTATATTTTTGCTTTCATCTTCTGTAGATAGGGTTGGGGGTGACATTGGAATTTGTGGGTGTTCTGGGCCCCTATAAGGGAGGAGATCCATACTCAAGGGTTCGGACAGAGCTGAACAAGCATCACTGAAGCCCATCACATCAGTTCTTGGTGGAGGTCCCCACTAGATATCCCCCTGAAAACCAGCTGCTGAGGCTCCGGGGGGGAGGGGGTGGACAAGCACTGCCCGGGCCACCATGACCTCAGTGCTGCTCACATGGCCGAAGCCCCCTGAGTCTCAGCACTCCTCTGCTCCCCTTCCCGTGGTCCCTCCAAGCCTGTTCCTCTCATGGCCCGCTGACGGCCTCGAGTGTCACAATCCATGCCTAATCCTCAGGCGCAGCCTCCCAACACTCCCCCGCTAGAGAATCACTGCTTGTTTTCTTAGAAAGTCCTCTTTTCTCCCAGCATCACTGAGCTCCCCCACTCCACCCAGCCGAGATCCCTCAGCCTCAGACGCAGGCATGGCTTCTCTTGACAGCTGGGGAAGTTTCGAGGAGCCCTTGCTCTATAAGGGCAAGCAGCTGTCCTTATCCAAGCACAAAGAACAGGTTTGGGTAAAATATCAACCCAATCTCCTGCATTCTCTCCCCTCCCCAGAGTCACTGCGTCTGTGAGGTGTGGTCACCTCGTTGGTTAGGTAGCTTTGGCTCCACTTTCTGGACCTTCTCTCACTTCCACCAATGAGATCTCCCAATTCCTAATCTTAAAATCTCTTCCTTGCCTAATTATGGAGGCAGTCTCTCCCTTCAAAGCAAAGACCCTCCAATATCCCCCAGGCCTCCATACTTCTCATCAAAGATGGTACAGCATTCCCTCCTCAAGAAGAGATTCAATACTTTTGGCATCTTGATGTGTGCGTTTGGGGTCCTTCCAGGCCTAGCCCTTTCTATGATATGCTCTCGGTCATGGGGATTATGGTAGCCTCTGTCTCAAAACCAGCCAGAATTTCTGAGCATTTTCACCACATGCCATTTTTCTCCTAGGGACACAACTCTGATTTCAAGCTGACTTGTTCCAATTCTCATCGAGGATTATATTAGTTTGTGGAACACATGTGCTTCAAACAAGGACTCTTCAGAATTCCAGACAAGTGTCCCCGTGTAAGGGATATGAATTTCAACAATCACAAAAGATGAGTGTGCACAAATAGAGATTTCTTTCCATCTTCATAACTCGACACAGCCCATACACTCCTTTTTTTCTGCTGATGATAAAAACATAATTATTCCACACGGATATTAAAGAATGGTAAAACAGAATGTTTCAGTCTGAGTAGTAGCTGAACCCCCAAAATCATAGACACCAACCTTTCTCACTCACATTTTACTTCCTGTCATGGGGGTAGTGGAGAAAAGCCAGTTATGTGACCGCTGGCCCTTACCCGACTGGTGACTGTAAAGGGGGGGCAGTGTGGAGTCTTTCTTGTCATCTCTAGTCAAGAGAGAAGAACTTCATTGGGACCATTGACAAATCTTAGCTTTCTATGCACAATGGGATCAAAGAATTCAATTAAGTTATGTTCTTCACGCACAACTTTCTTGGCGTGACCATTCAGTGTGGAGAGAGGCTTCGTCTTACCCCTTTACGTGAGCTCTCGGGCAGACCCCACAGGCTACCTGACTGTTCTCAGAAAACATCTAAAGTAGACTCATTTTATAATTAATATGTGTTTGAATGTAATCATCAAAACCCCAGATTTCACCCAGGATTAAAGGGTCTACCTTCCCTAGCTCAAGCCCGTGCTAAGTGGGAAGCCAGCAGTGGGAAAAAGAAGGGAGAAGGTGAATTCCTCCTTTTTTATTCTGTCAGCACCTCCAGGAACAAGCCCTCCACACTGGCTATAGCTTCCAACCCCTCAGAGATTGGAGCATGGAGAGCAAGAGGAGTTAAAGGCAGGACAAAGTATCGCTCAAGTGGCACTAATCAGGAATTGGTTTCCACAGAGATTGGCAGGTGTTTGAAACAGATTTTTTCTCCCGTGGGTGTTTCTTCACAGGATCCTTGGCAGCCGGGCCAATGCCTGTCCCACATCTGCTTGCTCTCAGATCCATCCTTTACTCTACCTGCTCTGCATTTCCACAGGGCTGGTTTCTTGGGAGTTGGCTAGTTGGAGGCACCGAATGGGGAACAGAAAGTGGGAGGGAAGGGAGAAGCCAGGGAACTTCTTTCCATCTCAACTTCCATCTAGTGGCCCCTCCAACTGTGGCTGTGTTGTCTCAGAAGCTCAGCTCCCACGGAAGAGCCCCCCTCGAAGTCCAGATCCCCTCCAGTGGTCCCAGGGCACGGGCTCCAGTAACACCACCTCTCACATTGTCCTCCAACCTAAGGGCATAGCGGCTTCCTGCTCTTGCCAGTCTCCGGATTACCTCTCGACTCCCTGTCTGGTGCTCAGTTCCTTTGTCACCCATATAAACAACACGCTGCAGCAAATTCCCACCATTGTAAACACTCGAAGGTGTTTCTGTTTTCCCAGTTAGACCCTAATGGGGCACTCCTGCACACAACCACACTGCTGCCCCATGACTAGGGACCCTCCCCTTAAACCCTCAACCTGGGAGTGTGGTCTGGCCAGCCACCTGCAGCTTTACCCTCAATCCCTGCTCACCACGAACACTTGAGCATCTTTCAGTGGAGGACCCTCTCCCTGCCAATGGCCGTCCTGGCTAGACTCTAAGATGAATCGGCTGCGTATGTCCCAGATGTGGTCCTTGGGGAAAACCCACCACAGACACCGTCAATGGAAGTCTAAGTATTCCCTGTCTTATCCAGGGTTCCCTCAAAAGCAGACCCTGAGACAAAAGCTTCTGTATGAGCCCTTAATTGGGGATTGTGATCCCAAGGAACGGGAGTGAGGGATGAGGGGGTAAAACAGCGATGCTGTATTAGTTTCCTATTACAGCTGTGTCTTAAAACAATACAAATGTATTATCCAATAGTCATGAGGTCAGAGGTTTGAAATGGGTCTTACAGGCTGAAATCAAGGTGTTGGCAGAGCTGGCTTCTTTTGAGGTCTCTGAAAATAAAATCCATCCCCTTGGTTTTCTTCAGGTTCTAGACAATTCTCTAGACAATCTCTAGACAACCTACCCATCTCAAAATCCTTAACCACATCTGAAAAGTCCCTTTTGCCATATGAGATAACGTACTTAAAGATTCCAGGGTAAGAATATGACCATCTCTGGGGTGTCATTATTCAGCCTACCACAGACACATGGCCACTGCTGTGGGCAGTTCACTCCTGCAGAACCTTCTAAATGGTCTTACAAAACCCATCTCAGAACTAGCCGCCTAGAGGAAGAAAGGGAGACATTATCCAGCAGCACCCAACCCTGTTGATCAAGGTTGTCTCCGGGGCATTAACTCCCCCAGCCACATCTCAGGAGGATGTTGGGAGGGGGAGTGACAAAACCCTTCAAAGGCCTAAAAAGGAAAAATCAGAATTTATCTCTAATGGCTCCTACAAGGAAGAGATACAGAAAGAAGCTCCAAAGACTGGACTAAAGCACCAAGAAAAGCAGTTAAAGAAATTATTCTCCATCTGGCTAGAGTCAGTTCTTACTGAGAGTTCAAATTCTTCTCAGGACACACGAGAGACAGAGCCTCTGAGCCCGAACTGGGCAGGTTTCTAAAATGTCACCAGAGTGAGACGATCAGGAGGTAAACCACGGGGGCGCCAGGGTGGCTCAGTTGGTTGAGCAACTGCCTTCGGCTCAGGTTATGATCCTTGAGTTCCGGGATTGAGTCCCACATCGGGCTCCCAGCTCCCGGCTCCACGGGGAATCTGCTTCTTCCCCTAACCTTCTCTCCTCTCGTGCTCTCTCTCACTTTCTCTGTCTCTCAAATGAATAAATAAAAACTTTAAAAAAAAAAAAAAAAGGAGGTAAATCATGTAAGCTGTTCGGGTCAGTCCTGTTCTCAGGAACCACTACCCTTTAATGAGCAGGCACCTGGACTTGCAGAAAACATCAGGGCTGACCTCGCTCTTCCACCACTTAGTAGAAATGGAAGAGAAGTATCTGTGTATAGAAACCGCCAGGAGCACAGAGAATAAAACCACCACACTGGGAATCACGAGTGTCAACTAAGACAATACCGTCTCATTTATCAGAGAGGCGAAACCTAGGAGGAGGAAACAGACACACTTTTGGAGACGGAATGAAAAAATGAGCCTTCTGACAATTTCTCTGGAAGCGCGAACTGATCGTTTTTTGAAACGCAGTCAGGCCTTATGTACCAAAATATAACAGGTGCAGCCCCTCTGACTCAGAATTCTGCTTCGGGGGTGGGGGTGGCGGGGTGGGGGGAGGGGAGGAATCTTCCAGAAATACATAGACAAATGAGCAAAAAAAATCATATGAAAGCGTGATTGTTACAACACTGCTTTGAATTGGAAATCGCCTGAGAAGTTGTTTTAGGAAAAAAAAAAAAAAAGTGGGTTAGCTGTTTACGTGCTGATGTGGAGAGGCTCCAGATACATAAAGAGTAACGAGCAAATTGCAAAATAGTGGGTGTGGTGCGATCCCGTTTATATTTTACAGGATGGTATTTGCATGTGTGGAAGCAGGAGTGATTTGACTATCCTGTGGCAGCCCTGCTGTGTTCCGGGGCAGCCTCCATGTTACTGCGTCCCTCTCACGGCCACCTGGGGCTTCACAGAAGAGAAGCTGTAGCCCCAGGGCGGCTTCCTTTGTGGGACTTCCTCCTTTGTTTTTGAGTAAAATGGGTGATTAAGGTGACAAATGAATATGAAGTCTGTGTTAATGAGAGTGCTGACAGCGATAAGAAAAGAAAATCCATTCTCTTGAACAAAGCTGGATATAATCAATTGTCAGATGTGCCCGGTGGTGTTTTAGTTTTGTTACTATTCTTAAAAGAGTAACTGAAACCCCTCTAGGTAAAAAAATAACTTTGCTTTAAAATTCTACACTCCGGGTGCCTGGGTGGCTCAGTGGGTTAAGCCACTGCCTTCAGCTCAGGTCCTGATCTCAGGGTTCTGGGAGGGAGCCCAAGGTCGGGTTCCCTGCTCAGTGGGAGTCTGTTTGTCCCTTTCCCTCTGCCCTCATTCCTGTTCATGTTCTCTCTCTCTCTCTCTCTCTCTCTCTCCCACATAAATAAATAGAATCTTAAAAAATAACAAAAAATAAAATAAAATTCTAAACCCTGGAATTCTAATCCCCTTTTCTATTAAAATAATTTATTATATGATTATTTTTAAAGCAAGACAAAATGCCCGAAGAAGATTATTATTGAACTATTGCAGGACAAATTTATATATATTCCTAAAAACTTGGAAGGTCTGACCAGTTCAGGTGAAATGTGGAGGATGGGATGTGGATGTGGCTTTCTTGCAAAGCCTCACTGAAATAAGGCTGGAGGAATAAAACCAAGATAAAAACCCACAAGGACTGAGAGGATATAAAAGGGGACAGTGCTGAATGGAAAAGAGGTATCAACACATTTTCGGAAGAAGGAAGGGTATGAAGGAACCGAGAAAGCTGAACAACAAGGGTGGTTGGTGGCAGCAGGGGAGGAAGAGAACAGAAGTCATTTCATTCAACAAAACCCAGAAAGTCTCAGGTGGGCACTGGGGGCACAGCTGCCTGAAAAATTAAGCAGGGCATTGCAAACAGGAGCATCTGCGAGCCTGTAAGAGGGAGTCAGACCTCTAGACCCTGGTCCTCATCCGACACAACCAAGCCATTGCTGCTGATAGGAGCTCAGAAATATATGGCAGCTTCCTTGATTGCTTTCCTGTCCACTAGATATAGAGCTCATCCTGGAAGGGAGTCAGGGGTAAGACATTCTCTGTAGGGAGCAGACCAAAAAGCTTGGGACCGTGGCTGCTTCTTCGTGATCCTGGGAAAACTGCCACCATCCCAGTAGGAAGTAGGAGGAATCCAAGAGAATGGAAAGGGCAAAGACCTTCTATGGGGGAGGCCAAAACCCTCTCCAGGGGAACCGCAATGTGGCTCCAAGACTGAGAAAGGAAAGCTGTTTCATAATATAATGTCCCTTTGCAACTGGTTTTGCCCCAAAACACGTCCCACAGTTTTGAGAGGGCTAAAGAGAGAGAGAGAGCACGCGCAAAGGGGAAAAGAAAAAAAAAAGACCATTGTCTACCCAGGCAGAGGGCAAAAAAAATTTTTTTGTATGAATCTAAGATGGCTGAACACATCAAATTTAAATTCCAGACTTATACCCACTGCAGTCAGCAGAAAGCCCTGCCAACAACCAACAGCTGATTCGGGAAATACCCAAAGCAGCAAAATCCTCGAGCAAGCATGCATAGATTCCTTGTCCTGGGAATTAGCAACAACGAAATCTGGAGACATCTGGTAGTGACCACAACTTCAGTCGATATGCACAAGCCAATGACAGCACAGGCGGGAAGAGCCCCCAGAATTGCGCAATGTCACAGGAGAAATGTTTCCCAGGTATGAGTTCTCTCTTCACATCTTCTCAGCTCAAGAGAGGTGGATCCTATAACAAGTACTCACTAAACTGAGTTACAAAAGCCTAAGTTGAGTCCCAAGAAGACCCACAATCCAAAGGAGTTAATAAATTCAACGGAACTCGTTGGCAACCATGGCACCTGAGTCACCGGATGGCCAGTACCAGGACCTCTCCTGGTCCAGCTGGGTCAGCGACCTGTTGCCTCCATACTATTGCAGAAATACAACCACAAAGCCTCAGTGGTTCACAATAATAAATAGTTATTTTGCTCACAAATCTATAGGCCATCTGGGTGGTCCCTGCTCTGGGATGGGCTTAGCCAATCTTGGCTGGACTCACTTGTGGATGGGCAGCCCGCTGGGGCCCAATAGTCGAATGGGGCCTCAAGATTCAGTAGGGATAGCTCCCCTCCCATTCCTACAGTTCCTCAACCCCGCAGGCTGGCCCAGCCTCGTTCTTATGAAGGAGGCTGGGCTCCCAAAAAGAAAGCAAGCACCTGAGGCCAAGCACCCAAGGCCTCTTGTGGCCGAGGCTCAGAATGGGCTCATCTTCGTCTCTGCTGCCTTTTATTGGCTGAAGCAATTCGCAGGTCAGCCCAGTTTCAAGAGTGGGGAAGAAGACCACTCTCTATAGGAGGTGCTAAAATTTTGCATTGCAGGGAGCATAGGAACAGGGAGGGGTAATAAATGAAGGCCATTAAGGCAATTAATCTACCCCACCAATACCTCAACATAAGAGAATTAGTTTCCTGAGTAAATCAAAAGAACATGGTTAAAAGCACTGTGATATCCTAGAAGGGAAAAAATATATACACACACACACACACACACACACACACACACGTATCAGTGAGAAAACTGCTACAATCTGAATCAAGTCCATATTTTAGTTAAAAGTAATATTAATTTCCTAGTTCTGACAAATTCAGCATGGCTCTAAGATGTTAGCAAGAGGAGAGGCTAAGTGAAGGACATATGGAAACTGTGCTGCCTTTGCAAATTTTCTGTAGAACTAAAATTCATTCAAAATAAATTTATTTTTGTAAAGAATGGTATAAAAAAGAACCTGGAGGGCAGGCCACTCTGGTGTAGGGCACCTGAAGCTGGGTGTTCCACCGAGTCATGGACAACGCTCCATCCTATATTGGGAAACTCCTGTGGCCTGGGAAAATTGGCAGCATGCAGGGCACGAAAAGCCGGGGCAGGTGGCTTGGCCAGGGCCGCATCTCTGCAGACCTCCCAGGCAGTAGCTAAGCTGAGCCTCGGGCTTGAGCAGGGGACAGGCCGGCTCCGAAGGCAGGGAGCTGTGCCAGTGTCCTTCCTCGGGGTGTCTGAGGGCTGCTGACCCCACTGGCTGTGGCGGTGAGAGCAAATGCCACCTGGCCACAAGCCTGCAGGGCCTGAGGATCCTCTTTTCCTCCCTTTTCAAGTGAGTGAAATCTAGGCTAGGCCGTCTCCTTCTGACTTTGTGAAGGTGACAAACTGTGATCTTCTTTGGCTTGCCTATCCCTGAGTCTAATGAGGAGACCAAATGAGACATAGAAACATAGGATTGTGGTACAATGGGATAAGGTCCACGGCCTAGGCAAGTTTCCAGACCTGGTTACTCAGAGCAACCCTCCCTCTGGGCACTGCAACTGGTCAAGGGAAAGGCTTTTCCCTAGGTGTGCTAATCAGACCCTCTCTGTCATATATGAGATAGGATCTCTGTGGGGGGGAAACGGAGGTCTTCCTTTCTTTCTCTGATACTAGAAGCAGTTATAAAAATACAGACTGTCTGAAGCTAAAATTACCAGAGGGAAGAACAAGGCTATAGAAAGAGAAAATCATCACAATGTAGCTGGAACCCCTGGATACAGCCAAGCCTGAAGCCAGTGACACCTCTTGGACTTCCATACCTCTGGCCATATCCACTTTGAGTTGGATACTCTCTCACATGTACCCACAAAAACCCTGCCTAATGCAGAGATCAGGACCCGCAAGTGGGGTTGGGAATTAACAGGCATTACAATGAGGATTTGGCTGAGAACAGGGGGGATGCCAGGCAGGGAAGGTGGCCTTTCATGTTCTGGGAGGACTACAGGGCTTGGTAAGTGGAAACAAAGCAACTGGGCAGATTTTTCACATTTGTCTTTTGGGAGTCAATGCAGTTCATCTCTTTGTGTCTGGGGAACCAACTGTGACAAAGTTAAAGTGAGCTGACCCCCAGTTTCACACCCTTTGGGATGGTTCCTAAAAGTCTCAGACCAAGCTAGCTCTCTGATGGCAGAAAGGGAAAGTTCCACGGAACCTCGCCAAAGAAATTACTTCTTCTCCCCGAAATCCTTATGAAAATACAAAACCTGATTTTCCTATTTCCAAAGGAGGTCATATCAAGATGTAGAAAGACCTAGAGCACAGGGGAAACCCTGGTTCCCGGGTCTTTAGCAAACACCTCTGCATCTATACTCCATGCCCCCAAAGAAGCTATTTCTGCCATCTTAAAAAGACTTCCAGGAGAATGAACCCCACATCATCATCCCAGGCCACGGTTCCAAGAACAGGGACCAAGAGGCACTCAGGTAAAGACCTCTTGCTCAGAGACAGAATCTCCGAAAGCAGGTAGGACTCCAGAACCGCCTGCCACAGTCAGACTACTGCTCTTCGTCGCCACGCCCACTGAATTTCCAGAAACTGAACAGGCTGGCCTCCTTCTGAGATTTCAAGGCAGTTATTTCCACAGATTCCCCAAGCCCTGCAAACAGGCTTGTGATTGATTGTTCAACCCCTACAGCAATCCCCAGGCCCCCAAACCTGCACTAAAGGAAAATGGGCTACAGTTCTTCAGCTGTTCTTCCTGAACTCTATGGGTAAATTCCAGGGAAGGATTACAGGAAGTCCCATTTCGGCCTGCCTCTGGCTCAAGGGCCAGGGCAGTATGACGGGCAATAAATCGGATACTGCCTTCTCATCCCCATCTGGCTTGTGTCTCACCCACAACTGATTCAGAATTAGGAAGGAGGAAGGATAGGTAATTAAGCTCTGCCTCAAACCCCAATACCAGGAGGTTGGCACTTTTATCCCGCAGGCTTTAGGGAACAGGAGGGAACTCTCACGAGTTTCAAGCAGGATTAAGGCAGGAAAATCTCGTGGTGGGGTTTGTGAAGGTAACCGTGACAGCACGGTGGGTTGGTAGGAGAAGGAAAAGACTGCAAAAATGAACCAAAAATGGGGAAGTGACAGCAATAGAAGAAGGAACAATGCCTTGAACAACAGAGTTGCAACGAGTAGAGAGAGGCACCGGGGGCCACGGGGGTTGTGCAGAAGAGGAAAATCTCCCCAGGAGAGGAAACAGAGCGAAAGGGCACACCGTGGAAGCCAGCACCCGGATGAAACTCTGCAGACTGAATAGAGACAAGTCACTTGCGTTGTTTTTGTGGGAGGGAAGGGAGCAGCCAGCAGCTGGAATTCACTCTGAAACAGAAGGAAAGATTTTAAAATCCCTGTTTGTTTTACACTTGAAAAGGATTTGTCCCCCAAATTGCCAAGCTGTATAGATGCTCTTAAGGGATCTTGGCAAGACACACACAAAAGAATGCTTCGGTCTGCTTGCCGAAATGCAACCCCCTGGGACCTAGGAGCCACCAACTCCACCGCACCGGGTTTTAGGTTAGATGATGAGGTTAATTATATTCTTTCTGGGTTCCCTTTCACCTGGATGAGAGCACAGCACTATGCTAGCCTAAAGGAGTTACCTGCCTATGGAAATATGCACACCAGAAACACAATTACTTGATTTATAAAAGCTGGACGAGATTATTACCTGCCCAAAGGAGTGTAGCATCCGTCCAGTTCTGCCGATATTCCTTCCCTGACTGGGATTCCATGAAACACTGCCTTTCTCTCCATACTTTACCTTCCCTCCTCTGTCACAACTTCGGGACAGTCCCTAGAGGATTCTTTCTACCGGGCTGCTGAATAAACACCCGCTGGTTCTCAGGCAAATGCAGATTCAGTTTGGTAGTTCTGGTTTGTCCATCATTCAGGGTCGATGGGCGGATTGAATGAAATCTTGCAGGGTACGTGCTTAACTTAGCTCCTGGCAGAAAATGAACAATCACATATGGTGGCTATCCCCAGTTACGGGTAACACTGCAAAGTCTGGCTTTAGCTACAAAAGGATTTAGCAAAAAGACACTTGTATGTTCCAAGTATCCAGTAACCCATCCCTAATTTCACTCCAGTCTATACTTCTTCCTCTGTTGATGCTTCTCCAGAATTAATATATCAGAAGAATTCAGGCAAATAGATGTTTAAATTTAATTTAAAAAAATTAATGGTAATCCAAACACCACCCAAGCATTCCTTGGTTAAGTGTGAGGTTATTATTCACTAGCACACTTGGGCTTCTTACCCTTTACAAAGAGTAAAAATTATTTCTCATCATCAGCAGGGAGACTCAAAGTTCTTTCCCAGAAACAGCTTAGAGTTCTTTCCCCGACTTGGCCAGCTGCACTTGAATTCAGGGTTTCTGCCGTAGAAAGAATGTGGTTGTGTCCAAGTGGGATGAGTCACTGAATTCTAAGCAGAAAAGTTTTCATCTCTTTAAGAGGAGCAGTGGAGAGTTCCATGTTTGTGGTGCAACAGTGCTTGAAGGGGACCAGGACGACAGCCATCCCATGTCACATCCTCTTTTCTAAGTCTTGCAGCTAGGAGGGGAAGGGACGAACTGACAGGAGGGAAAGAAGAGTTGAACTCGGGCAACAGGCCACTTGGCCTTGTGGAATTACCAAGTAATCTTGGCCAAGAAAAAAGGGTCCTTGAGCAACGGTATGGAACATGAAGCCCCTCCAGGATGCTCACGAAATGCTTGTTGGCTGTCTGTTGAGAGCCCTGGGCCCCATCGAGGTCTATTGTCCTGCTGCCCGCCGATAGGCCTACAGACCGCGTCCTATCTCCATCGTCTTTGGACTCTGTCTCTATGAACTACACTGTTACTTTTACTTTTGAGACCTGCAACAGCTAACCCTCTCCCAAATGTCAATCACGTGAAAACAAGTTTTTGTGGCATCATTTGCTGGAAGAATGAAGTTTTTAGAGGGACTTAGTAATATGTGAATCACCTAAGCTTTTTTTTTTCTTTTTTAATATCATCGCTGAGGATGGGTCCACTTAATTTTGTCAGTGCTCTTTTACATAATACTCCATTGAATCATCAGCCCTACCTTGAGAAAGGTCAAGTTGATATTAGTTCCATTGGATGAAATCATGTAACAGGCATGTAATGATTGCCTACTAGAATTCAAACTGCCTTGCTGGGTGCTTTGGGAAATACAAAGCTGAGTAACACACGGTCCCCACTCTCTAGTAGCTTTTTTTTTTTTTTAAGATTTTATTTATTTATTTATTTGACAGAGAAAGAGACAGCACAAGGAGGGGGAGCAACAGAGGAAGAGCTGAGTAGAGAGCCCAATGCTCCATCCCAGGACCCCGGGATCATGACCTGAGCCAAAGGCAGACGCTTAACAGACTGAGTCACCCAGGTGCCCCTCTAGTAGCTTTTAATCAAGAGAAAAGACAAAACCCAGTGAGCTATGAAAAGCTTTGGTTATTTCCCATAAGCTTATGGAAAAGCACCGAAGGATTGTAGGCAAGAGCATGACACAATCCTAATGGTATTTTAGAGAACGCCCCCTGCCAGCAGGATGAATAACAGATTTAAAGGAAGGAAGCAAGTCTGAAAGCACTAAGGGTCTACTGCAACGGTCTAGGCAAGATACAGAGGAGGCTCAACCTAGTGCTCAGAATCCAGAGAGAATGCAGAGAACACAATAAAGGATTTTAGTCAGGGAAAATTAGTAGGACTGGTGACAAATTATCAATAGATGGGGTTTGCTGAGGGAATGTGAAAAGAAACATCATACTTAAGCCTTCAGCAGCTGGATAGGAAGTATTGCAGTGGCAGAGATAGAGAAGGGCATTTAGGACAGGCCAGGGCAAAGGAACCTGGGAAGGCTTCAAGGAACAATGACGCCACAGCAGACAAGGTTGGGAAAGCCGGCTAGGCCGTGAATGCCTAGGGGTTTGGACTTAATTTCAGTGAGCAGTGGAGGCTTTTAAGCAGCAGAACCATAACATTAAAGCAGTTTTCTTAGAAAACTAACCTGATCAACAAAGAGACTGCGATTCCAAAAGGTTAACTGGTAAGACAACAGGTTAGCGTCAGAGGTGAATCTAATATGCAGGTCTTTGGACTCTTGGTCCGATCAGAGGAGGAAACTTGCCGGCTTCTCAGAATTCTAAAGATGCACTCCCATCCCCGGGACAGTTTCTGCCCTTACTGAATCCTGCAGCCTTTATACTCAGCTCGGGCCGGACATTTGGCCCACTGAGGGGATGGATGGCTACTTGTATGTAGTATCAACCGAAGAGGGTGGTTCTAATCACAAATACATAAAAATTAACTATAATTGTTAAATGTAGATAAGACTCCTTCAAAGGTAGGAATCTAGTGGGAATTGAAAGGGTGTGGAATCCTATAAAAATAATAAAATGGCTTGCAAACGCAAGTTAGTATTAGAAGACAACAAAAGTAAGAAATACATTTCACTGAAGTTGTATTCTGTGATAGCAATTACTTCAGCCATTATTTTGTCTCCACAAACAGCCGTGTGGTAGGTGACGAGGCTCAGTCAGGCTGAGGAATGTCCTGACTGCCACTTGGCAGAGTCAGCATTAAACCCCAGCTCTACCTCCAGACATTCGGCTTTTAAATAGTCTGCTATTCTGCCCTCCCTGGTCATCTGCTAAGGAAAGTTCGAAAGAAGCTAGAAAGAGCAAGACAGCTAAGTTTTGTACAAGGACACTGAGCAGTGATTTTCTTGCAGCTGCAGAGGCCACTATAGCAGACAGACGTCTCTCACCCGAAGCCCCAGTGAGACCCGACCAACTCCAGTTGCGTCCCCATTGCCATCTCCCCTACTATTTAGGAAGAACAACAAGATCCTGTTACACAGGAAGTAAAGATTGAGGAGGAGGATAGAACGAGAGGGGAGTGGGCTGCTATTAACATCATTGTAAATAAACACTGCGATGAACAAAAACCACCAGGAAATGAAAATAAACAAAATTCTAACGAGTGTATGTGCTTTCTGTATGTGCGTGCACAGAACTAGAGGGAAAGTGCTGGAAAACCAAACAGCCAGAGTCAGCAGGAAGCAGTAGGCTTTCCTGTTCACTTCTCAGAGCTGTTATTTTCATGACATAAAATGCTGTGTGTTGGCACTTCCATTATATTAAGGCCCTTGGGTAGATTTTATTTTTATGAATGCCATTATTTGCTAAAATAAATTTAATAAGGAAGTTCCCATGGGAGCAAAATGATGAGTTTCTTAAGCGAACCTTTTGTAATATAACTTTACCTCAACATTTCTCTTTACCATGTTTATTCATGACCAGGCAGTGAATTTTAAATCTGCTCCTTTTGTAATCCATCTCTTGAGAAGAATGAAGGTTGGGCTTAATGAGAAGTGAGGCCTGAAGGAGAGGAGCTCCTATGCTGGGTTAAACATTCATGCTGGCTGGGAAGGAATTATGGAAAAAAAGAGCCACAAGAAAATACTTAATCAAAGCAACATGATTACAGCATGCAAAAATTAACTTTTTCTTAGAACTGATTCTTAATTTTTGCCAATGATTGACCTAATATTCTCAGTTTCATAGCACTGTCTATATTATAGCAAAGTGTTGGCCCCTTGTAATATCAAATTAAGGATAATATGGTCAATGGGAGTCATACAGTTAATCTGATCAGCAGCAAAGCAATTCATTATAAATGACGACTCCAGAATGAACAAGTGTCAATTCAGAGGAGGAGAGACAGAAGGGAAGGGTAAGAATGAAAGAGTAAGAGCAAGGAACAGGGGAGGGAATCACTCCTAAGCCCGAGACGTGATTCCTAATGGAAAAAGGTGCATGTTTCACTTTCATATTTAAGTTATTAAAAACAGACTAAACAAAGTTGTTTAAGAAAAAAGAAATGAGTAGTAAATCCTAAAGATGTTGTTCCCATAGCCATTTAAAACTATAGTTTAAATAGGTAGAATACACAGTGAAATTAAATGCTTTCTCAAAAAAAGAAGTGGAAAAAATCAAATAAAGCAACATGACAATCTCAATATGTGCTGACCTTTAGAATATTTTTTTAGAATATTTTTTAAGCACAGATGAAGACCTAAGGGTAGCTCATTCCAGAATACTCAAATCTAAAAGAAAATTATTTGTTGACATAACAGAATTATCTAGATCATATGAACATTGTTCATATTTTTTAAGCGAAATATAGATCTTTAGCAGAAAAATAAAAGAATTTTTATCATCAATATGTCAAATGAGTTGTTAAAGAAAATAAATAAAAGACTCAGTCTAGGAATCACCAAAGAAATTACAAAAAATTATTTACAATACCTCTTCCTTCCTACTTTATCTATAAATAATAGTTTTACATTGGAAAGTTGGAAAGATTTACTATAGAATCATAGATCTGGAAAGAACCTAAAACTCCACATTCTTCTAAACAGGAATGATTTCAGACCAGGCGAAACTTATTTCTATTTAACTTTTTCTTAGGAGGCTCAGAAAAGGAGACACTACAGTCTTGAAAATGCCCATCAGTCTATTCCCTACAACCTTGAAAAATCATTTTTAATGCTAACATGAGACCAATAAAAACACAATCATCAACTTTCAGAAAGGACATTTTTCCTACATATTGCCTTTGGAAATTATATATTTTCCTTCTTCTCTGATTAAAAAAATAGAAATCGGGCCCCTGGGTGGCGCAGTTGGTTGAGCGACTGCCTTCGGCTCAGGTCATGATCCCGGAGTCCCGAGATCAAGTCCCGCATCGGGCTCCCAGCTCCATGGGGAGTCCGCTTCTCACTCTGACCTTCTCTCTCTCACTCTCTCTCTTTCCTAATAAATAAATAAATAAAATCTTTAAAAAAAAAATAGAAATCAAGGTATTTGTAACCTATTTTTCTAAAGCAAACAAACAAACAAACAAAAACTCTTTAGATAATTAAAGGGGTCAGCTGGTCCATGGAGGAGCCTAAGAAAGGCCCAGACAAGTATCAGTCTGGCTCGAAGGAGACCCTGTGTCTGCAGTAAGCAAATTCTGAAGGGACTAACTCACCTGGAGAATCACCACAGCTGATCTGCATCAGGAAACAGCAACGCAGGAGAAATGAACACTCCTGTGCCTGATCTATAGGGGGGACCTTCAGTCCTAAACTTGAAAACGCCCTCCACAGCCCAGCTTCTTTGTATCAGAGAAGAAGAAAAGCTAAGAGAGCTCTCCCTCTCTTTTTAATCAATGCTTTGGTGTCAGGTGACGGATGTTCCCGAAACAGATGTTCACTGTGATGGTCATTATGCAACATATACATATATCAAATCATTATGTTGTACGCGTAAAACTAACACAATGGTACATGTCAATTATATCTCCATGAATAAACAAATAAATAAATAGAATTGGTTAAAGCAAAATATGGATTTCAAGAACCTTAACAATAGAAAGATTATAACACAAGTAATAATAAAAACTGGAGGACAGGAGAAAGCTGGAGGATGTGTGCCAATTTTTTTAAGTTATGAAGCCAGAAGTCCATCGATATTGTCTAAAATTTGAATCTGTAATTTTAAAAAATGACTACATTCTATTTTTTTTTTTAGCTTGATGCCTTGAGAGCCACACAGTGATATTAAATGCCTCACAGAGAACATTTCTTCCCAGTTCCCACAGCCTCTGCCTGTGCCAGCATCTCTGATGGGGGAGAAGCTTGGCAGGCGAGAGGTTGCCCCAGGAGGAACCCTCAACGAATGAGGGGCAGGAGCCGGTGGATAATACTGGGGCAGAAGGAAGATTCTGATGTGTGTTCGGCAGTCTTTCAGAAGCTGTCTCATTCCTCACAGCTCCAGTTCCCCTCACTGGTTTTCCTCCCTCTTTGTCTCACCTCCCCCCTATCTCACAGGGCTCCTGGGATCCCATCTCCAAGTGTCGACTTGGAGACATACCCCTGAGACATAACCCTGTCTCAGATTCAGCTGTTGAGAGAAGCCACTTGTATTAGTCTGCTCAGGTGACTATAGCCAAACACTACAGACTGGGTGGCTTAAACAACAGAAATTTATTTTCTCACAGTTCTGGAGGCTGGAAGCCCAAGATCAAGGTGCCACGAGTGTTGGTTGGTTTCTGGTAAGGCTTTCTTCTTGGCTTGAAGATGGCTGCCTTCTTGCTTCTGTGTCCTCACACGGACCCTGCTCTGTGCACAGGCAGAGGAAGAAATCTCTCACGTCTCTTCCTCCTTTTAAAAGGACACTAGTCCTGTTGGATTAAGGCTTCACCCTTAGGACCTCGTTCAACCTCCTCATAGACCCTATTTCCAAATGTAGTCACACTGGGGGTTAGGGCTTCAAAATACGAACTGGAGTTTGGAGAGGACATGACTCAGCCCCTAACAGCATTTGAAGATAAGATCTCGTGGGGGTGGGGGGGACATCAGCTCCATGCTGTTCCCACAGGGACACTCCACCCCAAGAAAAACAGCTGCTTTACCGGAGTCAGTAGAGGATCAGGGGAGACATCCCACTGTCTGGGCTGCTTGGGTGCCCGGGTCCGGAGCCACCGGTCAAGACTCAGGATGGCTAGACCGCCCTCCTTACCCCTCAGTGAGAGAGGGAGCATCCAGGTGGTGGCAATGAGGAAGTCGAGGGGATCCATGTACTCTCACAGAGGAGAGGAGGTGGCAATTTCTCAAAAGAAAGCCAAGAATAGAAACTGTATGTTTGAATCCACATTCCAACACCCAACAAATGGAGGCTATACTTCGAAAGCTTACGGTACATACATATTCTTTTTTCCTGAGTGATAAAACCATATTTTCCTCTTTTGCACAACACTCACGATAACACCCAATGTCAAGGTCACGGTGAAGAAATAAAATTGCAGACACCACGTGCTCAGTCCAGTGCCCGAGCCAGTTGCCGTCACTTGACAAGCATGGCTTCTCTTTCCACTTGCACAAACGCGAGTATCTTTCTCCCTCTCCACTGGAGGCTGGGACGTAGACTGGTCTCTGGCTTACCCAGAATATATCATTCACAGAGGTTTTATTGTGGTTTACTGTTGTCGGTTTTTAAAAACTACCTCTAGGTTCTTATGTTTCAAATAAAATTTTGTTGAAATGAAAACAAAAAATTTCTGTCTTTTTCCATGGACCTCTTAAGTTTTCTGATTTCCACTAAGATGAAATTTGGGGTACAAAACTATCCTTTCACTGATTTGGGGGCAAAAAAAAAGTCAAGTCTACTTCAAGTATGTATGGGTGTGCTCGATCTGTCTGGTTCCTATGTTGGAGCGCTTACTTCCAGAGTTCGGCTTGGGGGTTGGTCAGAGAACCCCTGTCATCAAAGGAGAGCCTTGTTTCACAGGGAAGATGAGGCATGACAGGAAGAGGGGCTGACTCCTATTTTAGACGAGACAGAATTATCTCCATTGCTTTTCCTCTTTCTTAGTCAATAGGGATCTCTGTTTCTGTAAGTCAATCTCGTTTTCCAGTTCTTTGATCTGTCAGCATCCAAAGATCATCTACTTCTCCTTTCAAACTATTCCCAGGTTTCAAATTCCCATCCTGCAATGATTTCTCTCCTCCTCCTCTCCATACATCCAGGTAGCTCGCATACATTTCTCTCCCTCTTTGAAGCTCACACTGGCCTTCTCTTTTCTTCCTCATAGCTTGCTACGCCAAAGCCCTTCCAGGGCCGGGCTGTCTCTAGGAGGCCTTCATGACAGTACAGTGAAAATCTCCATGACAGCCGGCTCCCTGGATGACACTCAGATTTTAACTGGTGGTTAGTATTCCGCTCACACTGTTCTCGGGGCCTCGCGGAGAGGGTCTGTTGCTTGGATAAGAGCGTTCCTTGACAACCTCCACAAACACGTCTACCTTCCACCCTCCTGACTTCTCTAAAATTAGGGGGGAAAACTGTTGTGATCTAGTGGAAGAATAAAAGGGGCCTGGGAACAATCAACAAATTCCCGCTTCGGTTGGCCCAACAAAACATTCAACCCCGCCGTGCCGAGAGCAGCCTGGTGCTCCTGCGGGCTCCAGCAGCCCACTCTCCCGGCGCACGCCTGCAGACTTCCCGACAGTGCCCGGGCACCACAGCCTCACAGCGACAGCCAACAGGAAGCAAGGGGACCCCCCGCGTGAAATGGGGCGAGAGCCCCAAGCCACCAGAAAAGCTCAATGCCGGACTTCCAACATCTGCCCCAAGGACATCCTGTGCCTTTGTCAACCAAGCAATTCGAATTCACTCCATTCCTTTTTTCTTTTTTAATCTCAAATGATTTCTTTTCTTTTTTTTTTTCATTAGCAGATAATTCAGGGGTACAGGTCTGTGCTTCATCAGTCTTGTGCTCACCACAACACACACCCTCCCCAGTGTCCGTCACCCAGCCACCTCATCCCTCCCAGCCCCTCCCCTCCAGAATTCTCCCCACTTCTAATGGATGGACCACAGATAACATCTGCCCATGTTGTCACCCAGTGAAAGAATTCTGTTTGTAACATTCCTGAAGCTTAGTCACCCAACCTCTGCTAGCTATTTCTAGAAGGCCTTGAAGGATAATGGACAGAGTCTGCTCCCTTTTTCACATGCTGCTTGGGTCTCTTCTCCTGCAAGCTGAACAGTCGTGGGTCCTTCCCTCACTCTACGTTAGACATGTTTTGTGTGTCCTTCATTCTCTTAGTTGTTCTACTCTTAGTACACTTGGGTTTCAAAGCTGGCTTCAAAACCAAAGGTGTTCACAACTCCAGCTAGTATTATCGGTAATATTACTAACACGATATTACAGACATTATTATCGTCTGCATCATGGTAGGCAAATGGCCAGGGGTTTTAGAAGTGATTACTTAATATTCCTCATTACATACTGGGACACGTATTAGCCTCTAGTTAGCGCCTACTTTCTGATTTTTCTCAAATAGTTGGGCAGGCACTGAAAAAAAATCACTCTCATTCCCTTGCGAACTCAAAACATGTCATATAAATGTCAAGATTATTTCCCAGGAATTTCTTGTTATTTAATATTACACCATTCCTGAAAGGAATCGTCAGCAAGACCTAAGGAGCGATGAAATTTAATACAAGGACTCGAGGAAAAGGCATGTTAAAATGTGCGGAAAATCTATGTGACAAAATGAATCAGACACTACAGAGAATCACATTGAATGGCGTAAACATGGAAACCAAACTTTTTTTAAAAATCTAGTTACATGTCCAGAAGCTAAAGCAAAGCTCTGTAAGTTGATACCAACAAAAGCAGCAGACCCGCGCCGGGGTCCTGCCGCTTATAGTAAGTGGGCAAATATTGGACACTGTGAGGTCATTAGTTTTAGAATCTCTGCAGAGCAGGCTGAGAACAGAGGGAAAAAAATAGAAAGAAAGCAAGAAGGAAGGAAAAGTAGGAAGGATTAAATCAGTAACAGAGCTAACCAAGCCTTCTTGCCTCATACAAATGGCATTTCTGCCAAGAGAATAGAAAATGATGATAGAGCGTTTCCTTTTCAATAACCCATCTATCAACAGCCTCTGTTGTGTAGCCGCTGTAATGATTCATGCTGTAATTAGTAAAACCTTCCCTATCTATAGTCTCTTAACATGAACGTGCAAAGAAGAACATCATGTAAATACCCTAAAATAAGACAGCTCTCCGAGACGTAAGCACACATCCAGAGCTGGACAACAGAGTAATAAAAGGAAAGAACTGCTCTTTTTCAGACTTCGGAAGGTGCTGGGCCGGTTACAGGGAGGGAGAGCGATCTGTGGGTTTGCACTTTTTTGTTTTGTTTTGTTTTCCAGAAGATACCATCTGCTGAGAGCCTTTTAAAAATGGAAAGAGAAACTCCTGCAGGTTTCACGGAGACAACGTGAAGAGCTGTCCTTCTGAATCACAAACAGCAGCGGATAAACAGGAGAAAGTAACTAAAGGTCACCACACACTCACGACCTTCTGAGTTTGGGGCTTTCCTTTTTCCTTTGGCCACCGCACGGCCGTCCATTTACGTAGTGTTTTCTTTGTGGGATCGAGAAAAACAGGCAAGCCCAAAGCGATTATTTTCCAGAAGCTTTGCTTGTTTAGTGTCATGGGAATTTGACGTTGTTTTCTGGTACATTCAGGAGTCACAGCAAAGGCTCCACGATGTTTATGGATTGCTTTTCCAGTTTGATGTTTCTACCGTCCTCCCTCCTCTGGACGGATTTCGGTCGCACCTGTCGGCCTTCCCTGTAGACCTGAAAGGACAGCTCATGTTCACTGTCCAAGGATGCCCTGACCTAATCCCAGAATCACAGAAGTTTTAAAACATAAAGGAAACGGGGTTTTTCTTGAAGACTCATTAATCATATTTAGAAAGGGATAAGACTTGACAAAATTTTCTTATTTTCTGGTCAAGTGAAAAAGAAGATCTTGGAACCATCAGATAAAATGTATTCAATTTACATCCTACCATGTGCCCAGAACTATAACCAGGCACTGTAAGGGATGTGGCATTTTAAAAATACAGGACACGGTCCTTGCTTCTACACAGTTGAAAATTTAACTGAAAAAAATTCAGAGGATAATGAAAAGGCCGCAGGAAAGAAAGTCTCAGGAGAGACAGAAAGTCCAGCAAGACCTTGAGCCAGCAGATTTGTGGAGAGCTAGAGAGAGTGGACTGCGGCCTGAGAAGAGCACGATTAAAAGCAGGAGGGAGGGACCACTCAGAAGTTTCAGGCAGACCCAGTAAACCTTAGAGGAAGCAATCGGAGAAAGCCAACTAACATGCTAAAAACAAGCTTCAATTATTTTAATTCTAGGAAGGGGTCATTTTTCTCCTCATTAGGGCATCAGAGGCACTGGAATAGATGTTTTATTTTCTTCTCATTTGTCTCAAGTTCTATTTCCTTTAATGTACAAATTCTTGGTGAGAATGGGGGAGGGGTAGGCGGTGGGGGAGGGGGTTAGCTGGTTGGTTGGTTTGGTTTCGGGTGGTAAAGGGCACGCAAGACCTGAAGTCGTGCTTCCTCCTAAGCGAGGTACAGCCTCTTTTACTGCAGAAACCACAAGTGAGCAGCCCCTGTTCCTCACACCCCCCCTGCCCAGCCTAATAATAGCTGGGGTGTGGGGAGGGTGGGGAGGGGCTAAGGGTGGGGGAGGAGCACTAAGAGCATGAGAGCCAGAAGGACTGGGTTTGAACTGTTCAGTTTTTGGGATTTGGTGGGGGAATTGCTTATTAGTATTTTATAAAGGATAATTAATAGGATATTATAAAGGATAATTATAAAAGGATAATAATTAATAACTTCAACTCCACTGGAAATGGAAATAGTACCAAAACCCATACCTGGAGAGAAGAACAATATTCATTTCTTTATTTTTTTTTGAACAATATTCATTTCATTAAGGTTTCATAACATCCACAAAAGTAGCCCCTTCTTTCTTAAAGCCGTGTATCTCTGAGGAGGCACTCTGTTTTTCTGTGTTCTAGTAATATCCTACAGGTTCTTGCAAAACTGTTGGTTCTGTTGTTTAGCTTTGAAATTCCTTTTCACTTCCCTTCCTTCCATTGAGCCAATATTCAGGTAAAGCTGTGAAACAACCTGAAGATAAACAAAACGGAGAGATTTGTAAGTGAAGGTAATTTACCATTTACTGTCCTTCAGATGTCAGATCTCTGCCAAGAGCCTTACCTGCATTATCTCATTGAATCCTTCCTACCAGCCTAATGAGGTAGGCATTATAATCCCCATTTTATAAATGAGGAAACTGATAGCTCAGAGAGGTTGGGTAAGTTTTCCAAAGTCACATTTTAGCAAGTGGTGGAGCTAGGATTCAAGGTCTGCCCTCGACCATCATGCAAATTTCAGTATGGAGCTTGGGGTAAGTGAAAGGGGAAAGGCGCCAGGAGAGGTGTGAAACTAACCCTTTAGGAAGGAACGGAGAAGTTGCTCCTGGTGTCAAAACAGCTGATCTCTCATTCTAAGGCAAGAGGGTGGGTGAAGAAGAAGAACTAGGATCAGAGTTTAGAACGGATGAGAGATCCAGAAGGGATCAGCGATAACCAGGAAGTAAAAGCCTAGTCTCAGCCAGAAATTATCTGAGCCCCCAAATTCTCTACTCTCATCATAAATTATCTGAGTGGGCCCTGCCCTGCATGGCTATGGACAAACTGGGGAGACAGACCTTTTCAGAGACGCCAAAGACTAGAAACCAGTGGTGCTGCCCAAGAAGGAGAAATGGTCTATTTTTACACAGGGTTGATGACGACCTCCTATGTGGAAGTAGTAAGATCAGTTGAAGAACCAAGGAGTAGACCAATATGCTCTCACAACAATATCTGCCCATCTTCAAAGCACATTAAAGATCTAGAATGTGTTGTCATTTTTTAGACCGCCAGTGTTGAGAAGACACTACTTAGAAAGATGATAATTTAAATGTTAACAGGATGCTTTTTTGTAGGCTAGAATAGGGATGATGCTGGACCAGTGTGTGGCTTTAGGGAACTCTCCTGGAATTACTTGGGGTCTTCTCCAAAACCCTAAGAAAAAGTGTTTTTCACTATCATAGGATGTTTCGGGACAAGCAAAAAGGTTCACCACATTTCCATAAGAAAAGATCTGAATGGTGACAACGATATTCAGGTCCCTTAAAAATATGTCTGCTGGAAAAGTCCAGAGAAAGCCAGATGTCAGGGAGGAACAGCCTCAGAGAAAAGTCCAGTAAATGGAGAGAGACTCTGGTATGGTGGAGGAGAAGGAGCAGAAGACCTCAGTGTCCAGAGGAAAAGTGCTGGTGGGCACAATGCAAGGCAATACCCTGACACCTACCCCCTTTTTTTTTTTAAGATTTTATTTGACAAAGAGGAGAGAGATCACATGTAGGCAGAGAGGCAGGCAGAGAGAGATGGGGAAGCAGGCTCCCCACTGAGCAGAGAGCCCGATGCCGGGCTCGACCCCAGGACCCTGAGATCATGACCTGAGCCAAAGGCAGAGGCTTTAACCCACTGAGCCACCCAGGCACCCCTGGCACCTACCCTTTGAAACTCAGTCTCTTGATGGCACCTAAGGCCTTAAACCCAAGCATAAGGAATTCACTGAGGAATACTTGGGTATCTCTGTCTCTTGGGATCCAAGATTCCGAATTTCAGCCCAATCCGTAATCTTAAATATCTACCCTCATTACTAATACCATTCAAACCCCAGGGAAACTCTTCACATTCTTCCCCTGTCTTTTTTTTTTAATTTATTTATTTATTAACATATATTATTTGCCCCACATGTCTGTGAATCATCAGGCTTACACATTTCACAGCATTTGCCATAGCACATACCCTCCCCAATGTCCATATCCCTACCCCCCCAACTCCCAGCAACCCTTAGTTTGTTTCGTGAGTTTAGGAGACTCTTATGGCTTGTCTCCTTCCCCATCCCATCTTGTTTTATTTCCCTCCCCCACCCCCCCATAACCCCCTGCCCTGCCTCTCAAAGTCTTCATATCAGAGCGATCATGTGATAATTGTCTTTCTCTGACTGACTTATTTCGCTTAGCATAATACCCTCTAGTTCCATTCATGTCATTGCAAATGGCAAGATTTCGTTTCTCTTGATTCTTGCCCTGTTTTTGAAAGAAATGGCAACTATATCCGAATGCCATGAAGGTTTAGGGGCTGTACCAATGCCCATTTCAGTGACTGACAAGGCTTCCGAGTGCAGCGAGGACACAAGCAGCCAAAAGTATTTAAGTAAACGAAAAACAAATTAAATAATGTGTCATGAACTTCTCCGATATTGCAAAATAATATATTCTTGCATCATGACCTATATCATTTCCCACTGCTACTGAGCATCCACTGTCTTCCTTTTCTTCACGTTCCAAATTGAGTTCTGGCAGCACTCACAAATTAGCACACCATTCACAACAGTTGCATGTGGAAAATGAGGAACGTTCTTCCATATTAAATGTTCCTGCCACTCTTAAATTATACATATATAAGTTTATACTCTTAAACTATACCTAAAGATCTAGACATAACATGCATGAAGCAAAATATCTTTTCTTTGCATTGGCAACTAGATGGACATTGAACACGAGAAGTAGTAATAGTTGTATTTTTACAGATAAATTGAAGTGATTTAATTTACATTCAGAAAATTTAAATGCCAGCTCTATTTTCAAAATTGATTGCAATTTATGATCTTCATTAATTACAATTTGAATTTTAGCTCTTAATTTCAGTATATCTTTTTAAATATGTTTTAATTTTTAAAAATTAAAAAAGTAGTCTTTGAAAACTTAAAAAAGATTTTATTTTTCAGTATTTACATTTATTTTCATTTGTTTTTTAAACGTGTTCAAATTTTGTACACTTAATAAAACTATATTTTATTTTATACTTTAGATTACTGAGGTTGAAAACAAGCCAAAATATGATAAAAATATAAAACAAGCTCAGAAAAATTAAAAGGCTGAAAATTTAAAAATAGAAAATTTGTTGTAAATAAAAGGAAAAGATATATTTTCTAGAACATGTTCACTTGACTTATACTCTTAAGTCTTTAGACTTCAATACGTGGGCCTCCATTTTTACTCTTCTCCTGAGCCACAAAAATGTTGGGGGCAGGACTGCTATGCTCCCTCAAATGGAGAGAAATATATAGGAAGACTTTTTTTTTTTTTTGTAATGTGCAAAGCTGTATTTCTAAGACACTAAGCGAATTGTGCACTTTGCCTTTGGAGAGCTCGGTAATATAACTGAAAGCGCTGTATCTCTCGGAGTCTCTCTTACCAGACAGCTCCCACACACTCACATGACCGAGAATGGGCTGGGTTCCAGAAGGAGAGTCATTTTACTGTGGACAAAGGGTGAGATGAGCACCAGGGGTCAGGAGGCAGAATTCCGGGCCATGGCAACTCTGAGGATAAACACTCCAGGTCATCACAGATCAAGGGCAAGTCATGTGTGCCAAGTAGAGACTCAGCAGCCACTCTACTGGGCCAGAGAGGCCAAGACAGACGAACTCCCTAGGGAGACCAGCAGCTGCCGGAGCACAAGGACAGCGGCCCCACAAGCAGTGACTGTATTACAAGGGCCCCTCATCTCCTCTGTCTTCTAGAGGATTCCCTGAGTCACACGGTAATCATGACACATCAGGGACTGCCTCTTGAAAGAAGTGGCTGTAGATCCACAGGACCAGAGGATTACTACCAGGAAAGTCACCGGACCCAGGCAGCTCCTGCAAACTGGTGAAATCTGGGAGATATTCAGGTCCTAGAGATACAGATCAAAATATTTGGTATGAATATTATTAATAAGTAATAATATCCAAGGCTGGTCCTCGAGGAATGTAAAACTCAAAAATAAAGACATTATTAAGCAAGATTAATCCATTAAAATTTTTTTCCTAAATAACATAAAATACTATTTTGAGATACATAGCTAAAAATCTAGGATTTTCAACTTTTTTGTCTCAAACTTGAAGTATATAATATAATATATGAGGCACTTTAAGGAATCAAGACACCTCAAAAGACAATTTTGTTGGTTAGTTTTTTTAAGATATAACAGATATGTTTTACTCTTTCAGGCTGTAAATGTCATAGGCGCCACTTAACCAAAAGGAATAAACACACTCGAGATAGATGCTGCCTGTTCTAAATCAAACATAGCAAAGAAAATGCTTTGGGAAAAGATCCTTCCCCAGAGAACCATAAAATGCATTACACTTTTTCGGGGGAGAATGAGTCCGTTCTTTTGCAAGAGTCAACATTCCCTTAAAAACAAATGGGAGGGTCCCTCTCAGCCTGGGATTTTTGCCTCTGAAAGACAATTCTAATTGAGAACTTCTATGTCCAGTCATGGGTGAAAGTGTGAGAACTTTCCAGAAGAATATGTTCTGTAATTTTCCTATCACGAGGAAACTGCAACTCCCGCAGCCACATTCAGGCCTTTTCAAGGACTCTGAAGGTCCATGCAGGAGGCAGCCTTTCCCACATGGGTCCCCCTCAGGCAGATGAGGGGAACTGAGGTAGACATTGTTAGTGGAATTGTCTGAATGGTTACTATCTCTCCCCTGTTACAAAGGAAGATTTTCTTCAGGCCATTTAAATAGGCATACTATTTATTACCTATGTTAGCTCTCCTGGAACACTTTAAAAGGACTCTTCCAACTGACCTCCTTTAAACAAATGATGCCTCTCTGTGTAATCCTTAAGAGACAGGAAGCAGAGATGCAGAGACATTGCCATATACTCAGAGTAGGCTAATAAATCCCCATCTGCAAATATAAACAAACCATCTGTCACCCATGAGACTTGGAAGCCAAAGGGACACAAGCTACCACAATCCACTGAAGTCCAAACCACAAGGCAGCCTGGGTAAATTCGGGACTTGAGGCCACGCTGGAAGGGCAGCCACACTTGCAATCCCTGTGGCTGCCGCCAGGTCCAGGGGATGTTTCCTCCAGCAGTCTGGAGAATAGATGCTGAAGTCTCAACTGAGGATCCAGTAGGCTTTGGTATGAAGCAGGGCTCTCCAGAGAAATGGAGCCAATCGGATATAGACAACACAGAGAGAGAGAGCAATTTCTTTTAAGTAATTGGCTCAAGTGACTATATTAATTAGGTAGGTCCAGGACAGACTGGCAGGCTAGAAATTCCAGCAGGAGTCCTGGACTCCTCACCAAGAGGCCACAAGCTCTAGAATCAGGCCATTTAGCATAGGAGCTAATCCATCCCACACAAGTACCAAGTCACCCCTCGTGGCCCCATCCCAAATATTGGTAGAAATCCCATTAGTCCCAGATACTTCCTAGCCACCTCAAACCCCAAGGGCAGATCTCTCCCTTCCAGAGCACCACATCCTGTCTGAACATGGAAAATGTGCCAAATGCACTCTCATCCCCCGTGCCTGTGTGTAGATCCTAACAGAAGCCCTCAACACAAGTGTTTTGTGACTACCCCGAACACAAGTGTTGAACTGAGCCATCAGTGCAGTCACAAAATCCACCTGTCCCACACTTTTAGACTGTGTCGCTGAGACATCCCAACAAGACAGTCTGAAATATTTATAAATCACTCAGAGATCCTCGGATTGGTATCACTTTGTGTAAAAACTGGGCGCTTTTAGCAGCTCAACACTTAATACATACTAGGAAATAGGTTCCTTGAATCTCTAAGCTTACTCTGAGTTTTAGAAGGAAAGCCTTTCCCTGCTGTTTTTGATAACAGAAATGACAGCAGAGAGAAAACACTGGGGTAAGACCCATTTCAGGCTCAGGAATCACCACGTGAAATGGGTCCCTGAAGCCCCAGGGCTTGTCAGGAGGCAGAGAACAAAACAAAACAAAACAATACAAAACAAAACAACAAGAGGAAAGGCACTGAGCACTCATTTCCTTACAGTCGGAATCACTTTAGACACACACAGAGGCTTCGTGGAGTGTTCTGGAGGCTAAGGAATGTCATACAGCAGAGTGAAAACCAAACTATGAACACCAGCATCACCACAAGGGATGAAATTTTCCAAATTCTTATTCAAGCAACTGTAGCATCGTAAAACGAGTTACTGCAGATCCTGGTAGCACTATCGAAATTAAATTAGTTCTTCCATGCTTCGTACAGTAGATTATTCACATGGTAATGGGGGGCTGCATCGTCCCCGGAGCCTTGTTTTAAACAAGGAAGTGACCTCCATTTCTGCTTCACAAAGGGCTGTCCCCGAAGAGGGAAGCTGAACAGCAGGGACAGCTGATTTCGTGTACTTGTTATCATCATTGGTAATTAACATTTACTGAGCATTAAGGGGACATTCAGTGCCTAGCAGACACGAAGGCTGCCAAGTGGGCCTTTGGCCTAATTTCCGGCCCCAAACATCAACAAAGACCAACCACCAAAATCAATAGCAAGAGGAGGCCGACTTGCCTCATCAGACCGAGAATTGCCTGATTACACAACAGGAAAAAGAAGTGGCCAGAAAAGAACTTGAAAGAGGAAAGCTGATTTTTAGAAATGTGTCATTTCTCTCCTTTACCCATTGACCTCTTCTGTAAGACTTTTGTAACAAAGGGATAATTATTTACAAAAATGGCTCTAATCCTCAGAGAAGAGACCTGAGGATTATCAAAGATTTCTCGTGGAATAGAGAAGGTTTTGATTTCAGATGAAGGAGCAAGTTCTTCATCATTCAAGGTGTAGTTAGAGTCCCCAGTAAAACCAAAAACTTAAAACAGTCCTGTTGCCACATCTGGAGCTGGACATCCGAAGGAAATTTCCTTAGAACAAATAAGAAATCTGCATTCCTGTTTTATCCTAGATGATTTTGGGCCTGGTTCAAATCCCTGGAGGAACGTAGGGCACAGAGGTAAAGGGTCTGTCTGACCCGGTTCAGAGACAGGAAGCCAAGCCTCCTGTTGTCTTTCCGACCCAGGGCTCTTCCGCAACTCCCCAGTGCACTGACAAGTTGTGCAAACTCCAATCCAGGTTTGGGCAGCGGGGACAGGCAGGCTCAGAGGTGAGCCTCACTCACTCATTGGGGGCTATCACAGTTGGATCTACCAGTAAACTGATGTGCTTCCCTTCTCTCCTTGTTTCCTTCTAGGTCAGTTCCTCTTTCCCCCACTACCCCCTCCCGAGGTCCCAGCCAGCCTTGCAAGAAGATGCAGCTCAGACATGGCTTTTGCAATAAAACACAGGGCCCAAGGTCAAAACCTATTCCCACCCGCCGCCTCCTCTTTTCCTTACTCACCCATGGTTCCTCTGTTCTGGCCCTTACGTCGGGGCTTTTCGACCACAAGCCCTACAGACAGACTCCCAAGGAGCCTTTATTTCCCTGCTTCTCTCCCCTTCCACCCTGTCATCTTTGCTCTTATCCTCTGCATGAATATCTTTTTTCCCTCCCTCCCTCCCACCCCATCGTGGTCACCTGACTATCCCTCCCTCCTTCTGTAAATCTCAATCCCAGCATCCGGAGCTCAGCATCCTTCTGAATCACTCCCACCCACTGCCCAGATGGGATTCGAGTGCCTCCCTTGCTGGTTCCCAAATGTGTATTTCTATCCTTGTATCCTTGCACTCACCACACTTTTTACATTTCTGCTTGCATGCTCTCTGAGGGCAGTGACCATCTGCTTTCACATCCCTGGGACATAGCACTGTGCCTGGATTCTCAATAAATATTTGTTTGAATGAATGTAACACAAGCAAAAAATATCCCAACCCTTTCATTTAGCTAAAACAGCCATTGTTTGCATGTTAGTGACTTAAAACCCTTTCATGGGTTCTTTAACTGATGAAAGAAGCAACTGTTCTATTTTTTTTTCTCCTGACTCTCCTCATGAAGCACTGCCTCTTCTACTTTGTTCTTTCCACCAAAATCTACAAGTTCAAAGCCAATCTCTCCACTCAAAGGGTTAAGAGAGACTTGAGGTTGCAAGGGTTGCATGGTGCGAAATGCCATGACCGCACAGGAAGTACAGTCCTTGCAGATACACCAAAAAAAAGGGAGAAGGCTCTCACCACCTACAGTGCACGCGCTGCCACTGAGCAAAGGTGCCCTTGAAAACGCCACCGCCGCACTCTACGCCTCTCACCCCAACGGGAATTTGTGCTGCCCAAGGGGCGCATGAGATTCCCCTGGTGCTCCCTTCTTCTAGAATTCCTTCCCACTTTCTTTTGTTCTCTAAATCTCCATCCCTACCCACTCCTTCTCACCCTCGGCGGCCGTGACCTTCCACTGGAAAGATAGAGTCCAGCCCAGGAGTCCTCCCACGAGCTCACATCTCCACACGTGGCCCTGCCCTGCCCGTCTCGTCTGCACCCGCAGACTCTCCTCCTCTCCTGAGAAAGGCTAACGCTGCCCCCTGTGCACCAGATCCCAAGCCTGCCTGCCTCTTCTGGGACATTTCTTCAGCTCTTCTTTCCTCTCTCACGCAGTATCCATTTTTCCTTCTTATACTGGATACTTCTGTCAGATACAACATACTCTTTTCCTCCCATCTTAAAAAAGGAAAAGAAAGGAAGGAAGGAAAGAAAGAAGAAAGGAGGGGGGGAGGAAGGAAACCTATATTTTCTCTAAAACCTCACATTTTCTCCTCCCTTTCTAGCATTTTTTTCCCAGGAGCCCTCAGGAGCAGCGTTTTCAACTTAACCCTTTGTGTTGTGACTTGAATCTACACCAGTCACCCCTTTACCGTTAGAAGTCCATCAAGGTCCCCGACGCCCTCCACAATGCTAAAGCTATGGCTAAGTCTCTGGGTTCGGCTCATAGACATCGTAGCAGATTTGGCAAAGGCTATCTTTTTCTGATTCCTCCTCACTGGCTTGGAGGATACCACACATTCCCAGTTCATCTCCTGCTCACCTGGACACTCCATCCCGATCTTCCTTCCTGGCTCCCCTTCACTGCCCAAATCTCTAAATGTTCAAAGTACCCCAAATTCAGCCCTGGATTCTCTATACCCATTCCCTTGGTAATCTCCTCTAGATTTATCATTTGAAATACCATTTTATGCTAATGATTTCCAAAGATATCCAATAATATCTTAAATGTATCATATCTGGAACTAAACTCTCAACACATACCCCCAAATTAGCTCCTTTCTGTTTAATGGCAACTGAATTCCTCCAGTTGCTCAGGCCAAAACTCTTAGAGTCATCTTTAGATCCTTTTTCCATTTACCCTACATCAGCTCCGTCAGCCAATTCTGTTGACTCTGCTTACTTTTTGCCTTCATCAGCATCTTCTTTTATTATTAAAGGGCTCTAAGCCTCACACAACTACAGAAATTGAAAAGGAACCATGAACGCTATCAAGAATGACAAAGAAGGCAGAAGACCCCAAGAAAAAGCCACAGTTCTGCTTAACCCTCAGAAACCTCACCATTCCCTGTTCCCCTTGACGTGTCTCCCCACATCTGCTAATATTTCATTTTTGTACCTTTCACCCAGTTTCCACCAATGTTGCATCTTACAGATAACTGTAGCACGATGTCAAAACCAGGAAATCAACACCGGTGTGCGTGGATAGTACCATGTCATTTAACCATATATGGAGATTCCCACAAGCGCTACCACAAGCAAGATACAGAGCTATTCCATCGTCACGAAGATCTTTCTTGTGCTACCCTTTTATATTCACATCAACCTCTCCCATCCCTAACCCCTGCGAGTCACTAATCTGTTTTCCATCTCTTTCATTTTGTCATTTTGATAAAGTCATATAAATGGAAGCTTATTACATGTGATCCTTTGAGATTGGTGGTTTTCCACTCGGCATCATAGCTATGAAGTCCTTAGAAATCATTGCATGTATCAATAATTTGTTCCTTTATATTGCTGAGTAGTATCCTATGCTATGGCTGGTCCAAGGTTCTTTAACCATTTACTTATCAAAGGACATTTTGGTTGTTTCCAGTTTTCACTATTATATATAATAGTGCTGTGAATCATCCTGTACAGGTTTTTGTGTAGGTATGCCCAGGTGGCTCAGTCAGTTAAGCAACCAACCTTTGATTTGGGCTCAGGTCATGGGCTCAGATCGAGCCCCATGTCAGGCTCTGCACTGAGCATGGAGCCTGCTTGAGATTATCTCTCTCCCTCTCCCTCTGCCCCTCTCCCCTTCTCACTCTCTTCTCTGCTCTCTAAAAAAATAACAACAAAACAAAACAAAACACATAAGCATTCATTTCTCCGAGATAACTGCCCAGGAGTGCAATTGCTAGGCTACGTGGTAAGTGTATGTTTAGGGTTTCATGTTTGTTGTTCTTGTTTCATTTTAGAAACTGCCAAACTACTTTCCAGACTGACTGTACCATTTTACATTCTGAGATATTTCTAGACTCCAACCACTCCTCACCACCAGGAGAGCACCCTGATCCAAGTCCCAGTCCTCCCTCCCCTGGATCATTTTAATAGTGCCTTAACGGCCATCTCTCCTTCAGCCCAGGGTTTCTCCTACCCTTCAATCTACTTTTAGTCAGCAGCCAGAGTGAGCCTAGTGTAATGAAAATCAGGTTCTGTTACTCCCCTGGCTGAGACCATGCACTAGCTTCCCATGGCACCTTGAGTAAAGCCAAATTCCTTACCATGATAGAATGTCATTTTCCCTCTTCTCTGACTCTATTCCCCATTATTCTCCCCATCACTCACTCCTCTGCAGCTATGACAATGGCCTCCTTGCTCTGCTGACACATGACAGGCGCTCTCTTGTCAGCTTCACATTTGCTGTTCCCTTTTCCCAAAAAGCTCTTCCACACAGCTCATTCTCAAACTCCTCCAAGTCTTTATTGAAACATTCCTCCCACTTAGGCTTGTCTAGCCATCCTACGCCCCCACAGCACACGTGACTTGCCTTGGTGACCATCTCGTACCTTTCACTAGAATGCAAGCACTCGGAGGGCAGGGATTTGGTCAGTTTTGCTCCCTACCAAATTCCCAGTGTCTGAAATAATTCCTGGCACATAATAGATGCTCAATAAATATGTTTTAAGTGAATGGATGGGTAGAGGAGTGAACAATCACTAACTAGAAAAAGATAATTGCCAGCATCCCATATTTGTTCACACTGTTCCTGTGTGGGGCGCCATTCTAAACACATTGAAATGGAGGTCAGAGCAAAACATTTATAAATGTTCCCAGGAAATAACAACAAATGCATGTTTGTGAATGGCCACATTAATAACGCACTGGGCTACTGGGCTAGAGTCCTTGCCTGTATCCATCTCTAGAACAAAACTCTGGAGCTGGCCACATTCTGAAATGTCCTATCAGAACACACAGCTCAGGAGGCCACAAGCCCATTCCCTGAAAACCTAGAGAAGAAGGCCACATACCATCCACAGCCACCCTGTGGTTGTCAATCCAACACAGACAGACTCCTTCACTCCTGGAATGACTGATTCTCAAAGCCTGAAAGAAGAAAATCTCACCTCATTACCCACTGCATTCCACTTGGAGCCAAACTGATGCTTGGTAAGAGAGAGAATTTAACCAAAAACAACAGGCAAAGAGTTCACAGCAGGTGTAAGAAAGCTCAAAGCCAAGAAGGAGAGCTTGCTAATAGGCCAACGGGTACCATTGCATGGTATGGACTTGCTAGAAAAAATATTATAAGCAAAGTTATTTCTACTTGGCTTACTGATGTCAATTGCTTTTTTTTTTTTTTTTTTTTTTGAGTGCTTGCTATGGAAATAGCCAGTAACAATATAGTACATATTACATACCAAAGACTATTCTAAGCACTTTACACATATTAACTCAACCAATCCCCTTCAATACCATGAAGAGGTAGACACTGTGATGGGCCCCAGGTTACAGAGAGGTGTAGCCTCATCTCCAAAGACACACAGCCAACAAGTGAGGCCCCGAGCCTCCCAAACCCGAGCAGCCTTGCTCCAGAATTGTGTTCTACACTTTGCCTCTTCACTTTGTGTTAACATCTGAGCTAAAATATGTCACCCTCGTTATCTTGTTAAATGTTTAAGACCACCCAAGAGGGACTGGATAGCTGAAGTAAGTAGCCTGCTAAGTGGTAGAGAGGGTTTCCAATTCAGGGAGGCTGACTCTTAAAGCCCATCCTTCTACATTTTCTACACCAAACTCTGGAGGGAAGGGAGGGTGCTGTCCATGGGCTGCTCATCTTCATGGACTTTGTCCCAGCCTACAGTGCTATACACACCCTAGCTAGCTTCCCCTTCCTCTTTCCTTTAAATCACCTTTCTCTCAGTCATGTTGGAAAGGAAATGCATTGGTCTATTACTGAGACTCCCTTTGACAGAGTCTCCTCCTTACCTCAAAAGAAGTTTTATCTGTCAGGCTTCAGAGGCCAAGATAAGAATCTCAGAAAACATTATGGAAATGCTTTTAATGGGGGTGGTCTCTTTCCGGTAGACCACAAATCACATCCTCTGAGTGCTTGTCTTTACCTACAAGCAAAGCTGGCAAAACCACAGTAGGCCACACTGCCTGTGTGATCTCTGACAAGTCACGTCATCTCTCTGAACCTCAGTTTCCAATGCATGAAAGGAGATTAAAAATATAGCTACTCTGTGGGGTGTGCAAGAGGCTTCTTTGAGTCACATACAGAAAGCAGCATTTAGAAAAGTTCTTGGCACAAAGTGAGTGCTATGTAAATATTTGCTATTATTACCACTCTTATTAAATGTCCTGTGCACTGTCCCTCCCGGCAAGGCAGCCTCAAGGAAGGAGGAAGGAGACTTTCTCCCCTCCTCCATTCCCAAACTCCTCTCATCTAGAAATCCTTCCTGCCACTGGTTTTCAAGAAAGCTTGTTTTCTGCCTCGTGGAGTGGAGAATTGGGTTGACTTAATATTACTTGCTATTCATATAGTGTTTTTCTTCCTTAAAAGACCTCTGTGCAACCAACATTACTTTGCATGAGACCAAACAAAGAAAGATTCTTTAAAAGGAAGTTTTTGAAAGAAATGTTTTGGGCCTCGTTTTCAGGAGTAGCCAAGCTGTTTAAAGTCTGCTTACTGTGAGAAATGTGACACAAACTACCCCAGAAAAGAATTTCCACAGGACAAGGAAATGGACTTTGTTCAAATGTAAAAAAAAAAGGGGGGGGAGCTATTTTACATTTATCAGCATTTGAGAGTAAATTTGCATTATTCTGAATGTTTTGCATGCTGTTCCTTCAGCTTCTTTTAAAAGGAATTTAAGAGAAGAAAAAAAACAAGAGAACAGTGCAATAAAAGGAAGGCCTCCTTTGCTTCTATAACTCCCACCAAGGAGATTTAGCAAAAACAGACCACTAAGCAGTGCTATCCCCTCTCGTTGCCCAATCCACTGATAATCTTCACCTCACCTGATGGAAACTTCTATGCTTCCTCCTACTTTTGCATGGGATTGTTCATCTTCCTCATTCAGAAGCTATTTCCCACAGCATGAATTTTATTTTTTTTTAAGATTTTATTTATTTATTTGACAGAGAGAGAGAGATTACAAGTAGGCAGAGAGGCAGGCAGAGAGAGAGGGAGAATCAGGCTCCCTACTGAGCAGAGAGCTCAACGTGGGGCTTGATCCCAGAACGCTGGGATGAATTTGAAATTATCCTCATTTAACTCTTGCCTCACCATGCTCTGAGAGAAGCTCTGAAAGTTATAGACAGGAAACACGTCCTGCTCCCTATTCCCTACCTGTATATGTGCTTCCATAGTTATCTATTGCAGTGACTCCAACAGTACAATACATGTTGCAACTTTCCATTCAATGAGAGGATTTGCTCAGGAAATTATGAAAGAAACCAGATAAACGGCTAAACATGTGCATGGTCAGAGACAAAGAGATTTTCCTAAACAAGATACCCTAAGATATTCCACTTCCAGGGGGCTTGAGGGCAAGACCTCCTGCTCCCTACACTGAGGGATCAGTACCTGGCCAGGAACTCCCCTCAACTTACCAGTTGGATTAAAAGATTGGCTTTTGGACCAACGCACTTTTCCACTCCAGATGTCTGGACTGTATTTGACATAAAAGACACTGAACTACTAACTGTTGGGGCGCTGTGATTCTGCCCTACAAGTAAGACATGCTCAGCTGGTGTCCCCATCTCGGGTGACAGGTCAGTGGGGTCTGATGGGAGCCACCACCTCCTCCCTGGCAACGGCTCTCACACATGCCCTTGATTGTTCCTTCTGCCTGCTCTGAGGAGACTGCCCTCCTTCAGCAAATGGTGGAGCAATTGCTTTGACATCCTGTTATCACACATCCTGTTCCCAGACACAGATAAGAAGACCTGTGTCCAAGTAAGCAGAGTGCTGTCGCGTTTTCTTCATTAGATTGAGTGATTAAGTTGCCTAATTATATGTGTGTCGATAAGCCCATGGTGGCCAGATCCATACAGTTGGGCAGGATTTGTGTTGCTGGTTGAATCCAGAGAACACATGAGCTGGCGGATGCTGAGTTTTGCATTTTATCCCTAGAGCTCTTCTTGGTTCCACGAGCTCTCTTCGAAGTCAGCGCTCTTTGGTTTTGATCATTAGCATGCTATCGTAATAACGCCAGAGCCATTAACAGGTTCATTTGTCAATTAATATCACTCAATCCCATGGCACAGCCTGTACTCACTCTAGTCAACTTTCCCGGAGATAACTATAGGTTACCCAAAAGACCAACTTAAGAAAAAGTGACTAGATCAGCATAAATCCACCACCCCAAGAGATAAAGCAATTCAAAGGCACCATGGGGGGGTGTCATTTTTCTTATGTAAGCAGCTGCATTGCATACAGAATTGCTCCCTAAGAGTGCCTATTTATGTAAAACCAGTATTTACGTAAAACTGTAAACCAGCACCTGTACTAAACCTAATATGTGTAATTAATACACACAGTGTCAAAAGTTCAGAGTCTAAAAGTTCACACAAGTAACGACATCACCATAACCAAAGCTTTTGTGGATTTTCTCTAGGGTCTCAAAGCATACAAAGCAATGACACCGGCTCTGCCCCCGGAGTTATTGTGACAATATTCAGCATTCCATCAGAATTTATTCTATTAATAAACTAGGGATGAACACTACTGGCCAATGTAGATCATTACTTCTCATATCAAAACAGCCAGAAGGGCAGATGTCCCGGCCAAGAGTGTGGCCCACCCTGTCACAGAGGCGGATATATCCATATCAAGAAGATGAATTAGTCAAGCTTTCTTTGCCAAAGGCCGTGGATTACTCAAATCATGCAACTAAATTCCCCGGTTCTAAGAATCTCTGTAGTTGTCTGTACGGGTAAGATGCACTTGCTGTGGACACCAGCATTCAGCTGTTTACTGAGTTCAACAAATAGGTATTAACTGTCTAATTCAAGCTTAGGAATACAATATCCTCCTGGAGCTCAAATTTTAGACAAACATTGATCAAAGAATTATATAAATACATATGAAATCCCGCTTGAGACAAACGCTATGAATGAATGGTACAGAGTCCTAAAAGAGCAGAAAAATAATCTGAATGTATCAGTATTTTTATTATGGTGAGCAGGTAGAAATCAATGTACTATTTAACTTTCAGAATTCTTGTAGAGATTAAATTTGATATACACAAAAGCATGTTTTGAAACTCTACATCCTTGCTGAACTCTGTCTTTGAAACTAACAATACACTACATGTTAGGTAATTGAATTTAAATAAAATAATTTTTTTTAAGTAAAAGAAAATCTACATACTTAGAAAATAAGGATCTGTTTACTATAGTGAATGGGCTAAGCTATGATCAGAATAAGTAATAAATAAAATTTTGGTGACTAAATACATCCAAAGATTAGTTCTCACTAAGGCAAAAGCACCGGCAAGTGTGGCAGCTCCCCACGGCAGCTCCCTTCAGGCAGGAAATCATCTTCGAATTCCAGAGCGTCTCAAGGTGTGGTTTCTAGATCACATGGCGACAAAGGCCCATAGGGCGAGGGACTGCAGGGTCATGTACTGGCTCCTGCATGTAACGTCTTACCACGAGGGTGCTAGTAAATGTGGGGGAACATGGGTATTCGGTGAATATTTCTACCATGAGTGGGAAGAGCGTGGTTCTTGATCAGAGTGCTCTGACTTTTTTGAGACCATTTTTCATGGATCAAACAGAAAGGGTCCTTCAAGCTATCTCACAAAGTTAAGAGGACCTGAGAAGAACTTTATTGTCTGCAAAGAGCCAGAGAAAAGACTATTGCTGCTATTTCTACCACAACCACCAATGACAGCAACACCAAAGGAAAGCATACCAACTGAATGGAAGCATGATGGGCCTGGACTAGTTTCTGCCAATGGAACAAGCCTGCCAGTCTGGCTGGGCACCTAGTGACTGGCAGCACCCTGCAACCATGTCCCTTGGGGACAGAGTAGGAAACAGCACTGGAGCAAACCGGTGCAGACCCTGGCCCTTCCCCATCTTCTCAGAAAACAAAATTTGACTTCTGGGTCCCTGCATGTTTACCTAGTGAGCTAGTCTAAAATTGCTGACTTGGGCTAACAGACCCAGTTACCAAAAAAAGCTAAATACACCTAGTACTTTCTTATCCTGAATAATATTATCCTGGGTTAGAGAAGAGGTATATTACTTGTTTAACTGCTATTATTGGTCCCTGTCTGACCATTATGGAGCCAATGGCCTTGATCTAAATTACAGAACCTTCTTTACCTAACTAAAAACCAAGAAACCCATAAAGAAGCAATTCCTGGTTCTCATTAGGGCTCCCAATTGTCTTTGGTAAGATGGAAACTCAGGGGGTGCTTAGCTATTTGAGAAATGTTGTATTTACTTAGACTCTTCGAAGCGTCAGTCCTCAGCACCAATATATCTGCTTAATATGCTCCGCTTACTGCTTTGGTGATGGATACAACCATTAAGAGCACAGCATGACAAATGTATATTTGGACCTTGTGAAAATCATGTCAGGCTTTTTATCAAGAGTTCTAGTTGTCTGTCTGCCTGTGCAGCTCTTCACAGCCAGCGTGAAGAGGCAACATGTGATAATATTAAAGGCAATGCTAAAATTTTTTTAAAAAAGAATGTTTCTATAAAAACAAGTGAAAGAGAATGAAATGAAAGTAACCATTTGTAAGAAAGTCTCAGAGTGAGGAGGAGCAAGATGGTGGAGGAGTAGGAGACCTAAATATTATGGGGTTCCAGGAGTTCAGCTAGATAGTTATCAAACCATTCTGAACACCTACAAACCCAACAGGAGATTGAAGAGAAGAAGAGCAGCAATTCTAAGAACAGAAAAGCGGCCACTTTCTGGAAGGTAGGACAGGTGGAGAAGTGAATCTGAGGCAATATATGGGAAGACAAATCATGGCGGGAGAGGCCAGCTCCCAGCAAGCGGTAGAGTAGTGGAGCACAAAATCAGAACTTCTAGAAGTCTCCTCCACTGAGGGACGTCATAAGCAACGGGTGGGCCCCTGGGGGGGACAGTGTGTCTCTGGACCTATGGGGTCACAAAAAGACTAGGGTGTCTGAGTGTGGCAGAGCTCCCAAGTATCAGAGTGGGGAAGCCAGCTACAGAGACAGAGCCGAGCAATGGGCTCTCAGCTTGGGATTCCCTTAAACTGTGACCCGAGGCACAGTTGGGCCACTGCTCTTCGAGCAGGGATGCCACAGTGGCAAATCCGGGAGACTCACCTTCCTCCTCTGGGAGGTGTGGCGTGGGAGCACGCTGCAGAAATCTGCTGGGTTTGGAGACTCCAAATGAGGCCATGTGTCAGAGATAGAAATGCTCGGTCACAGGCCGGGTGAGCTTGGAATGCAGTGAGAGACGAGGGAGACAGGAGGGATTGACTGCTTTTCTCCAAGGGCACACTGAGGAGTGGGGCACTGAGCTCTTGGCTCCTACAGGCCGGAGATTGGGAGGCCGCCATCTTCATTCCTGTCCTCCAGAGCTGTACAGAAAGCACTCAGGGAACAAAAGCTCCAAGAGCGAACCCCAGCAGATTACTTAGCCTGGCCCCTGGCAAGGGCGGTGCAATTCCACCTCAGGCAAAGACATTTGAGAATCATGGCAACAGGCCCCTCACCCAGAAGATCAGCAAGAACATCCATCCAAGACCAAGTTTACCAATCACTGAGAACTACAGAACTCCAGAGATAGGGGAATACAGCACATAGAATTCATGGCTTTTCTCCCATGATTCTTTATCTTTCAAAGTAAAATTTTTTTAATTTCATTTTTTTCTTATTCTATTTTTTAAAATTTTTCCTCTTTCCTATTTTAACCTTTTTTTAACTATTTTATCTTATCAATACCTTTTTAAAAAATCTTTTTCATTGTTATAGTCATATTCTCTCCCTTCATTGTATTTAACCTTATTTTTTATAAACATATAGGTTGTGTTGTTTTGTTTTGTTTTGTTTTGTTTTGTTAATTTTGGGACATAGTTTCTTCTAATAGATCAAAATATACCCTAAATCTAGCACATGGCTTTGTTCTAGTTTCCAGCCTGATCACATTCTTTCCCCATTTTGTTTTTCTTTTTCAACCAACTTCTTCTTTTATCAATTCCTTTTTTAGAACCTTTTTTAATTTTCATCTTTACACTCATATTCCATCCCTTCAATATGTTTACCCTTATTTTTGTATATGTATAAGTTTTCCTTTCTTTAAAATTTTAGGAGACAGTTTCTTCTAACAGACCAAAATACACCCACAATCAAGTGTGTGACTTTGTTCTATTCACCAGTCTAATATATATATTACATATATTATATATATATATATATATATATATATATATATATATATATATATATTCCCCCACCCCATTCTTCTCCCCCTGCTTTCAGGTCTTTTCCAATTTGGTTAGTGTATATTTTTCTGGGGTCATTGCTACCCTTTTAGTATTTTGTTCTCTCATTCATCTATTCTTATCTGGATAAGATTACAAGGTGGAAAAACTCACCTCAAAAAAAAAGAACAAGAGGAGGTACAGATGGCTAGGGACCTTATCAATACAGACATTAGTAAGATGTCAGAACTAGAGTTCAGAATGATGATTATCAAGGTGCTAGCTGGGTTCAAAAAAGCATGGGAGATAATAGAGAATCCCTTTCTGGAGAAATAAAAGAACTAAAATCTAACCAAGTTGAAATCAAAAAGCTATTAATGCGGTACAATCAAAGCTGGAGGCTCTTACTGCTAGGATAAATGAGACAGAAGAGAGAATTAGTAATAGAGAAGACTAAATGAAGGAGAATAAAGAAGCTGAGAAAAAGGGAGATAAACAACTACTGGACCACGAGGGGAGAATTCAAGAGATAAGTGATATCATAAAACAAAACAATATTAGAATAATTAGGATCCCAGAAGAAGAAGAAAGAGAGGGGCAGAAGGTATATTGGAGCAAATTATAGCAGAGAATTTCCCTAATTTGGTGAAGGGAGCAAGCATCAAAATCCAGGAGGCACAGAGAACTCCCCTCAAAATCAATAAAAATAGGTCCACACCCCATCATCTAACTTGCAAGTCTCAGTGACAAAGAGAAAATCCTGAAAGCAGCTTGGAACAAAGAGGTGTGTAATATACAATGGTAGAAATATTAGATTGGCAGCAGACCTATCCACAGAGACCAGACAGGCCAGAAAGGACTGGCATGATACATTCAGAGCACTAAACAAGAAAAATATGCACCTAAGAATACTATATACTGCTAAGCTGTCATTGAAAATAGAAGGAGAAATAAAAAGCTTCCAGGACAAAAAAAAAAAAACTAAAAGAATTTGTAAACACCAAACCAGCCCTATAGGAAATATTGAAAGGGGTTCTCTAAGCAAAAAGAAAGCCTAAAAGTAACAGACCAGAAAGGAACAGAGACAATATACAGTAACAGTCACCTTACAGGCAATACAATGGCAGTAAATTCCTATTTTTCAATAGTTACCCTGAATGTAAATGGGCTAAATGCCCCAATCAAAAGATACAGGGTATCGGAATGGATAAAAAAAAAAAAATAAGACCCATAGATATACTGTCTGTAAGAAACTCATTTTAGACCTAAAGACACCTCCAGATTTAAAGTGAGGAGGTGGAAAACAATTTACCATGCTAATGGACATCAAAAAAAAGCTGGGGTGACAATCCTTACATCAAATAAATTAGATTTTAAGCCAAAGACTATAATAAGAGATGAGGAAGGACACTATATCATACTTAAAGGGTCTGTCCAACAAGAAGATCTAATAATTTTAAATATCTGTACTCCTAACATGAGAGCAGCCAATTATATAAACCAATTAATAACAAAATCAAAGGAACATATCAACAATAATACAATAATAAAGGGGACTTTAACACCCCCATCAATGAAATGGACAGGTAATCTAAGCATAGGATCAACTGGGAAATAAAGGCTTTAAATGGCACACTGGACCAGATGGACAGCACAGATACATTTGGAACATTCCATCCCAAAGCAACAGAATACACATTCTTCTCTAGTGCACATGGAACATTCTCCAGAATAGATCACATCCTGGGTCACAAATCAGGTCTCAAAAGGTACCAAAAGATTGGAATCCTTCCCTGCATATTTTCAGACCACAATCTTTTGAAACTAAAACTCAACCACAAGAGGAAAGTTGGAAAGAACTCAAATACATGGAGGCTAAAGAGCATCCTACTAAAGAATGAATGAGTCAACCAGAAAATTAAAGAAGAATCTAAAAAACTCATGGAAACAAATGAAAATGAAAACACAACTGTTCAAAATCTTTGGGACGCAGCAAAGGCAGTACTGAGAGGAAAGTATATAGCAATACAAGCCTTTCTCAAGAAACAAGAAAGATTTCAAGTACAAAACCTAACCCTACACCTAAAGGAGCTGGAGAAAGAACAGCAAAGAAAGCCTAAACCCAGTAGGAGAAGAGAACTAATAAAAATCAGAGCAGAAACCAATGAAACAGAAGTCAAAAGAATACTGGAATAAATCAACGAAACCAGGAGCTGGTTCTTTCAAAGAATTAATGGCCAGACTTATCAAAAAGAAAAGAGAAAGGACCCAAATTAATAAAATCATGAATGAAAGAGGAGAGATCACAACCAACACAAAAAAAGTACAAACAATTATAAGAACATATTATGAGCAACTATACACCAACAAATTTGATAATCTGGAAAAATGGATGCATTCCTAGAGACATATAAACTACCAAAACTGAACCAGTTAGAAATACAAAACCTGAACAGACCCATAACCAGTAAGGAGATTGAAGCGGTCATCAACAATCTCCCAACAAACAAGAGCCCAGAGCCAGACGGTTTCCCAGGGAACTTCTACCAAACATTTAAAGAAGAATTAATACCTATTCTCCTGAAACTCTTCCAAAAAACAGAAATGGAAGGAAAACTCCCAAACTCTTTTTATGAGGCCAGCATTACATTGATTCCAAAACCAGACAAAGACCCCATCAAAAAGGAGAATTACAGACCAATATCCTTGATGAACACGGATGCAAAAATTCTCACCAAAATACTAGCCAAAAGCACCCAACAGTACATTAAAAAGATTATTCACCATGACCAAGTGGGATTTATTCCTGGACTGCAAGGTTGGTTCAACATCCACAAATCAATTAATGTGATACAATATATTAATAAAAGAAAGAACAAGAACCATATGATACTCTCAATAGATGCTGAAAAAGCATTAGACAAAGTACAGCATCATTTCTTGATCAAAACTCTTCACAGTGTAGGGATAGAGGGTACACACTTCAATATCATCAAAGCTATCTATGAGAAAACCACAGTGAATATTATTCTCAATGGGGAAAAACTGAGAGCTTTCCCCCTAAGGTGAAGAACACGGCAAGGATGTCCACTATCACCACTGCTATTCAATATAGTACATAGTGCAGCCACTCTGGAAAACAGTATGGAGGTTCCACAAAAAGTTGAAAATAGAGTTACCCTATGACCCAGCTCACTACTGGGTATTTACCCTAAAAAAAAAACGAATGTAGTGATCCGAAGGGGCATGTGCACCCGAATGTTTATAGCAGCAATGTCCACAATAGCCAAACTATGGAAAGAACCTAGATGTCCATCAACAGATGAATGGATAAAGAAGATGTGATACACACACACACACACACACACACACACACACACACACAATGGAATACTATGCAGCTATTAAAAAAACTCCAAATCTTGCTGTTTACAATGACGTGGATGGAACTAGAGGGTATCATGCTAAGTGAAATAAGCCAATCAGAGAAAGATAATTATCATACTATCTTTCTTTTTTTTTTTAAAGATTTTATTTATTTATTAGGAAAGAGAGAGAGTGAGAGAGAGCATGAAGGGAGAAGGTCAGAGTGAGAAGTGGACTCCCCATGGAGCTGGGAGCCCGATGTGAGACTTGATGCCGGGACTCCAGGATCGTGACCTGAGTCGAAGGCAGTTGCTTAACCAACTGAGCCACCCAGGTGCCCCACATGATCTTTCTGAGATGAGGAATTTAAGAGGCAGAGCAGGGGTCGTGGGGGGAAGGGAGGGAAAAAATGAAACAAGATGGGACCAGGGAGGGAGACAAACCATAAGGGACTCTTAATCTCAGGAAACAAACTGAGGGTTGCTGAGGAATTGGGGGGGGAAGGGATAGGGTGGCTGGGTTATGGACGTTGGGGAGGGTATGTGCTATGGTGAGTGCTGTGAATTGTGTAAGACTGATGATTAACAGACCTGTACCCCTGGGGCAAATAATACATTATATGTTAATTAAAAAAAAAAGAAAAAGTCTCAGAAATCCCAAAGATCAAAGATTTTTAAAAAATCCAAAGGCTTGGGAGATTAATTTAACCACTACAAAAAGATGATTCTGAGGAAAAACAACCTACAAGATCAATTAAAAAATAAATGGCTGTCCCAGAAAAATAGAATAAAATTGAGAATGCTGAGAAGATAGAAATGATATGGTAAACAAAACTGCATTTACTTACTTCTAAAAAGGTTTATAGCCACAAGGTATATTATCATTAAAGGGTACTACAGTGACTCAAACCAAATTAAAACATGAAAAAAATGAAAAACAGAAACACGACATTCATGTTGTCTGTTAAGAGAAGTTAAAGAATTTTGGAGGCTTTCCTACAAAAATAAAGCTTGAGAAATCACACAAAGAAAAGAGATTCGCTAAGTGACCTTTTCATTGTTATTGGTAGAGATTCATTCTTACCTAATAGTAGATTGTCTGCTTTTTGCTTATTTTATGACAACGGTCTATTATGTCGTATTACGAAAATAAATATGTTGAGACATTTCCAAATGTTCTGGTGCATGTGTGCTTCTGTACGTGTGAGTGGTGGGAGGCATGAGTAGTGTGTGTGACCAGCGTGTGTGCTTGAGCATGTGCAGATCTGTGGTTGTGTGAGAACATGTGTGTATGATGTGGCACGTATGTGTGAATGTGTGAGTCTATGGGACAGCATGCATTGAGTGTAGGGGGTGTGACTGAGGATATGTGTGTCTATGCAAGTCTGTGTGAGTGTTTGTGCGAGTATGTCTGTAAGCGGGGGAGGGGTGATGATGTGTGAAAGTGTGTATGAGTGGATACGTAGGCATGTATGTATGCATGCGTGTGGGCATGTGTGAGCATAGGTAGGAGGCTGCTGCTCACAGCAGAACACTGCTAATAAACCCAAGGAGTGAGGCATTTCCATGGCCTGGAAGGAGACAAAAAGTACAGGTAGCTAAAGGGTAATCAGCATAGCAACTTGCTTCTTCTGGGATCCCTCACCGGAACCACATTCACCACAGAAGTCATTTACTGCGTGGTCCTCTGGAGGCCGAGGCCTGCCTTCCCGTCCTTCCGCTCACTGTTCTTTTCATCCTTATTAGCTCAAGAAGGTAAAAGGAACTCCAGGAGTATCTCTCACAAGCTCCCCACCAGGTCTCTCTCTTTTCCAGGCACCCTGCCTCCTCTGTGAGGAAGGTGCCGCCCTCCACTTGTTCACCCAGGCCCCCGACGTCTTCCAAGCTTGACACGTTCACTCGAGAGACCTTCCCTCCCCAGCTTCCCCTGACTCCGACCTCTCTCTCAGCTCTCAAGAATAACATTTACATTTTGAATGATGTACCGAATGGAATCATCTGTACAAAGAGATTAAATCACATGGCTATCTACACAGGGCGATGTTAAGAATTATAATAGTTAACTTTTATTGAGTACCTTTTGTGTATGTGCCAGCCACCCTACTAAGCTTTTTATCTACATCTCAATTAATTGTCACCACATTCCTTTGACCTGGCTACAGTCACGACTTTCATTTTAAATATAGGAGAGTGAAATCCAGACTAAGTTTAGGTAACTTGTCCAAAGTCTACTCTCTCTTTCTCTCTCTTTGTTCTCTGTTATTCATACTCAGTAAATTCTACTGATGTGTCCTCAAACTCACTGATTTTAGCCTGTCTTCTCTAGTCTACTACTGAGCCCATCCAATGAGTTTTTACCTTGGTTATTATATTTTTCAGTTCTATAATTTCCATTTGGTTCCTTTTTTATAACTTCTGGCTTCTTGCCCAGATTTTCTAACTTTTCGTTTGTTTCAAGAAAATTCGTTCCTTGCAAAGCATTTTTACAGGGCTGCTGTAAGTTGTGAGATCATATCAAAATGTGATTCATCCCAGCGTTGGCATCTGTTGATTGTCTTTTCTCATTCATGTTTTGATCTTTCCGGATCTTGGTATGACACATGACTTTCTATTGCATGCTGGGCATTTTGGAGAGTTTATGATGAGACACTGTATCCTAGATTACCTTGTTCCTAGCAGGCAGGCCCCCCAGTGAGGTGTAATGCAAGATGGGATGGGTGTGGTATGTTCAAATGCCCTGTGGGCCCAGCCAACACCATCAGAGCAAGAGAAAAGCACTGACTCACACTGCCTCCCTGCAGACAGGGGCATTTCTATTCAGTTCTCCTTCTGTCTGATTGATGCCTTCTTGCTGAAAGTGGGGCACTAACTCCTACCCCTGAGCTCAGCTGCCACCAGGGGAGGGAGGGAAGGGAAATGCAGTGCCAGCAAGCCCTGCCTCCCAACATCTAATCCCGTCTTATTGCTACTGGAAAGAGCAGAGGCTCAGCTCCCCACTGGGGAAAGCAGAGTGCTGATTGGCCCCAGGGTGCACTGCCTCTGTCCCACTGCTGGTGAAAAGGAAGACTCGGGTCAGCACTGGGTCCTACTGACCCTCCCCTGACCAATTTGCACTGCCTGGTTCCTCTGGGCAGAACATGGGAGATCAGTGGCCCACCTGGTCCCGCCAGCACCAGCCAGTGGGAGAATCAAGGCACATAGCCTGCTTCCTCCACGCACCGGATAGAAGGTTAACTTCCTGCTCAGTCCTGCTGATGCCTCCCTGTGGGGTTATGGGAACATGCTGCCTGCTTCCACACAGCCCAGGGGTAGAAGATAGAGGGATCATTCTGCCACTGGTGTTTGACGCTTGACTAGAGTAGGGTAGATATTTTCAAAATGCTTCCTGGTCCTTTGCCAAGGGGTAACAGAGTCTTTCTGGAGCTTTTCATGCCTGTCTTTCTAGATGGTTCTGGTTTGGAGGCTTCTGAAGGGCCTATACAAAGTATAGAAATGGCTGGTATCCCAGAAAACCACCACATGTCGTTTCTCAAGTCCTGTGGTCTCAGAAGGCCCTTCTTTGTTTACCTTTCAGGGACTTCCTAGGCTTGTTCGTTGTATTACATCCAGAGATGTTTAGTTATAAGGAAGGGGTGGGGGGAGAAACCTTATAGAAATGAGGCTACCTCCTCTTGGTGGAACTGGAATATTCCAAGGTATTATAAACTCTAAATGGTGAGACCAGAATTTGAACCATGAAATCTAGTCAAAGAAATTATTATTTTAATTGTCATGCTAACACTAGTCATACTAGAAATTCTATGCGTATTAGTTTGCTAGGGCTATCATAACAAAATACCAGAGACTGGTTGACTTAAACAATAAGAATTTTCTCCCAATTCTGAAGCCTAGAAGTCTGAGATCACGGTGTCAACAAGGGAGGTTTCTTCTGAGACCTCTCTTCTTGCCTTAAAGATGGCTGCCTTTTCCCTGCGTTTTCACATGGTCTTCCCTCTGCGTATGTCTCTTTTGTAAACTAGTCATACTAGATTAAAGCCCACAACAAGGACCTCATTTAAACTTAATCACCTCTTTAAGACCCTATCTCCAAATACAGTCGCACGCTGAGGCACTGAGGATTAGGACTCCAACACATGAATCGGGGTCGGGGGAAGACTCAATTTAGCCCATAACAATATGCCATAGTGTATAAAGCAGTATATTACATAAAGCTAAGATATTATAAATGTATATTATATGTGAGAAAAGTAGCCTAAATGTATAATTGGTTCTTGGCCTCGGGGTGACTTCACCAATTTGTACATTAACCATAATCAATACCCACTTTGGCCCTTTTCCTTAGTACTATGGCAGGCATACATTATAGCTACTCGAAGCTGTGCAAAGGGAGAAGCTATTGCCCTCTCTGAGACACTCTGGTTGAGAAACAGGAAATCCATTGGTTCAACCTGCCCTTTTCCTCCAAAGACACCCCACAGCCTGACTTTTCACCCCCTGCCCTATCAAGGGGAGGTTCCTGGAGACTGTCAGTGCCCCTTCACAGCTTGTGGGGGTGATTGGCAAGCTCAGCCCAGACCCCAGTGCCCCATTCCCACAGTTACTCCAAAAACTTGATTGTCTGAACTACAGTGACATCCAAGTACATGGAAGAATCTTAGCAATGTCATGTTCAATTTATTTTTTTTATGTTAAGTTTGCCACCTGGTAATTAGTTTTTGATGTAGTGTTCAATGATGCATTAGTTGTGTAGAACAGCCAGTGCTCATCACAACACGAGCCCTCTGAATACCCATTGGCCAGTTGGTTAAGCAACCGACTCTTGGTTTCGGCTCAGGTCATAGCGCCGGAGTCTTGGGATGCAGCCCCGTGTTGGGCTCTGCATTCTGTGCAGAGTCTGCTTGGGAGTCTCCCTCTCTCTCTGCCCCTCTCATTCATGCTCTTTCTCTGAAATAAATAAATAAGTCTTAAAAAAAAAAAAAAGAGTTGACCTTAGTCCAAAATTGGCTAAGATTCCAGATTCTTTTTTTTTTTTTAAAGATTTTATTTATTTATTTGAGAGACAGAGAAAGTGAGAGACCATGAGAGGAGAGAAGGTCAGAGGAAGAAGCAGACTCCCCGCGGAGCCAGGAGCCCGATGTGGGACTCGATCCTGGAACCCAAGGATCATGACCTGAGCCAAAGGCAGTTGCTCAACCAACTGAGCCACCCAGGCACCCGATTCCAGATTCTTGATTGCTTTCCTCTCCTTTCTCATTCCTCCAACTAATGAAGAATGAACTCTACTTCTCCAAGGATGTTATCATTTTCCTACTTAGAAAAGTTTAGTTTCTCACCGCCCAAGCTGAAAAATAGCAGATCAGTAATCACTGAGTTATAGCCTCAGCATTTGCTACCTGAGGAATTTTCCAAAAATAGGAACTCCCAGCCCTAACCCCAGAGATTCTGTTTCAGTAGCGGGAACAAGGTCTGAGACTCTGTATTTTATGCTCTGTATCCTGGGAAGCTGTCTTGCCTTCAGTGTCTTGGCCATCAAGGATGCTTGATACATTGCTATCACTGCACACCCTAAAACTTCCCTTTATCCTTTTAGTCCTTCTTCAAAAATCTTTACTGTTCCCATTCTTGTTGGCCAAATCGAAATCCTCTACCCACATTTCAAGGCCTTCTACAGTCTGGTGCCACCCAATGATCCAAATGTATCTTGCACATTCTCCAAAGGCAAATTAAGCACAGGCAGGCCAGTCCTCCCCACCACCAACGTGGAGCTCATTGGTGCCTCTGGCCTTTCTGTGCAATCCTTGTCTGGAAAGACTTCTTCTCTCCCTTCTACCCCTCCAGATCCACATCCACATCCACATCCAGATCTTTCCAGTCCAGATTCAAATCTTTCCTTCCACATAAGCCATTTCTGATTTCTTCCCACTTCTTCAACAGCACATGGTAGCCCCTAAGGAATTCCTATGAAGTGACTGATGTATTCCCTAATTTCTCTCTTTACAGATAGTAAACCTCCCGGGAATTGAAAGTTATTTTTTTCTTCTATATCACTTGTGGATTATGTTGAAACTTGTGGACACTTAGGATAATGTCAATACAATGCTCCCGTCTACACACTGTCCTTCTTACTTTGTCCCAGGCCGATGCCTGAGCCACTCTGTTGGTAGCAAGACATCTCACCACTGACCCTATTCAATGGAGCAAGACTGACTCTAATCCAAACAAAGCCAATGAGATCCTTCTGAAGGATTTTTAGACCCGGTGCCCAGAGATTCGAGGCCTTAAAAAGAAAAGTTTGGATGCTGACATCTCAGTATCAGTCATGTTTCTTACTATGGGTAAAAGAGAAGCTGAAAAATCTAATCTTCAAATAGAGGAAGAAGCAACTGAACAGAAACAAGCAGAATCAAGGACTGGAGGGAATATTTGGTAGTTGTTTAGCTTCTGCTTCTAGTTAATTCCAGAGTCTTGACTGAATTCCTATAGCCGGGTTTAGCAAGAACCCTTCAGTATTTAACAAAGTTCTCCTCTTTCAGTTTGGCTACTTTAAATAAACTTTCTACCAATTTCATCCAAGGAATCGATCTTTATGATCCATTCTCCATGAGGCTGACACATTGTACCTATCCCTCATTGTCTACCTTCCTGAGCCCTCTCAGCCTTTTAGCCAAAAGGGAATACTATATTAAAGGAGGCAACTGCTACTAACTACTTCTATCAGCATTTACTGAGTTCTCTGTGATGCTGAGTGCCATCCATAGATATCAGACCTTAGCCCCCCAGGAATGCCCTCAGGCTACCCTCCATACTCCTAAGGAGAAGTTGGCATTCAACCATTGGCTAAGATCACTTCAACTCTGACCTACCCCAGAATCTCCCTTTGTTTCTGGAATGGATACCCCCAACATCCCTGGAACCACATTTCTTGGTCTCAGAATTAACATTTACTAATTAAAAAAGAAAAATGCAAGGTTACATAGATTTTAACACATCCTCTCAGGTGTGGCAAAATGGAAAGAGGGCTAAACCCTCTTTTTATCTCCTTGCAAGGAATTTATACTCTCAAACTTCACAGAACAGACCGTCTCCTTAATATGTGACTTTCAGAGAACAAATCATTGAAACGAATATCAGGTCACTAATGCTTTGACTGTTTTTACAAGGCTGCACATTTATATACGTCCTTAAACTATGGATTTCAGAAGCAATGCAAATTCTGAGCACATTTTAAATATCTAAAGTAAATGAGTTAATTATTTGCTCTGGGACCAACACGAGGATTTTGCACTGCTACCAGCCTGTTTTTCACAGATAACATTGTAGCTGGTGTCCCAAGCCACGCTGTCGCCGTAAAGAAATGTTCCCGCTTACTTTGCGCTGAATCTACAAAGCACACGTATTTTTGCCTGCCAAGCATTCGAGCCTTCCCCCCTGTGTCAGAATTATGAATTCTGTGGTACTGATGATATTCTACCACACAAAACAAACAGTTAGTGGGAGTAAACGATTAGCAAGGGACTACTGCAGATCCCATAGAAAAACTAGAACAATAAAAAAAAGTCAAAAACCAGTCTCTTGGACACTCCCGGGGTCTCTCCCCATGGACTAATTAACCAACACATTCAGATGTTGGCAGTCCTTCTTATTTTCAGAACCATGGGCCCAATTATGGGGCTCCAAACAGCTACATTTTATAGCTGAAATGATTTAGAGCCAATGTTTTCATTGCACAGTCCGTGCTCCTCTTTGTTGAAACAAAAGTTCCCAGAGCAGGCCACAACTGAGGCGGGGAAGGGGAGGCAGGCAGGCAAAAAGATCCCACATGCAAAAAGCCAAATGCAAATTAGAGAAAAAACAGCAGTCTTTGGACTTCAGCCCTTATTCTTTGGGATTCAATGCCAAGTGGGTATTTAAAGACACCCTGAAATATCAGCAATTTAGAATATATTTTTTGCCTTTGTTGCAATGCTGCTCCGCCATAGGACTTGTTGAACATAAGCCTAACCGATTACCCAAAGACAAAAAAAACTAGCTGTCCATCTATTTTGCTTTAATAACTAAGTCAGGTAGATGATCAGAGACCCTATTCACTGTTTAATGCTCAACCATTCATTAAAAATATTCAGAGTGGAGGGTGGGAAATAGGCTCCACTTTTTTGTTTTGTTTTCTTTTTTTAAGTAGGCACTAAGCCCATTATGAGGCCCAGCTGGGACTTGAACTCATGACCATGAGACCAAGACTCAGACACTTAACTGACTGAGCCACCCAGGCGCCCTAGACTTCAGATTTTAATACAGATGAGGATGGTGCCTCAAACCTGTGTCAAGCCATCCACTGAAGAGGAGAACTGACTCACTCTCACAGGGGTAGCCCATGTGGTTTAAATAAAGGAGACATCTACCTTCTTGATTGGATTGCATAAAATCATTCTTCCCTGACCAGCATCTTATAAATGAATTTTCCGTTCACGGTTCCACCTTGGGTAATTAAGAAATGACATATGATGAAAAGGGAATCTAAATCCTAGAGTGGTATAGATTTAACTGCTGTAAAACTTCTGTACTCAGTGGGTTTCTGTGAGAGGAAAGAGGGATATTGCCTTCCAGAGATCATTCGACAATGTCCGGAGATATTGTCGTTGTTACGACTAGAGTGAAGGGTACCACTGGCATCTAGTGAGAAGAGGCCAGAGATTCAGTTCAACCTCCTACAGCACACAGGACAACCCCCCACAGTCAAGAACTATCCAGTCCATAATGTCAATAGCACAAAGGTTGAGAAACACCATTTTACACTTCCACACAAATTAACCATCAGATCCTTTCAAAAGTTAAGCTAAAAGCAGGTTTCCATAAGATTTTATCTCATCTGAACAAGGTGCCTAGGGTGAGAAGGAATAAAGAAAAGGGCAGGAGGTAGCTCAGAGGGCGAGCAGAAAACTAAAAAGGGCAGTTACTGAGTGGAACACAAAACTTCCCTCCATTTCACTTGGGCATAAAAACTAATTACCTACTGGAGCCTTACTCATAATCAGCCTTGTTACCTCGTCTCTGTTTTAAGAGATAACTCAGCTTCAAGCTGTTTGCACAAGTGTTCAAATTCTCCATTAACTTCTTCTTTACATGAGGAATCAAATTTCCCTTCTTCTTCACTCTCTTGGGACTTCTTCCTGGATGTTTACATCCTAGCATTCAGCTTTTGCTATTCAAGACAGAAAATAGGCCTTGTTTATAACAACTTTTGAGTATTATATTTCAAAGTCAATTTCACATTAGGCAGCCAACATTCTATATGTTTTCTCTAGGAAACAACACTGGGAGAGAGATATGAGCCAACTTCGAGAATTCTCATGACATCACAGGTCCCGGCTCCCTCAGGTCTTTAAAAACACTGATACACATCTCAATCTATCAGACCAGCATTCCCCATCTGGTTTTCTTAGAAGTCTCTCTTGTATTGCCCCCAGAGTCATGCATTCAAATAAGAAAATGATATTATACTAGAAATAAATAACTTGAGTGTGGTCTCTGATCCTGGCACTCTGCATAGTTCTACATAACATTATATTATTTACCGTCCACAATAAGCCCTATGAGCTGAAACTCATTATTCCCACCACTGGAATGGAGTTGGAAAATTCCCACCAGGGGAGCCTGGGTGGCTCAGTCAATTGAGGGTCCGACTCATGATTTTGTTTCAAGGCATGATCTCCGGGTCATGAGATTGGGCCTCACATCAGACTCTGTGCCCAGCAGGGAGTCTGCTTGAGATTCTCTCTCCCTCTGCCCCTCCTTTCACACACACACACACACATACACACACACACACACACAGTCTGTCTTTCTGTCTCTCTCTCAAAAATAAATGAATAAAACCTTAAAAAAAGAAGAAGATTCCCATCATACAGGGAAGTAACTTGCCCAAGTTCCATGGTTAATAGTGAGCCTGGGATTTCAGTCCAAGCCTGTACTCAAAGTTGGTGCTCTTAATTACTATATCTTATTAGTGGGTTAAACAGAGTTTAAAGAAGAATTCCTTGCTGCAGAATTTCTCAGGCCCTTTAGTATGCCATCTCTAGTCACAAGCTCTAAATTTGTTTCCCAGCCTGATTTGTCCCACGCCACCTTTCCACCAAGAAGCATCCAGCATGACCAATTCCCCACAGAACCTGTTAAGAACTGCACCATGTTCTCTACCCAGAAGAGCCTGGTCAGAAAAAAATCTGAAGGGAAGCTCACACCAGTTAGTTGTTCGCTAAGTGACCTGAGCCGGTGACCACAGGACCACCACTGAAAAGCTCTGTGAAGCAGTACAAGTGTCAAGGGGCTAATGAGAAAAGATCATTTCCCAATAGCAGAGGCCAAAGAGAGTCAGGTTTTTTGTAGAGTCTCCTTTAGAATTTAAAGCAAGCACAGTTTTCTCCCCATGAGCCTCCCGTTGAGGTCTTTACCGGCCAACAGCTGGAGAGCATTAAAGCTGTGGGAATGTTTTCTTACCTTCTAGAACAAAAGATGTTAAACTGCCAAGGGAGGTTTGGTGACTTATGACGTGTCCTGCATCACAAGCAGTTTGGTCAGCTGCGAGAGTGGTTCATAAAGGCCAAAAATGAAGTGTTACTATTGAATGAATTTCCACATCTTCACAATATCGTTAGCTTGTTATGCTTTTCAAAATTTTCCACTGTGTTCCTCACTTTTATAGTGGAAGGGGAACAAGGGAAAGTCAGGTAAAAAGCATTATATCCCATAAGTCACATATACTTTAGGGAAGCCAGGCGGAGAGACACTCAGCAAAATAAAACCAGATGTGAATTTGATATGATTATACCAGCCCTTCCAATGGGACAAACACTTTCAAATTCACTTTTTTTTTTTTTTTCATGGAATTCACTGCATCACAGAATTCTTTCAAATAAGTGAAACACTGAGCATCTTGCCCAAAAAGAATTACATGAAACCCACACAGGGCTTTTGAGAATTCATTTGCATTTGAATGATGCAAATTATAATTTAGTATAATAAAGTCTGGAACTGAGAGGGAGAAATTATATGAACAACTCCACTTCCAGTCAAGTCTACTCCTAGTCCTCATCCCAACCTTCAGTCAACACGTCCCCTCAGAGATGTTTTTCTGTAAAATAAGACCTATCCTTCCTAACGCAGCCACACTGGCCTGTTGCTGATAGGATCAAATGTGGTGTGTGCATGTAATTATTCCCACCTGATAATGCATTCTCAAAGATTCCCCATGAACAACGCACGTTTCTGTTTGAGTCTTCTTTGGTACAATAGCTAAGGCACGATGGTGCCATAATTAAGAGTGAAGCTCTAGAAGATACGTTCAGGTTCTGATGTGGAATTAGCATAGAAACAAGTCTGTATTATAAAAGATCGTATCTTTGCTGGAAAAAAATATCCATCAATTGTACACTATTAGACTACAAACAACTGTAAACATACCTCCTTATTTTCAAATATAAATCGGATAATAATAAACAAATATAATAATAATAATAATAATCAAATACAAATCAGAAAAATTGTCTGCTCTTTCCTCAGAATGGTTAACCCATGTATTTTCTAAGCCTGAATATTATAGCGTGGGGAAAGGAGACTAAGGCTTCACTATTTGGGGCAAGCATGAAGGGGAAAGACCACTTCCCTTCACCGCGCATGTCCCATCTCCACAGCACGGTGTTGCCCCCTTAAAGCTAAGCTTAAATTTGGCAAAAACATTTTCATAAAAAGTATGAATTTATAGTCTCTTTATCAACCCTCAGGCTTCAGAGAATCTTAGATGTCATCTAGTGTTCCCACCCAGCGCCCTCCAGTCAGGACTGACACCTTAACTGGAGTGCCTCTAACAGAGAGGCAGCTGAGGATGCTTGGAGGTAATTACCTCCTGTGTTGTGCATTTCTATGCTGAAAATACTTTCATAAACAAAAACAGAATTGACTTCCACAAAGTTCCTCGGGAGCAGCGCAAACTGAATCTAGTCCTTTAAAAAGGCTGAAAGGGGGATCCCTGGGTGGCTCAGTTGGTTATGCATCTGGCTTCAGCTCAGGTCATGGAATTGAGCCTTGTATCGGGCTCCCTGCTCAGCGAGGAGTCTGCTTCTCCTTCTGCCTACCCCACCATCACCCCTGCCCCCACTCATGCTCCCTTTCTATCTCAAATAAATAAATAAAATCTTTAAATAATAATAATAATAATAAATAAAAAGACCGAAAGGCACACTATTCCACCCTTGAAAGGATCTGATCTCCCTAGAGCCAAAGTTGGCCCATTCATTCAACCATTCCTCATGTGATGGGTGTGGAGACTAAACATCTCTTGTCTCCCTTCTCTGACACTTCCATCTCCCAACCTCCTCCTCCTGGACCCACCCTTATTTAGGTTTTCTCATTTTCCTTTCTTCCCTTCTTTCTCTTCCCACACCGCACACTCGCGGCTGTTTCATAGATGAACACTACTACCCATGCTGAATCTTCAGTGCAAATTTCTGCTTCAAGCTCCAGTCTTAGGTGAACCACATGTATGGATCAGGGGCATCTCAATCTCAAAGTGCCAGAGTGACCTCTTTCCGCTGCATCCCTCAGCTCAACGAACGGAATCTACCATCACCCAAGAAAGGCACTTTGAGCCATGATAAAATCCTCTTTCTCCTCTCAATACACCCTCTCGATAAATCCATTTCCTAGAACATCCTTGAAGTCTGTTCCCTCTTATCCATCCTCCTCCTGCCACCTTCACTCAGGTCATTGCTATTCCTCACCCATTTCCCTCACTATGGCCCGAGGGATCTTTCCAAAACACAAGCATGTCACCTCATTTTAATCACAGCAAAAGAAACTATATCTAACTAAATCCCCTTTCATATCATGTAAAAGTACACTTACTGGCCATACTCTGTAGACAAAAGATATGCACAAAAATGGTATTCTTTTTTTAATTGAAGTATGATTGAAATACAATGTTATATTACTTTCAGGTGTATGACACAGTGATTTGACATCTACATACAATACAAAATGATCACCTTGATGAGTCTAGTTACCATATGTCGCCATGCAAAATTATTATTTTAGTGACTATATTCCTTATGCTGTACTTTACATCTCTATGACTTATGTATTTCATTAACTGGAAGCCTATACCTCTTAATCCCCTCCATCTATTTACTTCACCCACCCCCCACCCCCTTCCCCTCTGGCAATCACCAGTTTGTTCTCTGTATGTATCAGTCTGTTTCCGTTTTGTTTTGTTTGTTCACTAGTTTTGGTTTTCAGATTCCACATATAAACACCATACGGTGTTCGTCTTTCTCTGACTTATTTCACTTAGCATAATAGCCTCTATGTCCATCAATGCTGTCGTCAAACTGTATTCTTTTTAAGAAGAGGTTTGAGTTAAGCAAAAGAAACAGTTGTCAGAAAGGAAAGGCTGCAGCTTTACAAAACGTCTCCACACAGCTCATCAGTTCTAAGCTGTTAGTTGACAATAAACATATGGGAGGAAACAACAATACAAGACAGATTTAAGAGCCCCATAAAAAATACCTGTAATTTCAATAAGGCATTTTCCAGACCCTCAAACCTGGGTAAAATCAAAGACCATGTTCTGCGATGCCTTTCAGTTTTCAAGAAAGAAGTTAATCTTCCATTTCCCCCATCATTAATAACTCTGTGGTACTTTTATGCCTGTCTACCCACACAGATTACAGGGGGGCTCTGAGAGAGTTCTCATGTAGGGATAAATGCACTGGGCTGAAGAGTTTGAAAGGATTGTGATTCAGTAACAGAAACAGAAAACTGCATTACATTTTTTTCATTAGGCAGGTTAGCTTCTATATCATATGAATTGTCTCTATCACGAACAGCATCACATGAGAGAGGAAAGCGGCTTCTGTTAGTCCTCAGTCACTTTCATGGACAAAGCAGACTGATTTAATTATACATTCTTGGGCTCCTAAAACTGGCTCTCCCATTCTTTGCCCTTACAGTGTTCAATAAATAAACACTAAGAGTCACAACTTTGGAGTTTCTTGACAATTCCCCAACAAAATATTTTAGATTCATTCACTTGTCTAAATCTGTTTAGAAAAAAATATTTAAAGGGTGATGACAGGCTGGACCTAACCGCATTCCAGATGAGCAGGATGTCCTAAATTTTCAAATTTACTTACTTTTTTTGACAAAATCCGCAGTACATTCTCATTTAAGTAGTGTAAAATTAAAGGAAAAGTTCTTTTTTATTATTATTTGATCCTGAAGACGAATAAACTCTAAAAACAAACAAACAAACAAACACAAAAACACTAAATCGTGAACAAGAAATGATTTGAATTAGGTCCCAGGCTGAAAGTCTGACTTTTCTCACTGGTTTTCTTACATGTTTATAAGTGTTTATGTAAGTATAACACAATGAGTTCTCTTCTCCTCTTCCTTTAAAAACAGAAATATTTTGATTGAGATTTTTATTCTTCATTGTCTCTTTGGAATCTGACACAAAGCTGCAAAGCCACAGAGTTAGATGTGTCGCCAGCAGCCCCTGGGAGAAGTTGATCTTTACTTAGCATAATTTTAAAGAATCATTTTTTTAAAGATTTTATTTATTTATTTGACAGAGAGAGAGAGAGAGATCACAAGGAGGCAGAGAGGCAGTCAGAGGCAGAAAGGTAAGCAGGCTTCCTGCTGAGCAGAGAGCCCGATGCGGGGCTCGATCCCAGGACCCTGAGATCATGACCTGAGCCGAAGGCAGAGGCTTAACTCACTGAGCCACCCAGGTGCCCCTAAAGAATCATTTTTTAAATGGGTCCATTAACAGATATTATTTGAATTCAATCTTCATAGTCCTGTTGGTAACCAGAGCACATCTTTTGGTGGTCATAGCTCAAGCTCTTCAACCTCCCCAGGGACCTATAAGCATGGATATGTTTATGACCAAGTCACTGTCCTATCCAGCTACACAAACAAGATGATTTGGGTCAAAATCATACAGAAAAAATAAGGTTTTGTTCTCTTTCAAAAAAGGAAAAATGATTGCAAAAGTTTGTGTTCTGATTATGGCCATGAAATGATTTTTTTTTAATCCTCTCCAGGAACTTAGAGGTTATTTCAGATGCAACAGAAAATTTGGAAAAAAAAAGGAACGGGAAAGCCATTCTTAAATATGATATTTGTACAATATCAATTCCCTACCTAAATGCAACCCAAAAGAGGAGGACAATATCTCTCTTTGGTGGATAAAAATAAATAAATAAAACTTGGGAGTGAGGGCGCCTGGGTGGCTCAGTTGGTTAAGCAACTGCCTTCGGCTCAGGTCATGATCCCGGAGTCCTGGGATCGAGTCCCGCATCGGGCTCCCTGCTCTGAGAGGAGCCTGCTTCTCCCTCTGACCTTCTCCCCTCTCATGCTCTCTCTCACTGTCTCTATCTCAAATAAATAAATAAAATCTTTAAAAAATAAAAAAATAAAAAAAAAAAACTTGGGAGTGAAAAAGGAAAGCTCTCTGAGAAGATGCATTAACTAACAGGAGGATTAACCTCTGAAATGCTAATAAGATAGGGAAGGAAATGATAAGGAATTTTGACCGCATTTCTCCCTGCTGAGCCCGAGATAACAGTACCTCACTGCTAAGAATTTGTTTATGTATTGCCATCTATGGAAATCCATATAGATTTCACCCTATTTTTATGCCGGTAGAATATGAACATTTTTAAACACCTCAAAAATGGCACTAATTGTGAATATTTTCTTTAACTTGAGCCTTTTAACAGGATCCATAACTCATCACAGATTCATCTTTATATTTCAGCTCTTGGTTTAAAGCCCCTAGTACCACATATGTCAATCCACGGCTATCTAGAGCATTAACTGAAAATGTCAAAAGTGTAATTCCTCATCACAGAGGAAATAGAATTATAAAAATTAGATCTTTCAATTATGACTGACATTTACCACTCTAATCAAGGTTAGCCTTACATGTGGTTGGGGTCAGAGGTCGAAGGAGAATGATTCTGTACTCCCAAATAACTCCAGCACAGGTCTGCCATTAAGGTTTTGTTTCCATCATTAGTAAATTCTTCCATTATCTTGGTTCTCAGTCATAACAACCACAAAAATAGCTATACTTCATTGCAAATTTCCTAGGCACCAAATACTGTGGTGTACCCTTAATAATTGACATAAAGGGGGCGCCTGGGTGGCTCAGTGGGCTAAAGCCTCTGCCTTCAGCTCAGGTCATGATCTCGGGGTTCTGAGATTGAGCCCCACGTCCGGCTCTCTGCTCAGCGGGGAGCCCGCTTCCCCTTCTCTCTCTGCCTGCCTCTCTGCCGACTTGTGGTCTCTTTCTCTGGCAAATAAATAAATAAAATCTTTAAAAATAATAATAATAATTGACATAAAGAAGTCCTAAACTATGGACACTAAAGTCAGACTCCATGTATTTGAATCCTGGCTCTTGGGAAAATTATCTAACCTTGCTAAACTCCTGTTTTCTCAAGTGTAAAATGGACTTGATTATATCTATTTTGGGGCCGGCGGTCCTGGGGAACGTAGGAGACTCAATAAAATGACTGCCGATCCTCCCTCTTGAGATCTTCACCCCGAAACCTTCCCGCCACGAGGCCTTCCTTCCTTGGTATACAAAGGAACAAAGACCCATAAAAACCTGCCCTTATAGGGCATTGTCCAGCCCCAAAGTCCACCCTTATATGGTGATTACCAGAGCACCTCTTACTCTCCCATAAATATCGGCCTGCAATGTTCCTGGGCGCGACTTCCTGGCCTAGCTCCCTTGTGAGCCACGGAACCTCCCCCGAGAGCGCATCCATTAAAGCTTGCCTCTATTCTACTCACCTGGGTCCTCTTTTCCGCCGCCGATTCAAACCTGACATCTATATCATAAGGTTCCTATAGAAATGATGAGATGATGACCGAGAAAATGAAGCATTTTTCCTAAGATCGTACTCAGCTGAAGAGATGGAAGAACCAGATTCAAACCTAGTTCTTAAACCACCAAATTTCCAAGTCCCATACCTGTCCACTGTACCACACCACCTCTGAGGGTGACCAGGATGGTGTGCAGACAGAAGGTACCAAGGAGGAGCAAGCCACCAACACAAATAGTATTTCTGTTCCTGGGAGGAAACCCAGACCTTAGAGGTGCCAGGATAACCTAAAGCAGACAGACGCTATTGGACACTCAGAATTTTAGGAAATTATATTGGTGACATGGATATCATAGGGGCGGAAACAGTTTCTGACCAACAATGCCTTATACAACAGAACACACACACACACACCAGAGGACTGAGGGTCAAGAAGGAGTCAACTAATGAATTCTAAGAAATTCTATACAAGAAAGAGAAAAATTCCTCCTCCCAGTGCAACATTTTACACTCCTTTCCCAACTTCAGCACCCTTCAAACACCCTGATACCTGCATTTTGGGACGGAAGATGAGGGTACAGTTCAGGAAATTTGGGAAGAGTTATGGCGCCTCTTCACTGTAAGCTCCACAAAGGTAGGATGATCATTTTCTGTGTGTGTGACCACTGCACCCATATTAGTTAGCCCATGCTGTGTTAACACTCAGTAAGTACTCTTGAATTTAATTGAATCAAATTGCTACTGGGATCTTCCCCCATAGATATTTGACCCTCCTGTTTTGTCCTGAACTCTCAATATCTAGCAATATTCAATTTGACATACATTTGGATCCCATCCATATTAAGCATCTGCAAGGCAAAGACCCAAAGCCACACAGATCAGATAATCAACTCAAGGAAAATGGAAACATTCCACATCAAAAGGAATGCACATTATTCTAAGTGGCTCTGTTTAATATATAAGATAATGCAATTTGATAGAGAGATGTAATATTACATGATACTAATCCGGATTTAACATAGGCTTTCCTCCTTCATGAAATCCAGAAGCAGTCTCTCAGTGGTTTTCCTTTGCAAGACATTACAGTCATTCAAAGACCTGACTGGGACAAAAGAATCCATTTTCAAGGTGATTTACTCACAAGTTGGTTCTCATTGTAAGGCTCAGTTCCTCCCTAAACAGGCCTCTTTGGAAACTGCAGTGCTCCCTTAACATGACTCCTGGCTTCCCCTGGAATATGTGGTCCAAAGAGCAAGGTGGGAGCTGTGATCTTGTATGACCTAGCCCCCAAACCACATGCCACCGCTTTGGATCTTTGAGGCCGTCTTGCCTGCTGCCTACCACAGCTTTCCTCCATAAAGACAATTTAGGAAACGGAAATAACATTGTTCATAAGGCTATATAATTTCTGTAAAGCTTTTTGAAAATATATGTCAAAGACCTTAAAAGTGTTTATATCTTTTGACCGAATCATTCCGCTTCTCAGAACCTATCCCAAAGAAATAGTCAACAAATGCAAAGAAACATTTGTATTATGAGAGAAAAAAGGTTTTTTTTAATAAACACATAACTTTTATAAATAAAAGACCCAGGATAATAAAATGATTAATTAAAATTCAGGTGCATCCATTGATGCTAAGATTCGCCTTTTTCCACATTTTAACCTCTCTAAACTTAAAATATGTCTTATAGTAGTCAGCCAGCATCTTATTATCCCCGCCAGATAGGCAATAGACAAAAAGTAACTGTCATTGCCAGGCACGCATGAACATGGTCCCAGATGTTCATCTTGTCATTACCTCAGTTGAATTATATACATTGTTGGTACTACACATGTTGATTTCACTGCTACTTAAAATGTCTTCGAAGTAACACTATGATTCAGCACTGCAATGAAAAGTTTTGTGTACAGAGTAAGGCATGTAAATAGAACAGGAATGGGTAAATTTTATATTGGTGAGGCAAATATCCGTCACAGGAGAAATGATCACTAGTCCACATCTTGTTCCAAAGCAATAAATCATGTGAGTATTTAATGGGACATAAGTAGATGAAGCGATGTTGCATTTTGTTTTCTAAGGCATATGCAAATATACATATTTACATATGCAAATATATATATTTGCATGTGTGTGTATGTATATATATATTTCTTCTATATGCCACATAATACAACTAAAGGCAAAAGAATTAACAAATTCCTGAACTAGAAAGAAATGTCAAAGCATTGAAAAGCTGGTATGACAAACAAATTTTTCATGGAAGGCTATCATTAAGGCTTTGTGTCATAGCTTAATTAGAAACATTTTTGTCCTTTCATATCAGTATGTAAAATAACAATGTGTCCTAAAGTCAATGGCATCTTAAAATCACATTTAAAAGAAAGATTCCCTGGAGACTTGAGAAAACTTTCAGCTTCAATAAAAATATAAAAGCAGCTACAAAATTGTAGTCACAGCCACGTTAAGATGATTTTAAAATAGTGTAGAAAAAGCGAAAGCAAATACATCAAAATGTTAAAAGTAAAATGAGATTATAGTTAATCTCTATTTTCTTCCTCCTTTACATGTTCTTTAAATTGCTAAAAGAATATGGGTTTTTTTAATTAGCTAAAAAATACTATTCAGAATATTAAAAACAGAGATGGGAATGTACCCTCCTTCCACTTATAACTTCCTTTATAACCCGTTATTGTTATCTGTCTAAATCTTTTTTGAGGGGCACCTGGGTGGCTCAGTGGGTCAAAGCCTCTGACTTCAGTCATGGTCCCAGGATCCTGAGATCGAGACCCGCATCTGGCTCTCTGCTCAGCGGGGGGCTTGCTTCCCCTCTCTTCTGCCTGCCTCTCTGCCTACTTGTGATCTCTCTCTCTCTCTCTGTCAAATAAATAAAATCTTTTAAAAAATCTTTTTTGAATCCATATATTTTTCATATCTTTCTTCTTCTGTGAGAATTACATTCTATAGATTCATAAGCTTCAAGTTCTACCTCCTGCCTGGTGTTGCTGGCTTGGCCAGCACAGTCAACACAATCTACATTCTTCACACTTTCATAATCTTTAATAAAACTTTCGCAGCCTTGCTATTCCAGTCACAAATGCTAGTTTATTAGGTTTTTTTCCCTCCAAATATTGAAGCTCTTTCAGAAAACTTACGGACCTTTCCAACTCATCTTTCTCAGTACTTAATAATTATTCTGAGCTCAACACCCGAGGCCAGCCTGAGATCAGGTCTATAGCAAACCAAGTATATCCCTAATTTATTTATCCAATCATGACATCTTTCCATTTCTTTCCTATGTGACAGAAACTAAGAGAACAAAAAAGGATACGCATCTTCTCCCGGGCATCTGAGTGATCAAAGGGCCTTTTAACTGGCATTTTCTGCAACCACGGGATTTTGGATAACAACTTTAATACCAAACATGAGAATTTCTGAGGTCACTGAGAAGATGAATGAGGAGAGCAGAAGGCGAAGATGGAATGGAAACAAGGAGACAGGGAAGCCGAATTGAAGCTCAGAACCAGGCAACTCTGAACGAGCTGTACTGGGGAATGTATCCCCAGGCCCATCTTCCTCTCTACCCCGGATCTCTCTAGGTGTTATTGCATTTGCAAAATCCATCTCTTTCTTCTTTTGTCTCTCTTACGCTTCTGCAGCTGAAAGAAATCGTGACCCATTGCCACGGGCAGTCTTGGGTTGCAAACAAGAAGCGGGATGAACCCCACCTCCCATGCTTGGGGTCCTCATCTTCAACATTAACAGAAGACCTCCCCCAAAGCAGCATCTCCACTTGTCTCCGCAGTTCACAAGCTTCCATCCTCGGGCCTCGTACACTCTTCCGTCACTTCCCAAAGCTGACGTGGACCTGCTGCAGAGGTGGCAAGAGTATCAGAGGACCACCCATCAATGCCACCAGCAAAGGCCACCATGCCCCAAACTACACTCTCCCACTGTCCCCACCGATCAATTAAGTCTCTAAATCCAAAGTTGATTACTGGAAGTCATTTCCATGTAGGGCCTCCAATAAGCACATTCATTTTGTGGTATACTTACTTACTCATGTAGGCATTTACCCTGCAGCCCATAAGCATGTTCAACTCCCTATTTTCACCCTATTCCAGCCCTGACTAGTTAAAATAATAAATAAATAAAATCAGGCTTTAATGCTACTCATTTACAACTAATGATCAATGCCTGAACTGGCCTGAGATTGAAGTTCAAGACTCACTCGGTTGGAGCTCGACTTTTCCCAAAGACTTGGACACAGAGGCACGGCGCAGGAAAATGAGATCCCTGGCCACAACAGTAATACAGAGCTCATTTCAAATCAGAGACGCAACGTATCTGCCCGGTACAGGGAGAGGAGCAGCTGGCACACACGTTTAGGGGAGGAGGGAGAAGGGTCTACTCTGAGGGTCTCGTCACCGTTACATTAAGACCTAAACTTCGTAAAGTCAGACGCTGCCAAAAATAGCGAAGGAAGGATATATCTCCTTGCTCTGTCGTGTGTGAGACGTTCATTAGCATTTCATGCAGGCAGGCAGAAAATTGCTGGAGAAAGAAAGAATTCAGATTCCTAGCTCATTCCCCACCAAGCGCTGCAAATTTGGCTTTCCTGCACGGGAGGAAACCGTGCCCTGCTGGCAACGGACTCATCATCAACCCGAGTCACAATGAAAACACCAAGAAAGCAAAACACCCCTGCATCTTCATTGCTCTCAGTATCTTGTATTTATCAGACTCCGGAACATTTCCTGGAATCATTACATAAACTCTCTGCTCTCCCGAAGTTCCATGCTCCCTACCTGAATTCTGTTTAATTCATTGGAACAGAGGTATAATTAGTTTCTCTAACGAGCAACATAATCAGAGGCATCTGAGGAAGTGGGGGAAGAGGGGAGGAACGGCATCATTGCGCCCCGAGCACCAGAGGGAGGCTGGGGGTCACCTGTGCCTCGGCCCTATCTGCTCCGCCCTTTTCAGAAGTGGAGTCCCCTCTGACCTACCGGGCGAAGCTGCCACCCAGCCCACGGGATCAACTGGCCACAATGCGGAATTTGACTCGCACCTTTGAGGTTATGCCGATGCTTCCAACCCTGCAAATTTCTCAATTATCTATGGCAACACAGAACTCGTGAAGTAGATGAAGGCGAGCGCTTCGAATACTTGACCCCATTTTTCATCGACCTTTTATGCAGAACCAATTAGCAAGGAACCAAGTGGGCAGTTTTCGATTTTACCTGTTCCTCCTTTAATGGCCCTGCTTCTGGAGGCAGAGTAATGAACAGGGACGATCGAAAAGCCACGTGTCAAAGGGGGACAGGCTGGATAATCAACGTCTGAAGGCGGAAACGGAGCTCACGCATCTGTGTCCACCCAGGAGAGGAGGGCTCTGTCTCGGGGCGGCCTGGAGGGACCAGTCTGTGGTCTGAACGGTGCTTTGCATTATCAATTTATGCTGATAGAGAAGACCAAAAAAAAAAAAACCTATTACACTGTCTTGAGTGTGTATTTTTGAATTGACTTACTGTCACCTGCCTCTCCACGACCTATGTTGCTGCTGGCAGAAGACTGACAGCTTTCCGCTGCCAGTGTCACCGAATGTTCCATGCTGACATCTCAGATTGCAGAACCAAACCTTAGTGCCCTTTCTTTCTATTCTGTGGCAGGATTTATTCTACCTCATCCAGCTCATCATTTAAAATAAAAACCAAAAGGAACGACCCGAGAATATTAGCTGGTTAGGGATTTAAAAACTGAGTTCTCTGCAGAGAACACTGAGCGATATGGGGAAAGGTTCATCACACAATATGAAGTGAAAACAACCAGGATACAAAATTATGGATGTGACACGATCTGACTGGATTGTACCTGTATGTACGCACGTGTGTGATTCCGAAATAGTAAGCTTGATCACTTCTTGACAATGCAGTTAAGCGTAATTTTCATTTTCTTCTGTATGCTTTTGAAAATTTACTAAATGGAGGATGTATTATTTTTATAAGCAGAAAGAAAATAATCTCTTCGAACTGCTACACGGATGTAAAATATTCCTCTGTTTAAACCTGCATTTCACTGTTTATTTATACTACAGTCTGCTACACTGACTCCACGCCCTGTCATCGGCATTCCCCAAGTCCAACCCACACGGTTCAACTCCGGTTCTAGCATCCAGAATGCAAATGAAGTAAGCAAGCTGACTTCTGGGTGACTCCACCATAGATCATGAGTCAGGAAGCAGAATGAACCAGGGGAACTGACTTCTGGTCCCTATCCTGCTCCTAATAGTAATGAAAGAGCCTTGGAAATCCCTCTGAGCACCCTGGGCCAACTTCTCCCCATATATGAACTGAAAGGTTGGGCTGGACGACCCAAGGGCCCATCTCGCCTGAAACTTCTGCTTTTCATGAGCTGCTGGATGTAACTGCACCAGAAAGTTCCAATCACTAGGAGTGCGGGGTTACTACAAAGTTCCGTTCACAAGGCAGATGATTTTCATTCAACAGGAAATGGTGAAAGCCAAGAGTCATAAATATCCATAAATATGTGCTGTTTTATCTTGGAACAAATCTCTCAGGCAAAACGGTCATTGCGGATGTAAATACAGCCCAAACCTCTATAGTATTAAAAATTGAGTGGGGGGGGGCGGCGAGAGGGGGCTCAAAGTAGAGATCAGTAAGGTGGGCTTTCAGAAATATTAAATTATATACTGTCCCAAACATAAATAAAGAGTTTACCGTGTACCTAACATTTAAGTTTAAGAGAGTCTGAATTCACTTGAATCATTAGGTGACTCAAGTATAAATACCTGGTATGATTATAATAATCTGAATCTGAACAATTAGTCAGAGAAAATATAACCTTCAACTTGGATGAGATTATTGACATGTTAGTTAATTCCTTAAAATTATGCAATTCATACATAAATTTGCCACCAAATAAAATTCAAACCATACAGTTGTATTTTACATATAGAATAAAAGCATGGAAGTTTCCCTTCAAGTCTTTCCCCTGCCCACAGTTCTGCCCCCAGGTGACCTATGTTGTAGACCCTTTTTGTTTTATTTTTTTTAAAGATTTTATTTATTTATTTGAGAGCAAGACATAGAACACTAGAGAGCATGAGTATGAGTTTGTGGGGGCTGGAGGCAGAGGGAGAGGGAGAAACAGCCTCCCCATTGACCAGGGAACCCAACGTGGGGCTTGATCCCAGAACCCTGAGATCCTGACCTGAGCTGAAGGCAAAAAATGGCCAACCAAGTCACCCAGGTGCCCCGACCCTTTTTGTTTTAAACGTGCCTATCTTCGCATAGTTCCTATCTATCTCTCCCAAAGCGCTACAAGAATATCTACAAATATCAGATGTCTTTGTTCTGTCAAATTTAACTGAAAACTTGACAAATTTCTTACTAAAATAGAATAGTTCCTTTCCAAAGAAAAATCATTACTTAATCTCTTCCAGAATGGATTCCAACCATTATTCTCTATCTCTGCTAATCTTATCTTTGAAATAATAAACAGATCAACATGGATCTTAAAGGAAGAAATGCCACTGGAACAGCAAGAACAGCAGAGAAGTCGCCGTGTGTGTGTGTGTGTGTGTGTGTGTGTGTGTGTGTGTGTGTCTGTGCAGCTTTTGACTTCCCAGACACAGGCCCGTGCAGACCTGTATTAGTTCAGGCTCTCGGAGCTCAGTAGATGACCTGGGTTAGTTACTATGTGAAAACACATCTTGTCTGAAGGAACTGCTAGTAAACAGGGTCACACCTTTTCCTTCTCGATCTTTCCTCTCACTCTCAACTCTTCCTTCTCTGCAAAACTATTCCCACACAGAGCTACAGTTCAAGAAGAATTGGGTATTTTGGAGGTATGGGAAGTCCAGAGTTGACTCTCAGATTAGAGATCAGTCCTGAAGCTTTCATTATTTAAATGCTGATGTGGACAATGTATTACTGGAAAACCCAATTTTCTGGAAAGTCTAAAACTCAATGAAGGTTTTGCAGAGATTGCTTAAGTGTGGAGGCAATAGAAAAGAAAATAATTTATGAAATTAAATACACTAACCAAACGGCTCAGGTTCAAAACATTATTGAGCTCAGGTAGTGGAAATGATTTTTTTTCTTAAAATAGAGGAAATATACTACATATACCAATAACTATCATTTATTGGTACTTACTCTCCTAAGCATCTTATATAAGTTAAACAATTTAATTTCAACAAACCTACAGGAAAGTACTATTATCATCTTCATTTTAAAGATGAGGAAACTAAAGAACAGAGAGCTAGTAAGTTTCATCTGACAGGATCTGGGCTCCCCCTCCTTGTAGCAAAATGGCTGCATCAGTGTTGGCCCTCACATCTCTTCCCCACACTGTCCAGAGGAAGAGAAGGTCTCTTCTGGAATTCACACATTCACTGGCCTGTTTGTGTTGCATGCTCTTCCCATGGGGACAGGGAGACTGGGATATGCCAATTAGATTACACCAATCAGAGCCACCTAATTATATACCTGGAGGGAGGGTCAATGTCACCTAAATTTCCTGGCTGAGAATGAAGGGGGGAGATAATGGATCCCGGAAAGGTGGCCTTCCCTGAAATGTCTACCATAATATCCATCAACCAGAAAAAGGAGAACAGAAAGTTTCTCCAATGGTATAATTATAATCATTTTCCAGCTTGAAACTATTACGTCTTATTGGCATTATTTGTTCTGAAACAATATGTCCTCCCTGCAGTTACTTTTTCAAGAAAAGTCAAAGTTTTATTCTAACCTCTCTTTCCCAGAATCGATTTTTCCCGGGGACAACAGTAGGTTTGTGGGGCACTCTCAGGAACATATGTAATCATTTTTTATGAGGAAATTTGATAGTGCTGAACTAGGACTATCATATGCTTTTTGATTAGAGAAAAATAATGATTTCGAATAAGACGATTCTGTCTACCTACTCATCTTTTATGCCTGTGTTATTTCACCCCTGAGTTATGGAGTTAGTGCTTTGCTTACACACAAGCAAAGCACAAAAATGAAATCAAGAACTGTATGAGTCCTTATGAAGTACTCGGAACTATTTCTCTGCTTTTATTCTAAACAGATAATTAGCTATCCAATTTAAAAGATGTTCTCAATTGAAGATGCCACAGTGTTCCTTGGGAACACATTTTAAAGTTTAATGATCTTTACTATCAGCAGGATGCCTGTATTGAAACTAACACTGAATTCCATTTAATCCAGTGAATATTTGTTAAGTATGGAGAACCCACTATGTGCTCATCCTAAAGCTCATAGCCAGGTCTCAATGGAAAACATCATCCCCGTTAGCCTTCGTAAACTACAAGACCACAGTCGTGCACAAGCCTTACACAAGTTAATCAACAGATACGTATTTGAGTAGCTGTGCTAGGGAAAGTGACATGCAAACACAGGTAAACATTATCCTCAACCTCCCCTCCCCAGGATACATGTTTGCATTTCATTTTCCTGGTCTTTGTCGTTTCCATGGCTTTCCTCTGAACCTCCTGCTAGTTTTCCACAGCTATGATAAACTGATGTCTCGCAATGGAACTCCACAAATAGAAACAACCAAATGGATCCTAGAAAAAATAGTGGCTTATTTGGGAAAACAGATTCCCAACCACAACACCCTTTTACATTGAGTTGCACTGCAGCGGAAAAGAAAAATAAGTGTAAAACGGAAAGAGTAAACATAACAGATCCTGACTAATCATCCAGGGGAAACGATTCATATCATTGCTACTGGGGATGATGAATCTGATCGAGCCCTTAGCTAACACCAGCTGTCCATAATCAAAATAGACTCGCATCCATTCCCAGCCCCACGATGCACACACACGCCGCCGAGAAGGACTGATTCTATCAAAGCCTAACCAGCTCCAAAGTTCATTTACTTCTGCTCCTCAATGAGCTTCAGAACCATTTTAGACCTCTCCAAGGGGGGTGTAGAGCTCCAGAGCAGCCATATTAGGGAGTGACTGAAGTCACCTCATTTAACGCAAGAATCCCTCTACCATCGTGGTTATCCGCTGAGGCAGCCCCAGGGAAGCCGGGCAGGGCTGCTCCAGCAACCGCTGTCAAGTTCCAAATACTGGGGGCCATTCCTTGGAGCAAGTCACACATCCTCTCTGTCATTCCCACCCCAAGATGTCTAACTAGCCCTCCTACTGAGGACAGGGCTTTAAAGAGAGGAAGAAGCTCTCGTGGTCCCTTAGTCACATCTCCCACTGACAGCCCGCATATCCTTTGCATCTGTCTTTCTCCCTGTCGCTTTGGTTCAGCAAGTTACATGATCCAAAATCTAGACTTTTTGCAAAAACTTACCTGCTTCCTTTCCTACCATATTTTTTTGTTGCTGTTAAAAGGTGATTAGGTCTATTTTGTCCTCACTCAGGATTGAACGAGTGAGTGAACCAATGTGCATCATAATAAGCCTTTATCCTGAGGATGTTCTTTTTGTCATGAGTCAACATTTCTGCTGCTCGGCGCCCGTTTAAACTCTCCTCGCCTGCTTTCTCTGCCTGGGAGTCTCTCCGCATTCAGTCTTCTCCATGCAGTCGTTCTTGCCCTGTGGATTAAGGTCAGGTAGCAAATGCCTCTCTTCTCCATCATCTAATTGATCACGCTGCTGTGACATTTCAATCTCTGCAGCATCGGGAGAAGCAGCCTTGTGTTCGATGGTAATGCTGTGGAGGGAAACACGGAAATAGAAAAAGCCTATTAACCTTCAGAAAATGATAGTACATTTGGTGCTTCTCTTAACACCTGATTATTTTCTAAGCATTAAAACTTTAAATTTATTAAGCCCTAGGTGGGTAAGAGATGCTTTATCAAATGGAGAACATGAGATAGAACACGAGATACCACTTTTACATGATCTTGTGGCAATCACACAGACTGGGAGAGACTAGAGTCATGACCACTCTACGAAAGCCACAGACCTGAGTCCTGGACACTGAGGTGCTCTGTGTGTGCATTTCTGCATTGATATTGACGCAGGTAATGCTGACATGTAACTCCAAAGGGCAGAATTCAGACTTCGTCTGAAAGACCCGGGGTTATAACCCAAAGTACCCAATGTAGACCCCGCTCCTACGTGTATAGCAGTTTTATCCACCTTAACTCACTTACCCTTCAAAACATGCTGTCCACGCCTGGAAGATGGGCTCCATTTTACAGATGAGTTCACTGAGGCTCGGACACTTGTGACTGGTCAAAGCTCACATGTCAAATGGAGTTAAGGTAAAAAACAAATCACTGAATCGGTAAAGCACGAGCATTTCTCATCATTCCTCCTCTCTGAGAGCGAACACGACAAAATTAACCTCTGCTTTTACTTGCCCTAGATTTTGATCAGTAATCCAGACAAAAGAGACAATCAGAGGGGAGTAAGGATCCCAAGAAGGCTGCCAACATATGTCCTGCGGGATATGTCACCGGGCCTGTCACCAACCCTGATCTCGGCGTCAGGGACTCGAGGGCGAGAGAGCAGCCATCCTATACCGCTAACCAGGCAGGAACACCAGGCTGTCTAGCATCTGCTAGGGCCGCCCCTCCTCCTGCCGCTTGCTGCGGAAGCCCGACTCCAAAGACCGAGCTCCACTGTGAATACAGGACCCTCCAAAACATGGAAGCCCCGAGACAGTACCCGATTTTCCCCTGGCTCTGGGGTGAGGTCTGAAAACCCATTTCTTAAAAATGCTCTGGGGAGAGGGGGAGACCATTTTTTTCTGTCTCACTTTCTGAGAGAAGGGGGACGTTTCCCTCTGAAATGTTTATGGGAGGAAAAAAAAAAGAAAAAAGAAATCCTTGGGGTGGGGATGCAGTTTTCCTTCTGAAATGTTTCCAGGTATTTCTGAACCTTCACACCACTTACTCCACTATTAAGCACGTGGACATCTGAACCTTTTTTAAGTAACTAAGCACAGAACGATCCCTACTTTGCTGTTTTCGTTATAATTGTAGGCTAGTGACATATGTTCCTTCATCTGTAAAATGGTGATAATATTAGCCTACTCTGGGGAGATCTTGTAAGAATAATAGAGAAAATCCTTTAACCCAGTTATAGCAACCACCCCCACAACAAAGGTTTCTAAAGGATTTGGGAGGAGTGGGAGGGAGCACAAAGGGAGTAGGATGATAGGCGGAAACTTGGAGAAAGAAGCCCAGCCCAACTCCCCCTAGGCAGTAACATTCTAGCCTCTCGTCCCCTAACACCAAGCCCTCTCCTATGATCGAGTTCTTCTGACCCAGCAGGTTCTCCATCAGACCTCCTCCAGGTCCCAAGGAACTATTATTTCCACATTAAGGGCCTTTGTTTAAGATTTCGTTTGAGAGTCTCACATTTTTATATATGCCTTGCTGCTTCCCAGACTACAGGAAATATGCTAATGCTATAGCTAAAGACTCTTGCATTAAGAAAATTATAGTAATGAGCAATCTGTTGACTTTTCACCTTAGAGACCCATTACATCACCACCCACTTCCCGCTCTGGTTTAACAAGAGTTGACAAGCTCATGGAGCCCCATATTAGGAAAGGCAAAGCCAGTCTACAGGGCCGACCCTCCTGTGATGCTTCCATACCCCGTCAGCCTCAGAGGTCATAAAGTATTACCCATTGCTGGAGAACTAAGGAATACAAAAGAAACAAACCTCAGCTGCACACCACCATGGCAGAATTATGAAAAAAAAAAAAAAAAAAAATGAAACCATTGTTTGACTGGATTTAAAAGGAAGTTACAGAAAGAAAAAGGAATTCTTTGTTTTAGTCCACCTGAATTCATAATGTTGAACACTACTGAAAGCACTGTTTGCTGAGAATGTGCATCAGTGATTATAGGTCAGGCCACTAAGAAAAACTCTGGATTCAAACCATAAGAGACCCTTAATCTCAAGAAAGAAACTGAGGGTGGGACGCCCGGGTGGCTCAGTTGGTTAAGTGGCTGCCTTTGGCTCAGGCATGATCCCGGGGTCCTGGGATCAAGTCCCACATCGGGCTCCTTGCTCAGCGGGGAGACTGCTTCTCCCTCTGCCTCTGCCTGCCTCTCTGCCAGCTTGTGTTCTCTCTCTCTCTCTCTCTCTGACAAATAAATAAATAAAATCTTTAAAAAAAAAAAAAAGAAATAAACTGAGGGTTGCTGGGGGTAGGGGGGGCAGTGGATAGGCTGGCTGGGTTATGGACATTGGAGAAGGTATGAACTATGGTAAGTGCTGTGAAATGTATAAGCCTGATGATTCACAGACCTGTACCCCTGAAGCAGATAATACATCATGTGTTAAAAAAAAAAAAAAAAAAACCTCAGGATTCAAAGTGTAATAGCTTAGAATTGGTCTTTTTTATCACAAATGTCAGTATTTTCATATTACTAGTATATGTTTCAATAGAAATCACTCTTCAAGCCCAGCTGTCCATCGACAAATGAATGGATAAAGAAAATGTGGAAAATATATATATACATATATATGCATATATATATACATATATATATGAATATTATGCAGCCACCAAAAAATTGAAATCTTGCCATGGATGGAACTAGAAGGTATTATGCTAAGTGAAATAAGTCAATCAGAGAAAGACAATTATCATATGATCTCATTGATATGCGGAACTCAAGAGACAAGGCAGAGGATCATAAGAGAAGAGAGGAAAAAATGAAACAAGACGAAACCAGAGAGGGAGACAAACCATAAGAGACTCTCAATCTCAGCAAACAAACTGAGGGTTCTGGAGGGGAGAGGCATGGGAGGGATGGGGTGGCTGGGTGATGGACATTGGGGAGGGTATGTGTTGTGGTGAGCGCTAGGTGTTTTATAAGACTGATGAATCACCTGTACCCCTGAAACAAATAATACATTATATGTTAATTTTTTTTAAATAATGTAATTCTGGGGCAGCTGGCTGGCTCAGTCAGTATAGTATTCGCCTTTTGATCTTGGGGTCATGAGTTCAAGCCCCTCATTGGATGTAGAGATTACTAAACAATAAAAAATAAATTAAACATTTTTTTTTTAGTTTTTTATTTTTTTTTAAAGATTTTATTTATTTATTTATTAGGAAAGAGAGAGAGTGAGAGAGAGCAGGTCAGAGTGAGAAGCAGACTCCCCATGGAGCTGGGAGCCCGATGTGGGACTCGATCCCGGGACTCCGGGATCATGACCTGAGCCGAATGCAGTCGCTCAACCAACTGCGCCACCCAGGGGCCCCTAAATTAAACATTTTTAAAAAAGAAATCACTCTTTAAAAAGTCAGGCTTTTATAATTTTATTAAATAATACAATTAATTATATTTGTAGATGAATTGAATGTGATTGCCCCACTTTTTAATTAAATAAAATTTTAGTATCTATACTGAATTTGGTCAAGATGTTTATCCATAAATATAGCTAAATAATGACTCTTTCTAGGAACAAAGCCAAGACAAAAGACATACTTGTCAAGTATAAAATTGGATAATTTTTTAGTTTAGCTTCACAGGTCTCAAAAATGACCTAGACTGGATGATTACATGTTCATTCCCTTCTTCCTTTCCAATTACCTGTTTTGCATCATAAGCCAGACTATCCTATAATTGTGATCTTTTTTCTGAGTACGTTAAAAGGCCAGTGGTCCTTCTGTAATTTCAATGCCTCTCTCTCTATCCATTTCCACCCACCTTTTCAACAAGTATCAAATTAATGAGCTGTTCATCTCCAAGTCACTATTGAGGCATCCCATAAATCAAGAGATGTGCTTTTGATTCAACACATTAACCTCATTCATTCCCTGCTAGACCCTAAAAAGGAAATCATTCAGATCAGGGAAAATTATTTCCAGAAAAGAATTATCAAAAAAGTGTTTCAAAGGGGCACCTGAGTGGCTCATTGGGTTAATCATCTTACTCTTGTTTTCGGGTCAGGTCATGATCTCACTGTCATGAGATCCAGCCCCAAGTTGGGCTCTGCGGTCAGCATGGAGTCTTCTTAATTTCTCCCTCCTTCTCTCTCTGCCTCTCCCCTACCATGCTCACTTGCTCTCTCTCTCTCTCTCTCTCGCTCTCGCTCTCTCTCTCAAATAAAGAAATAAATCTTTTTTTTAAGTGTCTCGTGGCCTTCAAAATCTACATCAGATCTGTAAAACTTTGTGAAGTATTGGCTAAGCACTATCTTTGCAAGATACTATTTAAAAGTAGCATAGGTCTATGTAACATAAAATGCATTTGTGTATGCATGCACAATAACTTGAATGCAAAGACATAAATATAAACCATTGCAGTAGAGATTTATGTGCATGTGTGCTTAGTATTTTTGACAACTCAATATGCACTTCTCCTTCCTAGAGGACACAAATTTTCTTTTGGTAAATTACTTCTTTCCCATTTTATTGCTTTGGTGGAAGAGTAAATCCAGTGCCTGCATCCTGCTAAGAAAGTCAAATTAACCAGCTTTCTCCACACTTCCTCGGAAAAGCCAGAAGCCCAGGGAATCAGCTACTGTCTTCCAGGATCTGCATCTTATGTGAGAGATACTGGGATAGAAGAAGCTGTTGGAATTCCACACTTCCCACCTGTGGTGCCCAAACACGATCATTCCTGGTCTGAAAACACTCCCAGCCCCCACATCAGCCTTAAGTAATGACTATTACCAAGTCTGATGCTTAGTGTTCCAAGTGATTGGCTGAGTTCCTGGTAAATTTCCAGGAGATTCCCTTCTTCAATTCCCCAGTCGTCTTCTGTTGCCTGCAACCCAAGGACCCTGATCATGACTGTTACTTGTGAAATAAACACTGAGTGAGAATACACATTAAATATACATTAAATATACTATTTACATGTTCAGAATATACATTAAATATACTATTTACATTCTGGGTGATTAGTATATATGTGTAGATGCATTTTGTTGATCAATAACTAGAGAGGATAAAGGAAGTTGCATTTTCAGGCAGGAAGGTTGACATGAGCTCTCTCCAGGAAAGTAAGAGCTGAGAAAACATCTTTTTCAGACACTGTGTGTGTGTGTGTGTGTTTCAGATACTACACATATATATAACTAGTGGTTCTGAAATTTTATTAATACCTTCAATGGAGTATCAATTAAAATGGGCAGCAGGGATGTTCAGTGAGAATTCCCAACAGCAAAAAAGTGAGCTGCCTTTCTATGTTGGAAAATTTTGTATTTTGTGCAGCCACCTAAAAGAACATCTCATCCAACTACTCGATGTAAGAGTTTATTATGCTCAAATAGCTATGGATATTTTATTGTTCACTCTTTGCGATCTTTTTTAATAGCTACTAACTATCCTGACGTGCCCGTTATCACCCCGCCAGGAGGGGATTTCCTCGCTTTGTTGATGCAGAGCATTAACTTAATGTTGCAGAACTTAAGGTCTTCTCTTTTATAAACTTATCATATCCTTTCTCTCCCTGCGCAGTAAGTCTGATTTAATTATCTCCCAGAAATCAGTAAAGGTACTATTTTTGTCTTTGCTTGCCCTTAATCTTTATTTAATTAAAGTACCACATGCTTATTTGGGTTGCGTTTACCTCAACGTCTTCCATTCCAAATATCCAAGGCAGCCCTGGGACTGCTGGGGTGGTTTCACAGGCCCCTTGGACTCCACAAAGCGCTAGGGGTGAACCAGCAGATGCGAGTAATGCACAAAATGCCAGTTCCTCTTCCCAGCGGCCCCGGCCTGCACTGCCATGCCCCCTGCACCTCTTCCGTTTCTGGTTCCTGGTTCCTACGCACAAGGGAAGAGGTGATATTTCTAAGAAGGAGGGGAGGGCGTAACACCAATTACTCCCCGTTCAACTGGCTGGAATCTTTTCAATCTTGCAGGTCTTTGAAAAGACTTCAAGTGCTATCTGATGGAAACCCTGTAGTATTGACCAGAAAGGGCTCACTAAAAACCTCAGCATCTGAGAAGGAAAGAGAAAAACACAGGCTCCTGTCAACACATTTTCTAAAGAAAGTATGGGTATCATGGTGACAGCACGAAAGAGGGAGTGGGGGCAGGGAGAGAGAGACTTTCTCTCTGCTCCAAGTGGAGGCAATATTGCATCAAAGTCATTTTCCCACCGGTAGGCATCTCCAGGGTCTCCACGACACAAGGTACAACTGTAACATAACAACATTGGTGGAGGAAATGACCAATTTCGACACTGCCCTCAGGGCTGGTTTCCTGTGGGGCCACCATAACAAAGCACCACAAACTGGGGAGCTTAAAACAACAGAAATTTTTTCTCTCACAGCTCTGGAGGCTGGGAGTCTGACATCAAGGTGTTGGAAGGATTGGTTCCTTCTGGAGGCTCTGAGGGAGAATCCGTTCCTTGCCTTTCTCCTGGCTGATGGTGCTTGCCAACAATCCTTGGCATTCCTTGGCTTACAGCTGATTCACTCCAATCTGTGCCTCTGTCATCACACGGCATTCTCCCTATGTGTCTCTGAGCACAAATTTGCCTCTTCTTATAAGGACAGCAGCAAATTAGGACCCACCATCATCCAGGATGACCTCGACTTAATTTGATTACATAAGCAACAGCCTTATTTCCAAATAAAGTCACATTCACCATACGGGGAGTTAGGACTTCAACATATCTTTTTGGGAAACACAACTCAACCCACAGTGCCCTCCATAAATAAAGTAGCCTTTTGCTATTCCCAAGCTATTTGGTGTTCATCTTCGTATGTTCAACCTTTTCTGGAGCTCACAGTGGTCCATAGCCAGTGGCAAATACTCATGGTGTAACCTTGCATGGGTGTGTTGCATAATATCATTTAAATGTTATTGAGTATAGGACAATGTGCTGAAAATAAGAGGTAAGGAACAGAATTCATCTGGATACAAATAAAGGCCATTTGTCCACTATAATCCATGAGAATTTTGCCTTGTCAGTGTATCAGAGAAGGAGTTCAGGGCATCAAGGTGGGCACCACTGAAACTGGTGAGCAGTGTGGGAGTGAAGAATGTTCTACACCCTGGGAGCTGTGACTATACTGTGACAGCAGCCAGACTGTAACTGTCGCTTACTTGTTCCGCTTTTCTGAGACTCTCAGTCTCTTCTAGTGTGCCGTCAAACCTGTTAATGCCTAGAACACATACATATTAAGAACCTCGGTTTTCCATTTTCAGTGCAGATCAAATGTCCCAACTCCAGCACCTCTCGCACTAAATAATACCTTCATAATTTACCAACTGCCTCACTCAATGCATTGTCTAAAGATGAAAACCTCTGACCTATAAAAGACAACCATTATTTGTGCTAGCTGAGTACTTTTTCGAATGTATCCACTGATTTGTTCCATGGATATAGGAAAATGGACCCTACTGGGGGCTTGAATAAAATCACCCAACCTCACCAGAAAATACTTGGTCTCAAGAATATGAATCTCGGGGCATCTGGGTGGCTCAGTCGGTTAAGGGCGTGCCTTCAGCTCGGGTCATGATCTCAGGATCCTGGGATTGAGTCCCACATCGGGCTCCCTGCTCAGCGGGCAGTCTGTTTGTCTTTCTCCTTGCCTACCTCTCCCCATGCTTGTGCATGTTCTCTCTCTCTCACTCTATCAAATAAATAAAGATCTTAAAAAAAAAAAAGAATATGAATCTCAAGACTCCATCTATAGCTTCTGAGAGTACCTAGGAGGATTTGCCCAGGCTACAACCCCCAGAAATTGTTGGGGAGCCAGAAATCCCATCAGCAAGGACTTATTCTAAAGATGACTGAAGAGCAGCCTGTCCTAATGGAAATACCCACCCCCACACAAAAAGTGAAGATTTTATAGAGAATCTTTTATCAGATATGTTTCCAACCAAGAGAGCTAGAAGTAAACCCAGGAAAGGCACCTGCTGGAAAGATACAAAATGAAAAGCAAAGGTGCCTAATAATGTCACCTCCTTCGTAGTTGTCATGGGGGCTGGCCCTGGGACCCTTCTCCCCATGAAGCTTCTGGGTAGTATGTCCCCCGAGGACATTTTACATAACATGGATGATGGAAAGGGCCCATGAGGCAGGTGATCTGCACAAATTTTCTCACAGAGAGGAAAGTCACATTCAGTGAAGGGAAATGAGGGAAAGAATAGAGATCTAGAGAAAAGTAAAAATGTGTTCTGCTTTTGCTCTAACGGTCAGCTTCCTCATCCCTCAGCAACCCTCTTCTTCTCTAACCAGCTCACAGCTACGTTTATCCCGAAGGCCAAGGCCCAGTGGCCTTCCACCACTCTCCCCGGTCCAGGGCAAAGCTATGAAGGAGACCCTCCCCCTGCTGAGATACTGGGTCAGATGTAGACTGCACCAACCGAAAGCCAACCCCAGAGCCTCATAAGTTTACAGATGGGAAAAGGACTCTGGAAATGTGACCGGTGCGGAAGCTCTTCCTCCTGACCACACCTTGATGTCTCTGTCCCTCAGAAACCTGCTCCTACTCTGCTCCACAAAATACTCTCACCAGAACGTTCAGTCCACTGTGCTGGGGCTATAACTAAAAGAACATGTTCCCTTTCACAGGACACCCTAGTGCTGCCAAGTTAGTTGTGCTTTCAGTATGGAGGTACGGCAAAACCACCCTGAGGCTGAGACTGGGGGCCATGGTTCTCATCCTTCCTGGACACAGAGCTGGACCTCACACCCAGTCCCCTCAGAGTTGGGTATAGCCACAACATTGGGCCCTAACAAGGCCACTGTAAGGGACACGCGCGACTTGTCCATCTGGCGCGTGGAACTTCCGTGCATGTGAATCTGTGCTCTTTGCCCACCTACTGGGTGCAACAAACACAACCACGTTGGAAGCCATGCGGAGAGGAGGGCAGAGCCACGTGCCAGGGCCACAGGGTAGACGGAGCTTGGGTCCCTGAACCACCACCAGGAAGCTCTAATCAAAGAACACCTTTCAGGGTATTATGTAAGGAAGAAATAAACTATTATGTTTGAGCCATTGCACACTCTTGACTCCAGTTCAAGAGTGTGCAACACACTTCAACATACTCTTGACTTACTGCCATGAATCCACCTTAATTAATAGGCACCTTCCTTCGGAGGTGCCCGCCGTGGAGGCTGTGTGCTTTCCCATGCTGGTTTTCACTAGAGCATTTCATTGGGCAATTATGCCTCTGAAAACACTGCAGATGATGGGAGAGAGCCTTCCCTGTTGATGATATAACTTTGCTAAGCAACCGGCCTCTGTGAGTGTGCAGCAGAAACAAGGCAAGTTGTAGAGTCAGACTGGGTTTGATCTCTTTTCCACAATATTCTGCCCAGGTGATTAATATCAGCTCACTTTATCTTTCTGAGCCTAAACCCTTGTCTGTAATTGGGACAACCAATTAGCCCAATTAATTATTAAGATACAGTTGTAAAGAGTAAGGTTTAAGGAGTAGAATTAAGGCACTTAATACAGTGCCTGGTACGCAGAAGCCATTATTTCATTATTATTTATATTTACTAGTATTTACTCGATTGTACCCTTTAAGTACAGGAACAGTATCTGATTCATCCTTTTAGCTTTGGCATTAAGCATGAGTTCCCAGAACACACGGATTATGTCAAATTTATCTTTGCATCCCTACATCCAGAACAGTGATGGTTACTTCATAAAGGGAAACTATCCTTAGTATTAATATTATTATTCACTAATTGTTGCCTCCAAAGCAAGGACTGTGTCTATAAATCTTTCTCTGGAATCTAGAAGGGTGACTTGCATATAATAGGCCCTCAACAATAGTAATTAGTAAACTAATTTCTCCCAAAAAATATAAATAAATTAAATCCATGAAGCAATTTCTCTCTGGTGGGTAGTTGATGTGATTCTGGTCACGGGGATTGGTGGGAGGCAGGGGTCCCTAGAGAGCAGGTGGGCCTGTGAGGGAATCTGGATTCCAAATCAATAGCGGCCTGGAGTTCCCAGACACCCTATACCACATATGGGGCCTTGCTCCCCACAACCACCAGAACATTCTTTCAAGGTGGGGCATTCTCCACTTCCCACTGTGTCACTAAAGGTAAACAATATAGCTTAACCAGCCTACCTCAAAAAGTTGTCATGAAATTCATCCAGTGCAAAAACAATTTAGAGAATGCAAGTTTTTCTGGGACATTGACTGGGACTGCTGTATCACCAATGTACTTTATGTCACAAAATAATGGTTATTTTTTCCCCTAATTTCCAGAATCATAAATAGAACTAGTGCTTCTATTTTTGATGTTGAAATTTAAAAAGTGAAAACAGTACTAAAAAAAAAAAAAAGTCGATGTGTAATGACATACACATATGGAGAGATGCTCTTACTGTTATGGTTCTTACAAAAGTCACTTCCAGTCTTCCTTGTTGTCAGTATCTTGTGTTCATCCTTTCCCTTCATCTCGTGGGAGATTCTGTGTCCCGTTCTTTCCCTGCGTAAGGCACGGCCGTGTCTTACTTTAAAGCATTATTGTTAAGACAAATACTCTTCAACTAAATGTTACATAAAGACAAATATCTTACCTAAGGACAAATATTTTTATTCTTAAATTGTCCATTTCTTGGAAGCACCCCCAGAAATGACTCATTTCTTCGAAAAGAAGGTCACACAGCACTCCGCTTTGTCCCAGACCGGACTGTATCGCACGCAAGTCTGGCTATCGGGGGACAAGGCACATTTCACTTTCCTAAGAGTGTTTCAACTATGAAGAGACTCATAAACTGCTTTTGAAATGAAAAACAGGAATTGGGAGGAGAAAGCGGGGCAAGAGCTTAAATGAGAAAAATAGGTTGAAATTAAACTTGTCGTAGCTGGAGGAAATGTAGTTCAATTATACCGTATATAAATAATCGCCCCGATTACCCACGTAAAAAAGTTTGAAAGGAGGTGCAGGTCACGTTAGAAGTGTCACCAGGAGGGCCTGCCTGGCTTAAGGCCAAAGGACCCTCAACGTGACATGTACCTTGGGGCTCCCTCACTCAGCAAGGCCAGTCCTCCCCTTTGCAGACTTTGCTCTTCTATGTTGACAGCACACGCAGTGAATTCAGCTCTTGAGGACAGAAGCTCATGGGACATTGAGAGAGAAACAAGAAAGCCAACATATGCACTTACACTGAGCTTTGCGGCTTTCAGGCCCCTTGTGCGTGTGTCGTCTGGCCAGCCCAGAAGTACAGGCTGACGGTGCAGCACTCGGCACGCCGGCCTCAGAATGGGCTGTAGGATTCCGATGGTAGGACTTGCCCTGCCTTCCTCTCCGGCTCAGAACACACCTGCCTCTAGGAGTCAGTGCGTCAAGTGGGGGGAAATGGGCGCCTTCTGCCTTCCTACTGGGCCCCCCTTGGCCTCTCTGTCCCTTGCTCTCCTGCCTCCCACACGGGCTTGCCCTTACTCCCCGCTCCTCTACCTGGACGCCCCAGTCTTGTTGCTTTCCCCCCCAGGCGGAATATATTAGGCCTACTTTTTGAGGCAGATGTTACTTGTTTGATGGTGTCATCTGCAAATCCTTACGTTTCAACTTCCATCGGAGGGACGGATATTCTTATTATTAAACTGACTTCAGAAGCACAAATTTCTTGCCAGGGGAAGTCTGGAGGAGCAGATACTGTAACTAAAAGAACAATTGGTACCTGAGAACGTTGTTGAAATAACACTTGGCTAGAATTTGGAGCACGTGGGTTCTCAACCTCCCCCACCCTCCTCTGACGGCCAGAAGGAGGCCAGCATCTTCAAGCTGGACATCAGGCCCCCACCAGGAACCACATCAGCTGGCATCACGATCTCGGATTCCCAGCCTCCAGGACTATGAGAGATGTTTGTTGTTTGAGCCACATAGTCTAGGATATTTTGTTTTCGCTTCTAAAACACCCAAAGCCCTAGAGTTACTACCAGGTCTGAACCCTGTGCTAAAAGAAATGACACAAATGTCTAAAGAAGTCACCCCCAGGGGCGCCTGGGTGGCTCAGTGGGTTAAGGCCTCTGCCTTCAGCTCGGGTCATGGTTTCAGGGTCCTGGGATCCAGCCCCGCGTCAGGCTCCCTGCTCAGTGGGGAGCCTGCTTCCCCCTCTCCCTCTGCCTGCCTCTCTGCCTACTTGTGATCGCTCTCTCTGTCAAATAAATAAATAAAATCTTAAAAAAAAAAAAAAGAAGAAGTCACCCCCAGGGCAGCCTACTAAATGCCAGCAGTCCCAGATCTTGGGTGCCGCTACTCTGAGGGCAGAATTAGAAATTAATTTGTGTCAGTGCTACTCCCAAAAACCTAGCAAATGACCTAGATGGTCTAATCCAGAGCACGGGCACTCCAAAGGCCACCTCGGGCAATAGTAGCTCCCTGGCCTGGGAGCCGACAGCCTGGGAGTCTGCCCAGCCACCATTCACAAGTCCATTCTTCTGGAATCAGCCTTGCTTTCTTCCCAGCTGCAAATCCCACTGAGCTGGGAGGCAGAAGCTCATGACTCCAAGCTGGTTCACCAGATGCAGCTGCCAAACAAGAGAGAGCCCAGGGGCCTGGAGAAAGAAAGGGTGGGGACCGGCAGGAGGGAACTGGTGAGAGGGAGGGAGGCAGATGGGGGCCACCACCGACTTCTCCCAGCGCTGGCACTATTCCACAGTGGAGACGTCTGCTCCTGGCTTGAGTCGGGGTGCCAAAGCCATTATTTCTAGCTTACAGCCTCCCCAGTCGGGCGGCACCCCTTGCATGGGAAGGTAACCAGAGGAAGCCGGGAGCACATCACGGTGGGGACACTGCTACAGCAGATGGTGGCCATGTGAGCTGGGGCGGCAGCCTGCTCAGAGGAGATTCTGTTCTGCTTTAACGGCATCTGTTTCCAAGCGAGCCCAAGCCTTCAGATCTGCTGACTCCGCGGCTCAGGGATCCAAGTCGGTCACCGGCTCGGCATCCGGACCCCTCAGGCTTCGGGCAGGCTGCACGGAGCTCAGGCAGAAAATGGAATTTCCCCTTCCTGCCTCATTAAAGGAACCATCCAAGTTCACTTCTCCAACAGGAGCAGTTTGGGCTGAATTGAGTCTTGAGCAGCGTTGAGCCACGGCATCAAATTGCATGAGCCTTCCTGTAAGGCTCTCAGTAAGAGGCATCTCAGTAAGAAACACACTGGAGTCAGAAAGAAATCGCACACGTCCTCCCTCCCGTGGGGCGCGTGCAACTCCATCTGCCGCTTCACGTGCTGCGTGCTACGGGCGGCAGTCATTTCTAAGAAACCATAAAAAAAATAAAACTTCTTTCCAGGCCGTATTTTGCATTTTTACCTCCATTGAGCATATCACTGGGCACCAAGCAGAGAATACTATGGGTCACAAAATCTCATCGGCTTTAGTTGTATCTACGCTCGGGAAGCGGGCCATTCTGGAGGTTTCCTCTGGAACAGCCGGATAATGGAGGATCCACACTGATGAGATATTTCTTACAACATCACTCTTAATACCCCTCCTTTGTTTCCCCGGCGTGGACCCCGCTTTCATTTCAGCTTCTTCAGCTCCGTCTCAGGCATGAGATTTGTGGTTCCAGTGTGGACTATGCGGAGAAAAATGTAAGAATGAGATCATAGGTCTCACTAAACCCCACTGCCCCCAAAACACAAGGAGCCACTTTGGGCAGCCTGGCCAGTTGGACAGGAAGGCCAGCGGCTGGGGAACAGCGCCGAGCTTTAGCTAAGTCTCAGTGTTGAAAGGTTTCATGCAAAAATCCTAAAGCAGAGAAGTGAAATGTTCAGGGAGTAGAGCCCCCTGAATCGTGTTTACTGGATCGTCTCTGGCTCCCAGCACCCCGGTCTCCATTTCCACCAGGCAAACAGAAATGAACGCAGACTTTGAGCTGCCCCACCTTCCCCACCCTCCCCAAGCGACCCAGGCTTGCAGCAGGCTCGGATTTCTCTCACTTCCTTTCTAAGCACAAGCCCTCAGCACCCTCCACACCACCCAGAAGGTAGGTGGCAAACAGCCAGGCTCTGGGGCAGTCAGAGAAGCAGAGACATGAAAAACAGAGCCACTGGGCATGTGGGCCACCGCGGGGCAGGCGGGGGTGGAGGAGGGCGATGTGGGGAAGGTTCTGCACACCCTCGGAGTTTAAGGCCCAGGCATTGCAACTTGGAAGGACCTCTGTCCACTTTGGTCATTTAACCCGGCCCAGAGTGAGCAGGGGGAACCCAAAATTACACAGAACTCGAATTCAGGTCTCCTGGGCACAATCTGCCCACTACTCCTCACGGTTTTCTTGTGCGTGGGGTAAGAGGAGACCGGAAGAGGATCGTGGAGTGGGAACATTTGAGAACCTCTAGCCCCAGGGTTTTCTGAATCGGAAATGGTGCGCTTTCCATTGGTTCTGCCCACACTCCTCGTGAGGCTTCTGGTGGGCTGTTCCAAAGACGTGTCCTCCTCTCCTCCTACCCAGTTGGAATGCAGTGGGGCCAGGGCAGAGCTCGGCCCATGTGTGGACGCCAGGGCCCCTCTCCGGCAGCCTGGACAGGCTTGCAGCTGCAGAGGAAACATGTGGAAACTTATAAAAAGGAAGCTGTGGCTTAGCATTTGCAGGCAGTATACAGAGACGCAGGGTTGAGGCCTCGAGGCTCCCCCACAGCCTAGATCCCTGTCCCACCCGCCATCTCCAAAGCCACTCTCCAGAAAAGCTAGTGTGAGATAAGTTGGATTTCTCTGCCTCCCCCTACAAGGGTTTGAGAGCTTAAAAAAAAAAGTTTCATCTTCTTTAGATTGTGGATCTACTTAGAGCACAAAAACCTAGATTTTACCCAGGGCCATGCCACCTTATAGGAAATGCAGATCCATGGTGAAATGCAACCCTCCAGAATTTTTCATGTGGGTCCTTCAGACGTCATCACTTGCCTTGACCCTTCTAGGAACCAAGATAGCAGTGACGGCTCTTTGTGGTACGGGCCAGGGGTCTCAGATACATCAGGCAAAGCAGTTGTTATTGTTCCCATTTTACAGACAAATAAAATGAGGCTGAGAAGGGACGCCTGGGTGGCTCGGTTGGTTGAGCAGCTGCCTTTGGCTCAGGTCATGATCCCAGCGTCCTGGGATCGAGTCCCGCATCGGGCTCCTTGCTCCGCAGGGAGCCTGCTCCTCTCTCTGCCTCTGCCTGCCTCTCTGCCTGCTTGTGTTCTCTCTCTGTTAAATAAATAAATAAAATCTTTAAAAAAAAAAATGAGGCTGAGAATTACTGGTTGCATGATTCGCCCCAGCTCTTACAGCTGGTCACAGGGCTGTGACCCCAGCCCAGGTCTGAGTCTGAACCTGGTTTCTTTCCCAGGCGCAGCTCCCTCGACCCACCTCCGGTGCCAGTGGTCAGAACTCAGTCAGCTCATGACTCCCCTCCGACTAGCTGAGCACAGAGAACCTGAAACACTCACCACCCCCACACTCCCTTGGACTGCCAAGACTCAGCGAAGGGGAGCGCTGCTGTCCCTGTCCCCCTGAAATACTAACCCAGGAAAGACAAACTACTTCCTTTTCCTCGGGAGCTCGTGTCACCTACAGACCTCCCCCTGATACGCCAGTCAGGGAACCCCCATGCTGGCTGCTCCCGCGTTTGTTTCCTCTCTCTGTCATATTTATAAATTTGTGCCCGTCCCTTTGGTGATGGCGTTCACCCTAAGTCACAATCCTACACGGAGGAAATCTAGGCTGTTTAATTTTCGATTCATTATCAGACAGAAAATCACCCAGAACCGGGCACTTAATGAAGATGATGTGAGCAGGAGGAGGAGGGCCTGGGATGCTCTGTCCCAGTAAAGCATCACCTAAACGATCCGTAAAGATTCCCAGCAAGCTGACACCGAGGACTGAGTAGACACGGGCATCAGAGTCTCTGTGAATGGGTTTTCCCCAATAGTACCAATAAGGGCTTGGCGTCTCCCCCCAACCCAGGGCACTGAAGCCTGGGACGGTGGCGGGGCAAAGGCCCAAGAGGCTCAGAGGCGGCAGGAGGCAACTGCTCCAGGAAGAGCACCTGTGAGTAACCAGAAGCATCACCTGCTCTCCATGACAGGAAACCAAATGCCTCTGAGTCATCATTACCAAGCTCAGAGCCAAGCTGACAGGCGGGAGGAAGAAGTCAACACACCTCACATGCGGTGCAAGGACTACTGGTTTCCCCCTAACACGCCGAGCATGGCTCTACATGGGAGAGCCCAGTCCCCCCGCTGAGCCGACTGCATTTCCCTGCCCTCCCAGAGAAGGCTCTGCATCCCACCGCCTGGCCCGCGGAGTGGGGTCGGTGCCCGAGCACAGGGGCTCACGCCCTGGAAAGTGACAGCAATAGCTGGGGTCCCATATGGAACAGGGCAGTGAGGACTATATAAAAACTGGAGAGACACTGTCACACAGGACGCAACTTCTTCCAGGAGGCACTCAGAGCCTAGCTGTGAATATCTTTTAAAATGTTCCAGGGCGCCAGGGTGGCTCAGTCCGTTAAGCACCCAACTCTTTATTTCAGCTCAGGTTGTGATCTCAGGGTCCTGAGATCGAGCACTGCACTGGCTCCGGGTTAGGGGTGGAGCCTGCTTAAGATTCTCTCTCCCTCTCCCTCCACAAGATTAAAATGTTCAGAAGCTTTCCCCCCAGGTTTTCTGCATAAATCAAAAATTACCTTTTATCTTCTAAAGCAATTAGACTTAAGTGATTGTAAATAAAGAAAACAAATAGCTAACATTATACATCGAGTCAATATATCACATATCCCAGACTAATAGCTGTTGCCCGGATTCCATCTTGCATTTAGGACATTTGTTCTTTATTGCATTCGTGGTTTGCTGAGTGCTTTCAGGGAGAATAAGTAAGACTTTGAAGGAATAGTCCAGGAAATTTATAAATTGGGAGTCTTTTTTTTGCTTTTAAAATAATTTTACACTTATAAGCAATCGTATGTCAATGGCTTGCAGTCTTTTAAGAAGCTGTACATTTTTGGAAAGGAAATCTACTTTAATATGGACACTTGTTTGCTTGCTTTAGAAATAGGACACAGAAATCAATCCACAGACATATTTCAACTCTCTCTTGTCATTTTTGTTATTTTATTCCACAGCCCACAGAGATGAGGACTAGACAAGAATAAAAGTGCACCGTTTGACTCATATATCCTTATTCTGTTTTAATTGCAGGTAAAGATGACACATTATAGTGAAGACATTTTATTATGATTCAGAAAGAAAAAGGGTGAGTGAGTTATGAGCGGTATGGGATGGGGGCACGGAAAGATTCATGAAGGTTCAGTTCTGGAATAGCCATCAGTTCTCTGTATGCGGTATTGCAACAGATAGATAACCCGCACGTCAGTGATTGCATCTGCTTAAATAAATGGCATCGGCTTGCTATAAATATTGAATATTGTCTTTTCTATTAGAGTAAGCATTAGTAATGATACCACTCTCTCTGCATTTGAGGTCAAATGGAAAGATTAGTGTGCCAGGTTCCAGAATGATGAACTCTGACCATCCTGCTCTCTAGTGCCCACATCCAATTCCCAGGCCTGCCCCACGGTGGTCGGAGTCGGGGAGAAGGGGGACAAACCCTCGGCCAGGAGCCAGCCTGAGTCCTGACTCTACCTCACTAGCGCTAAGACCTTGACAAGCCGCCCAGCCTCTCACTCTGTGCCTCATTCTCCTCCTCTGGAAAATGGGGCAAGAAACACCACCTGTTGTGTGGCTTCGTGGAGTTGCATGGAAAGCATTTAGAACCGTGGCTGGCACCTAATACATGCAAAATAAGCATCAGGTCTTTTGACGACAATGATTTTTTCCGTATTGAGGCCTTCTTGAGTACGCTACTTCCCCGCCTCTCCACACCTACTCCCCGCCCCCTACCCCGCCTCACCCCCTCCAGGCAACTGCAGCAAGTAGGATCCTAGCTGGGCTTTCTGCTTTCTGCACACGCACCAACACCAACACCCCGCCCCACACCCAGCCCCGGTTCAAGTCTAATATCCCCCCCTCATGACTCACACTACCCGGTAGACAGATCCATCAGAGCGCCCACTACACTTATCATTTTCTTCATCCATCTCTATTCATAAAAACACATGTTTCAAAGGCTGATTTCAGAAGCCCACTTAGATAGGAAATCATCGTCGCTTGGGATATACCTTAATAAGCAAACTTTGGCGAGAAAGATGAGTCCCAAAGATTCTTACTGCAAGGAGGACTAACTCTTCCACACGAGAAGGACACATACACTGGGTGAATGGTGGAAAATAAGTTCAGTGAATGGAGAAAGGCCAAAATGATTTCAACGTACAGAAGGAAGGTCAGTGAGAGATGCCTGGCGACAGGGGCTGAAGGATATTTAAGAAGGAATGAGTCCTGGGCGCCTGGGTGGCTCAGTGGGTTAGAGCCTCTGCCTTCACTCAGGTCATGATCTCGGGGTCCTGGGATCGAGCCCCACGTCGGGCTCTCTGCTCGGCGGGGAGACTGCTTCCCCCTCTCTCTCTCTGTCTGCCTCTCTGCCTACTTGTGATCTCTCTCTCTCTCTCTCTGTCAAATAGAGAAATGAAATCACTAAAAAAAAAAAAAAGAATGAGAAATTTAAATTGTTTGCATTTCTGAGATATGAAAAGACCCAAAACTTAAGTAAAGCCTTAAATAGGTTGGCTCACATCCTCCAAGAAACAGACGGGACTGGATGTGTAAAAGATTTACCAGGGGAAACACCTGTGGAGAAGGGAAGAGAACTGGGAGAGATGCTGAGCTGACCAATGCAAAAGGGAAGAGAGGGAAGGGAGGAAATTGGATAGAGCCCCAGACCACAGAGAGTTCTAAGAAGATCTGATCGGGCTGATGGAAAGTCCTTGAGTCAAAGGCCCCATTGGAGGGGTCCCGCGCTAACACAGTCAGGGATGGTACCCCCACCGTGCTGATAGCAGCCCACTGAGTGTGTAGCCAGCACAAACATGATGGTAGGTCCAGAGGAGCAACAACGGGGGCTGTCAGCCAGCCGTGACCTCCCGACCCCAGGGGAGGGTCCTAGAGCTGCACACCTGCCTTTGCCACGACCACCACCTCAGCTAACAGGGATCATGTCTGATTCATCATCTAACACTCAACTCCTCAATAAGTTAATAAGTTGATCCATGCTACACACCACATAATCACCCTAAACAACTATTGAAACCAAACGTGCTACACAAGAGAATTATTGTGCTCTTCTTTCTACTTTATTGCATTTAAATTTCCCTTAATAAGAAGGTTTATTAAAAATATTATTTAGAGAGGCACGTGGCTGGCTTAGTTGGTTAAGCGTCTGCCTTTGGCCCAGATCATGATCCCAGGATCCTGGGATTGAGCCCTACCTTGGGCTTCCTGCTCAGTGGGGAGTCTGTTTCTCCCTCTCCTACTCACTCTCCTCTCCCAAGCTCTCTCTTTGTCTCTCAAAGAAATAAATAAAATCTTTTAAAAATATATTATTTAGAAACTCTGTGGTGGCTCCTCAAAAAAATTAAATATAAAAAAATTAAATACAGAATTCTCACATGATCCAGCAATTCTATGCCAGGGTATATACCAGAAAAGAATTGAGAGCAGGGACCCAAAGAGATATCTACATTCCCATGTTCACAGCAGCACTATTCATAATCCCCAAAAAGTGGGAACAATCCAAATGTCCATCAATAGAAGAACAGATCAACAAAACACGGTATACACATGCAAGAGAATATTATTCAGCTTTCAAAGACAAGGACGATCCATCACGTGCTAGAATGCAGGTGAACCTCGAGGATCGTTAAGCTAAATAAAATAAGCCAGTCACAAAAAGACAAACACTGTGTGATTCCAGTTATGTGAGGTAACCACAGTGGTTTCAAACTCCTAGAGACAGAAGGGAAAATGGTGGTTACCCTACTGGGAGGCGGGGAGAATAGGGAGACAGGCTTTAACGGGTAGAGTTTCGGTTTGGGGAGAAGATATTCTGGTGATGAATGGTGGGGATGGTGGCACAGCTTAACACCACTAATGTGTACATCTAAAAATGGTAAAAACGGTAAACTGTGTCTTATGCATATTTTACCACAATAAGAAATATGTATATTTAGAGATTATATCCGGTAAGGAAGAGAACTACAACTAGGATACATGTGTTTCAGGCTCTAAGTCTCTGCCTCCAGATCCCCAGTGAAGTCAGTACAGCTACGACTTCTCCAGGCCCAGCCATTTGGCTGGTGGGCTGGTTCCAGGGCTTTCTGTAATTGTCTTCCTCCCAAAGTCGGCTTAGGGCAATTTCTCCCAGGAGCCTCCTCTTAGAGCCGCCATTCCTACAAAAGGTCATGGAGCCCAGGTCTCGGTAGCTCATTAAATCCCAGTTGCTGGCCCCATGCTTTGGCCCCTTAACTGAGATTTCTCTGTTTAAAAATAAAAGTGGACTTGTTTTCGTAAAAGTAGCCCAATGATATTGCTTTCCCTGAAAGATTTCTGCCAGAATGATGGTGTGAGAAAGAAAACCCTAGTGAGACACTAACTGAAACTTTGGCAAGACAGTGCCATGGCGAGCTGCTCCCACACCTACCCTGGGCCATGCCCCCTGGGTGAACAACAAAGAGGATCAAAGGAGGACCCGGGCAAGAGGCAAAGTCTGGCCTGTCTTCACTGCCTGCTTCCTTCCCTTCTGCTTTTCTCATGCTTCAGACCCTTCTCACTTTCTACTCTGCTTCAGGTGCTAACTGATTTCAGATACCCTGTCATTCTCTCCATCTTCTTTCCTGCATATCTGTCTACGCTACAACTTCTATCATACAAGAAGTTCCAATCATCGGGAACCCTAAATTCAAAGTTTGGGCTCCACATACTTTGTGTTCAAGTCAGTGTGTCAAACAAGATTACATGAAATCAGTAGGAGCTGAGGGAGCACTGACCACCCATGTTTATAAAGGGGGTCACCACAGCTGACGCCAGCCACCATAGGGCCTGGATCTACACATTGTTCAGAAGGTCAGGGCAAGAGGGCCCAAGAGGGCATAGGATGTTTAAATAAAGGATGCAAAAAGTATGGCTATTCCTGAGTGCCTGGTGGGCTCAGTTGGTTAAGCGACTGCCTTTGGTTCAGGTCATGATCCTGGAGTCCTAGGAGCAGTCCCGCATCGTGCTCCCTGCTGAGCGGGGAGTCGGACCGTCCCCCTTCTCATGCTCTCTCTCTCTCTCTCTCTCAGATAAAGAAATAAAATCTTTAGGGCGCCTGGGTGGCTCAGTTGGTTGAGCGACTGCCTTCGGCTCAGGTCATGATCCCGGAGTCCCGGGATCGAGTCCCATATCGGACTCCCGGCTCTGTGGGAGGTCTGCTTCTCCCTCTGACCTTCTTCCCTCTCATTCTCAGTCTCTCTCTCTCTCTCTCTCTAATAAATAAATAAATAAATAAATCTTTAAAAAAAAAAAAGAAATAAAATCTTTAATAAAAAAAAAAAATAGTTAAGTATGGCTATTCCCTTACAGTGATGGCAAAATAGTCTATCCCTCTCTTTCCCTGTAGCTTGCTATGTCACTTTACTGTTAGGTGACCTGAAACCAATTCTAAACAGTTTTAATTAATTAACTAATTAATTAAAGGAGATGAGTTCCCTCACGGGACCTTTCGAAGACCCTACCAGTAGGCTTAGGGACTAAGCAACCAATAAAATGCCCAAATTGCATTCATCCAGCCCTGCTGGTCCCACACAACCAGCGTGGGTGCACCAGGCTGCCCTGGACCCTCTGCCGCAACGGTCTCCAGAAACCAGACGCTCTTCCCCTTGAGCTGGCCAAGATGGCCCTACACCAGCCCCAGCTTCACTGGCTTCTAAAATAAATTCGGATTGGTGGAACCAAGGTCACATGTCTGCACCCTAACTGGGGGGCTGCTGGGTAAGAATCTGGGGGAACTGGTAGCTGTCTCAGTTGGGGGAGTCTCCAACTGGAGACTCCAGTCTCCCGTCTCCTGGCTGGAGCCTAGGACCGACCCCAGGCAAGCTTGCTGCAGAGGCAGTGCTCTTCACCACCAGTGAGTCCCAGAGATACTCTCTATGTATATGCCAAACCTCATCATGGTCTCCACAGAAAGAGTATCTTCGAAGAACTTTAAAGTAAATTTTCACAGACCTTTTAATTTTAACAGGGAGAATGTCTAACAGAAGAAAGCTTACCAATATTTCTCTGTCCCCAACTTTATTTGAGGGAGATTTCAGATCACACACATTGTAGTTCCTCTCGCCTCCTGAAAGAGTCAAGTCAGATAAGACAGGTTAGAGGAACATCTGCCTCTTTGTGGCACAGAAATTCACACAGAAACATCTCATAAATGCAAAAACTTCCTGTGAAGAAAGCAAACTTTCTCTCGCCTCTTCAGTTTAATGGTATGCTAATCATACTATCTGAAGTATGTCTGAGAATAAACTCTGAAAGCCGCAGTTTTCAAGAAGATACCAAGAGTCTAATATAGATGGGTATCTAATGCTAGAAATAAAATTCTCTTATTTGAATATTTATGACAAGAAGCTATATGGCAAGGTTAAAATTTTCCAGTGGCCCCAGTCAAAAAGCTCCTTTGCTTTCATGTTATTATGCTGTGTTCAACCCAGGAGAGGTATTTTTAGGACTCTATTGCTAGGTGCTCAACTTTCTTCTCCCATCAGAAATATAATTGACTTTATTTTTAACTACCTCAACGTTTCCCTAATATGGTAAGCTTCTAAATATCAGTGTCTGATAAATAGTCAGATTTCAGGATAGATGTAATGTTCTCAGCTCTCACTGAGGACACGATAAACTATAGGAAATTGATCTTGGTTGGAATGTTCCTTTGGGAATTTTGTGCCCGCCATCTTCCAGTGCCTTTCCAGAAGCAGGTATCACATGAGAAATTGCTTCAAAATTTGTCTTCTTGAAAATGTTCTGCCTCTCCTGAGGAGCTGAAATTATTTCTCTTACCAAAAATGAAAACTAGTCATGTTGCTCATCTTACTTTGGCCACCAGGAAACTCAGTGCCAATTCGCAGGCCAATTACGGTTGGATCCATTAGCTGCAACTAGATTTGAGCTATTTAGAATTTATGGCTCAGGAGGCCACTTACCCACTTACTGCCTCTTGGCTCTGAATCCGTTCTTTTTGTCTACTCTGTAAAAATGGATATGGTCCCTTTAAGTGTTTTTACTCTTCCAGTTGGCTCTATGTTAACCTTTGGAGAGACATTTCAGGAGGAAAAGATTTTGTTTCCTGGTTCTGGTGTTTAATCTCCAGGCTCCTGCAGGGCTCACAGTGCCCTGAGGGGCCTCTCCCGGCTCATGTGGCTTCCCCAAGGCCCAGCACCTGCAGCAGAAGCAGCTTCTCCCTCGCCAGACTCCTGCAGGGCACAGTGGCCCACATCCCGGAGCAGCCCGCAGCTCTCCCAACACCCCTTTGGGCAGATTTGTAGTGGAGTTTCTGTGGTGAGACACCTCCCTGTGAGCAGCTTTCCCCAGCACCCTAGAAGGCAGTTCCCAACAAATGCCTAAGGGTGATTTTCTAGAAAATTCCAACAGCATAGCATCACACAGACTACTCCGCTATTGTCAGCCACAGCTGCACCCTGTCCAAGGGGGTCTGGGTCTCCTGGCCCCAGGGGCGCTCTCCCCCCACCCTAGCTCAGCCTTAGGGAGAGTAGCTGTTCCATTTCCCAGGTTCTGATATTCTATAGAGTTCTCTTTACTTCTTCCCGGGCAACTCCTTATTACTCCACTTCCCCGTTAAGAGTCGGTAATTCTTTATATTAAACTTTTCGCATTCAAATGACTGTGGTTGTGGTTTTTCTTTTCTGATCAGACCCAGACTAATAAACACTTAGCATGTGTGCATTTTATATTTCTTTCCTATCCTGACATCTGCTCAAACATATTTTAGCCCTTGGTTCTATTATTTTTTTAAAATTCAGATTTCACTACTTAATTGTGTATATGCCTTCTTTACTCTAAAGCTATCTGTAGAACGTCAAGGCCAATAATTAATTGAAATGTCTACACAAATAAGGGTCATGCCTATTTAACTTGCTGTGTACCTTTCCAGAAAGGAATCTGTCTCCATGCAGTAAACCAATTACTTTTGACGAAGATAATGAGACGAATGATCTTAGGTACTTCCATCCCACGTTAGACTTTTCTAACAGCTGAAATAAGACCCTTAGAAGTTTAGAGGTTCGCACCAAAAATAAACCAATAGACCCATGATAATAACAGTTCATCACTGTGCTTCTCAAATCAAAATTTTCTTTTCCTACATGGTTCCTGAAGTTCACGTGACCTGCCCCAAGCTAGCAGCTGACTCAAGAGATCCTAAACACAGAGAGAGGGATTGAGATGCATGTGGGAAAGTGTAGGAGACGGAACAGAGATTTGCAAACTAGTGTGACAACAGAGGACGGCAATTTCACAAGAACATAAGAGAGACCAGTGAGCACCGTGACGGTTAAGAAGTAAAGTCTCAGACCAAATTCCCAGGGTGGCCCCAAACTGCAAACCTCCCAGGTTAACCATCAGTTCCCTCACCACTGCCCCAGGGACCAAGGGCTGTGGCAGAGGAGCTGGCTTTTGTGAATCCCCAGGCCCCGCTGAGTACTGAGTTATAAGCCCTCGAGCGATCCCTTAACCTCTAGAGTAACAATGCCTACCTCCCAGGGCTGCCAGGAGGATAAGAAGAAGCACTAATTATGAACACCCTCATCACCGGGCCTGGTGCATCCCAAGTCTTAGCAAATGTGATTGCTTGTTCCCCTTCTATTAATTCATTTCCTAGGGCTGCTGTAACAAAGAGCCACAAACTGGGTGATTTAGGGCAAACAGAAATGTATTGTCTCCCAGTTCTGTAGGCAAGAAGCCCTAAAATCAAGATGGCAGCTTGACCCTGCTTCCTCTGCAATCTACTGGGGAAGGATTCTTCCTTGCCTCTCCCAGCCTCCAGTACCACAGACATTCCCTGGCCTGTAGCAACACAATTCCCACCTGTCTCCATCCTTACATGCCCTCTCCCTGTGTCTGTCCATCGAATCTCCCCCGTGCATGTCTATCTCTGTGGCCAAATTTCCCATCATATTCACTAGGGCCCATCTTTAGATGAGGGTCATTAGACCTCATTTTAACGTAATTCTCTCAAGACTCTATTTCTAAATAAGGTCACATTCGGAGGTACCAAATTCCCTAGTCTAAGGTCACCTCCCCAAGTCCCCCCCCATCAGGGTCTAGAACTCCCCTCATTAGAATCAATCACTCTTAAGTCAAAGACATCCTATCCTTCCATGACATTTGATAAAAGCAGAACATTTCTGGGGAGGAACACACAGTCCTTAGTGCCCATGAATATTTCACGGGCACTGGGAGACTGTATTCCCTGGTGGTCACCTCAGTCAGCTGTCCCGGAGGGCAAGAAATCCAACCATGGACATGCGTTGGCTTTGTTCTCTGCCATGTCCTCTGAGCTGTACAAATCCCTGGGTGTAAAATGTAATATAAATCTGCTTCTATAAAGTGAGACCAAATACTACCCAGCACATCTCGTGGCTGTGAAGAGTTAATGATTAATACAGCTAAAATGCTTAAAACAATTCCTGGCCTAGAGAGAGATCCTGGTAAATATTGACTACATCATCATCATCATCATCATCATTATTAATGACTAGAAAACACACAAGGACAAAGGTCTAGAGAACAGAACCAGAAGGCCCCCAGGGGGTGATGCAGGAGGGAGGAGGGGTCTGAGAGGAAGTGGGGCTGGGCCAGGAGGGACGGAGGGCAGAACCAGCGGCTCCCACCACACAAGCATGCACACAACAGTGCCTTGAACACTGCCTGAGTCCCGGGCACAGGGCGCTCGCCGGGACCCGCTGAGCCTGGCACTGAACTGTGACCATCCTTTCCCTCCTGGACTGAGCCAGAAGCATTTGTGTAACTGCTTTGCTGTCGCCAAGGAGGTGTGATAGATACGCAGCCGACTGCAGCGGGGAGAAGCCTCCATAAATCACAAAGGGACCGTGTCCTGGAATCTCTGACACCGAATCAAAGAACTAGGGAGCCCCGGGGCACTGGAAATGAGGTGTCCTCGATACCCAGCAAGCACCCATGGGGTCCCACAGGGCCTACAGGGAAGGCAAAGTGCCTCAACACAGTTTCCCAAAGGGTGTTCCAGGTGGCTCAGGAAAAGGAGAAGGATTCAAATAGGTTTCTGGGTTAAACAGAGTTTAACATATTTCTTCAGAACAAGGTTTTCAGAGCTTCTCATATGCCTAAATGCGTTGTGACCCTCCAGAGGTGGGTCCTGTGTGGTGTTCCCCTCATATGCTGGAGAAGAAAAGCCTGTTTTTAACAACATCCAGCGAGTGGTGTCCTGTCAGAAAACGCGGGGGATGTTGGTAAATGCCAGACGAAGTGCCTCGGAGGGCAGGTCACCCAGGGTTTCCGAGCCCCCTTTTCCTCATCTGAGAAATGAAGGGCCTCAATCGGCTTGAGCAGCTGGGAAAGCTGTGGCTTTCCTCCCCATGACTGGGTGCCTATTACACACAGGCCAGACTTTTTCCCCATACAGTTTCAGGAAATCCTAAGTCTCTCAACTCTCTGATGTTCTAAGACCCCTTCCATCTCTAAAATGTTCTAAGACTCCTTCCATCCCTTGAATTAGAAGGATTTCATGAGCCACCTGGGTGGCTCAGTTAAGCGGCTGCCTTCAGCTCAGGTCATGATCCCAGGGTGCTGGGATCGAGCCCCGCATCGGGCTCCTTGCTCAGCAGGGAGTCTGCTTCTCCCTCTCCCTCTCCCCACACCAGTTGTGCTCTCTCTCTCATTCTCTCTCTCTCTAATAAATAAAACCTTAAAGAAAAAAAAGGATATCATGATAGCTATCCATTGCTTTTGCCCTGCATCCATTCCTTTCATTTTGGGAACAGTACAAATCTCCCCTTGTGAAACCACCTCTTTCCCATTCTCTGCACATATATTTCAACAAAAGTGGACCAACTCCGCCCCCTCCAACTCCAGAAGCTGGTATGTCACCCAAGCCCGCTAACCAGTCAGCATACCCCGTTCCCACGGCCAGAAGGAACCACATGGATGGTATGATGTTGAGAGGGGTCTCGAGAACAAAAGCTGGAGCTCTCAGATGAGGAAGGGAGGGAGGGAGGAAAGTGTCCACACTGTAGGTACTAAACGAGCAGAATGAACGCCTGCAGTCTCTATCTTTGAGAGGGAAAGCCATTCCTGATTATATTAGCTGAATCATCTCTGAAATCCACTGCATCCCCCCGCCCCAAAAATACCCCATTTATGTGAGACAATAAATATTTCCTCTGTTTAAACTAACTTGCAACTGCAAGAGTGCTGAATAATTCAGGTATCAGTCCTGGGAGTCCCAGGACTGCTGTGAGGCTCAATTAAGAGGCTCACAGTGTTACTGTCGAGTCCACACTCAGCGGAGAACAACTCAGTGGAAGGGAGAACTTCCCTCAGTGGAAGGACAGGAATGGATGACTGTGCACTGGTAGGTCCTGTGTCCCATGGGGGCTGTGTACCAACAGGACCCCAGAGACCCCAGATAACCTCTCCCCCCTGCTACCTGCTTCCTGCAATGCTATCATGGAAATCTGGGGAGGTGGAGGAGGGGGAGGTATGAAGGACGGCACAGAGACTTTTGAGAATCTAATGAATTTAATCAATCCTCTTCTTTAAAAAATATGCAAAAATATTTGCCTGTGATTGCAGGGGTGTATACGCTCCCTAAAAGCCCAAAGAGTCTCCCTTCCTCAAGGGTCTCACTTTAGGTATGGAGAAATTGCTGGACTTGTTATGTCAAAGATGGCAGCCTCTAAGAGGACTAGGGCTAGGAAGGGAGTAAAAAGAGAACTCTCCGAGGACACGAGAAGGGAAAGGAGAGCGCTGAGATAATCCAATAACGCACAAAGAATCTGGCATTGGAACAAACAGCATGAATTGGTCCCATAGCTTCCCCCCCCTGCCCTTTGACAAGTTTCCACCTTATAGCAGAGGGGAGCCACCAGGGCGAGCGAAACCCCCAGGGTCAGATTTGGAATGCACCTGAGGTCAAGTCTGGACTTCTGTGAAAAGGGATCTCTGGAGAAAGGACCCTTCAAACTCCTATCCACAATTCACACCTCATCTCAGGAATATATTTCCATAAGGAGAATGGGTGCATCAATGAACGTAGAGGGGAGAGTTCTGAAAACGCGTGTCTTCAGCCACCTGCCTTTGTCTGCGCCCCCTCAGCAGAAGTGCTGCTCTCTAAAAACAGCAACCGATCCCAACCTTTGGAACGTTTTCCTAAATAATTGTGTTAAATGGTTATGTTCTTTCCAACTGTGGGAGGTTTTCTTTAAAAAAAAAAAAAAAAAAGGCCTCATAACTGAGGAACTACTGAGTTTATACTTGGCCTGACATTTAGTAGTAAAGTCAGAAGCTGACGGTGCGACAAATCCTCCCCCTTTTTCCTTCCCATCCTTCAATTTTTTTATCAGAAGTGGCCTCCCCCACCGCAGCCTGCCGGGTCGCTCGCAGCCTCCCAGCCCGCCCCCAGCAAGCCCGGGCAGAAGGCCACCAAGGCCGGAGCACGGCCGCGGCTCCTCTCCTGGCCGGGACCCTCCCATCACACCAAAGTCATGGGTATTTTCCTCCTGCCCTAAAGGATGTCAAGTTGAGGGTCCCATGTCAGAAGGGCTCAGACGACTCTGTGAAAAACACAATTTAAGAGTGGAAGCTTTTTGCCAAGAATAAGAATGGTCTCCCCTGTGCTTATTTCCGTCTCACACCGAGAGCAGATAATTCATGTTTGCCTCACTCCTCCCCAGCCCAGAAAGTGCTTATCTTTATTCTTCTGCCTGTTTGTGTTACCTGAGACCCCAGGGGGAAGCAGCGTGTCACATCGGCTCCCTAGCAATGCTGTCCCTCTCATTGCAGCCGGGCCCTGGTCCTCGCCAGAGCGGGCCGATGAAGTCTGAGACCGGCACCAGGTCTTCGACCTCACTTTAGGGGTATTGGTGCCAGTAAATGTGAATATTTTTCAACGTTTGCTGCCATAAATCCTTGAAAAATAGAAACAACTTACTCTTCTTTGAAATAAGACATTTACATCCAAAAAGCGAATTTCACTAAGGCATCTAGCTTCACTTTATTTCGAAAGGCTCATTTCAGTACCGAAATCACTCAGCTTGATCTCCTCCAACCGGAAGCTCGTTAAACCTGAGAAATGTGAGCCAGAGCCCAACACCAACAGCGCACAGGGCAAGAATCTGGACACCAGGGTCTGTGTTTTGTGAATGGCCACATACAGGCACGGCTAGGGCAGCGAGTGTGGACTTCACCTCAGTGCCGCTAAGGAGAATCAGAAAGTAGGAAGTCTGTATTGGGCTCTCCTCCTTCTCTCCGTTCTAACACCGTCTTCCACTTCACAAAACCTCCTTGGAAGCTTCTCTTGGTTCTCTGTCCTCAGACTTCATCTTCGTGCTGCTTCTCCATGTCAAAGGGCTCTAGGCTTTAAAGTACCAACATGCGGGCACCTAGGTGGCTCAGTCAGTTAAGTATCTGACTCTTAATTTCAGCTCGAGGGACGCCTGGGTGGCTCAGTTGGTTGAGCAGCTGCCTTCGGCTCAGGTCATGATCCCAGCGTCCTGGGATCGAGTCCCGCATCCGGCTCCTTGCTCCGCAGGGAGCCTGCTCCTCTCTCTCTGCTTCTGCCTGCCTCTCTGCCTGCTTGTGTTCTCTCTCTGTTAAATGAATAAATAAAAATCTTTAAAAAAAAAAATTTTAATTTCAGCTCGGGTCATGATCTCAGAGTCGTGAGATGGAGCCCCGCATCGGCTCCACACTGTTCAGAAACTAAGTTTCTCTCTCCCTTCTTCTTCTACTACCCACCCCCACACTCATACGTGCACGTGGTCTCTCTCTCTCTCAATAAAAAAAAAAAAAAAGTACGTCCCCGGGATGGCAGTTGTAAGACTGTTGCAAGAGCAGGTTCGGCCTGTTAAAAAACAGTTTCATGGAGATGTCAGGCACCATCTGGCAGGATGCTTTCGCCTCTCCCTAGCAACTGCTCCCCCTCCCACGCCCATGTCTCTGGTTACCTTGCCTGCTTCCCTAGTTACCAGTGCTCCCCATCTCCCGCACACCCCTGCCACCACCCACCTCCGTTTGCAGCTTCCCTGGTGAACCCCCCTGGAGGAGGATCCCAGGGATTCTGCCTCCCCAGCCCAGACCGACTCTCAGCACCAAGTCTGGGTTTCATCCTGCCAAGCCCACAGCATGTTAGTCAAAACCCCCAGTTCTAGCGTTTTAATTCAGCGTTAGAGAGTCCAATCCGTTATCCCAGTGGATCTCGATCCTGAAGCTCATTTGAATCTCCCGGAAACCCGTAAAAATTACTAAGGCCCCGGGTTAATACACAGCCCCCAGAGATGTTGATTTCATTGGTCTGGGGTAAAGTTGTGTTTTTTAAGCTCTGCACTAGTTCAAAGGGGAGCCATGGTTATGATCTAACCTAAGAAATGCACAGTGCTGAGCTCCCTTTCACACGTAAAAAGTAATTGACTAACAATGACTAGAGTGCCTGGGTGGCTCATTTGGTTAAGTATCCGGTTGATTTCAGCTGAGGTCATCATCTCAGGGTCAGGAGATTGAGCCCCACACTGTGCTCTGCACTCAGCGGGAAATCTGCTGGAGATTCTCTCCCTTCCTCTCCCCCTGCCACTCCCCTTGCTTGCTCTCTCTCTTCAATCTGTCTGTCTCTCTCTCTCTCTCTCAAATAAATGAATAAAAAAATCTTTAAAAGACAAATGATCGTTTGGACAAATACTAAAGAAGTTATCACAGTTTAAACAAGTAATTCCTCCAGATATTTCAATATGCCTAACATTCAGTAAAATACATATTTTATGATGATATTTTATAAAGACTAACCCAATTCTTTAGCCTTCGTGGAACTGCATCACGAGCTGCTGACCACAGACTCCATCATGTGACTCCCTGGCTGACCTTGGGAAACCGGAAGTCCTTCACATCTCTGAAGCACGTGAAGCCCTGAAACAGTCGGTTACATAATAAGAACGTCATTAACCATTTTCCCGATTAAATCTTTGCAGTTTTTCACCTCATGCTCCAGTCCCTTGCTATTCCCTGTGAGGTCCATGGATTAGCCACACGGAGACAAGAGGAATCCATGGCCCCAGGCCAGACCAACTGGATCAGAATCTGCATTTTAACCAGAGCCCTGGGAAAACCTGCAGCCACATTCAAGTGTGAGAAGCGCTACCCAGCAAACTGCTTTGATCAGTCTCGGTGCTAGAATACTTCATTCAAGGCCCTGCCTCTGTGACCTTGGCCCTCTATGAATCCTCTGTTTCCCCCACACACTGGACCACCTCTAGCTTCCAGAACTTTGCTCTCCCAACCCTCTTCTCCACCATCTGCTAAGCCCTCTTCTCTCCTTTCTGCCTAAAAGCAGCATTCCCATTTCTCCAAGTACTCACTGAGCCTCTCCTCTCCAGGGTGTGTGCATATCTCCCCCGCCCTAGTGTTCTTGCCTGCCTCTAATTTGATAGCACTTGTCTAGCTACACATTCAGCCAAGGACACGACTGTTCTTGTTTTACTATTCGGCCTTTATTTTGTCCTTACCTTTCCAAGTACTTCTTCTGTCTTGTCTACCCCACTAGTCCATCACTTATTTGCCTCTGTACCTGCCGTGGGGTTTTGCACTAATAGATTCAACAAATATTTGGTGTTGGGCTTTGACTTAGATCTCTGATGGCAAACTACAAGGTACATAAAACCTATAAATCTGAGTCTAGAAACTAGTAAAAAATTTACAACATCTAAGCTTTGCTGGCATTAAAACTTCCAATATGCTCAACATGGGAGTTGCAGAATAACATGGCGTATAAATAGATACTGGGCTATTTTAAATAACTAGAGAAAATAATTATCAAAAATGAAAGCAAGACAACATAAGATCAGGCATCGGCTAACAATGCACGTAGAAATATTTCATATCGCTGCTCTTAAGGACGTCTAATCCAGTAAAATCCCTTAGCTCCCAACAGCTGCCTTTCACCAAAATGCACTGGCAAACAATCCCCAACCCACGACGTACAAATAACAGCATCTCCTTTTCCTGCATATAGGATTTCTACCAGGGTACAGACAGTCCCGAAACTCATTTCATTCTACTCTGCCACTGAATGACCCCATACATGGCAGCGCAAAAAATTAGGGGTGGATTTTTTTCTATTTTTTTTTCACAAAGTCCATAAATATTATTGAGAATTAACAATGTATCCAGCCATAGAAACACAAAGATGACTGAGACATGTCCTTCCATTGTTCAGTCTTAGTGGGGGGAGATATGAATAGATCATTTTAACACAATGTGGAACATACAGCATACGGAGGGTATTATTGGAACACTAGGAAAGGTTGCCTAACTCAACCTGAAGCAATCACGGAGGGCTCTTTGGAGGTGGTGATGCCTGAGCTGAGCCTTAGTGTTGGAAAAGGCATTAATCAAAGGAAAGAAGAAGAAGGATATTCCATTTAAGGGGAAGCATGCAGGAAAGCGAAGAGCTAACTGACACCAGGGTGTGTGGAAGGAGCTCAGATTGTTCTGCATGATAAGAGGCAGGAAGTGAGGAAGTTCCCTTCACTAAGGCAGTGACAACTTGCCAGCTGATAAGCTCTGGTTCAAAAGACCTTACACTTTGTCCTGAAGGCAAATGGAGACTGGCTAGGCTTGAAAGGCCTCCCTGCAGCTTCCAAGATCTGATATGAAAAATAAGAACAGCTTAGATTCTACATGAACCACACACATTAAGGGCCATAGAGTCCTTGTCAACACGGCTACTGAGATACTGATTCCAAACTTTTTTGGATCATCTCTACGGGGGGATATTGGGGGAAATGATCCAAGATAAATCCCTTCCAGTCCAGGTTCTACTTTCTGATTCCCAATGGCTGACAAAACAATGGACTTACGATGTAGACCCATCGTCCTGAAGGCACTAACGCATACAGCAGGACAATACCACAGTATTACCAAGGTGTGGTAATAAAATAAAAAGAAAGAGAATTAAAGGACAACTGAGGACAAGAGCTGTTTCCTCTCTCAGCCCTAGCTAACAGCACTCTTCAGCAATCCACACTTCTCCTCCAATTACAGCTCATCACGTCAGGCATATGGTGTGTGTTTATTAATTCTTTACCTCTAGTGTTTTAATGGAAAATACTTAGTAGTTGTTTTTTTTTTCCTTTGCAACCAACCGGTTCAGTTATTTGCTTTATACTTAAACACACACATACACACTCACACTCACATACACACTCGGATTTTTACTCAATTTTGAGAGATAAGAAGCTGCTCGATTTGGATATTGTCATTTTGTGAAATTTTTCCTCTGAAGAAAAAGTAAAGTAAATTGTTTGGTCTAGATGTTCAAAACCATTAGCACAGATGAAAAACACCAGCAGGAAGTAATTCTGTTTGGCTCAGGCGGGTGACAAAATGGATTAGACCCAAAGTTACACATAAGCTGGAATCATTCAACTGCCTGCCTTTAAACCATGTCATGTCTCCAACCAGAAACTTACATTCTGATTTCCCTGATGGCTCCTAATCGGGTCCAGACTTTTCAAAATGGGTGAAACTGGATTAATACAGCTTTCTCCGGCCAACCTCGCCGTGTCTGGACGCAACATCCCGTCCTTCCATCTGACCTGTGCACGTTTTGTTCTTCTAGCCGGGACTCTACTTTTTGGAGATGGGGCACATGCGCATATTTACATTGTTTTCAATCTTTTCAGGATCAAAGAATTAAGTAATCTTTAGGGAAAATAATGATGATAAAACTTAGAATAATGTTAAAGAGGTAGATGTGATCCTTAAAAACATAAAAATTTAGAGGCATCTGGGTGGCTCAGCTGGTTAAGCCTCTGCCTTCGGCTCAGGTCATGATCTCAGGGCCCTGGGATCAAGCCCCATATTGGGCTCCCCACTCGGCAGGGAGCCTGTTTCTCTCTCTGCCCCTCCCCCTGCTCATCATGCTCTGTCTCTCTCTCAAATAAATAAACACAATCTTTTAATTAAAAAACTAGAAACTTAAAAAGCATGCGGTTAAGAGCATGAGTCCTAGGGCCAGACTGCAGGGTGTGACTGCTTCCCCACTCATCAGTTAGGTGACTGAATAGGCCATTTAGTCACTCAAAGGCCCCAGTTACCCGATGTGTAAAAAGGGAATAATAGTACTGGTTTCCATCTCATAGTGTTATTGACAAATTTTTAAAAAGTAATTTACATACAGCATTCAAATCAGAGCTTAGCATAGAGGAAGCTGGAAATGTTAGCTAATTATCACTACCGTCATCATCATCATCATAAGGCACCATAATCTATTAATCTCCCTAGTTCTCAGAAAACAGTGCCATGGAATATCACGGGATATTTTATATTTTATATTCACACACCCCTTCCTTTAAAAAAAAAAAAAACAAAGAAAAAAAACAACCTCATCTCAAGAGATTATATTACCAAGTTTAGTTAACAGGAAAGTCTGATGAAGCAGACAAGTTTGGTTAAATGATCAACCCCACTTCCAGCCTCTTCCCTGGGTCCTCTCGCAGCTTGGAAGGTCCGCATGACACAGTGCAGCAGGAAAAGCCTTCTCCCTTCTTCCTACTGAAACGATGGCTGGGCTGCAGGAACCTTCCTTGGCCAGTGAAGGAAATCCCGAAAGAATCAGAGACGTCAGGACTGACACGGCTGAGCCCCTGAACCCGAGCCAGCAACAAGCCCCCTACAGATTTTTCTCCAGGGCACACAAAACAAACTCGTTCAAAAGTGAGACATCGTATTCAGGTTTTCCAATACGCGCGGCCAAAAGCGTCCCTGACGGATACCTGAACAAACTGCACTGCTCTTGGGACTGACGGAGAGGTACCCATCAGCACCAGGCAGATTCAGCCATTGCCACAGAAGGTTGGCACATTCTTTTCCTAGAGGAAAACTAGGTTCTTGGCGCTGGTGCTTCCACACGGGCCACCTTCCACCTTAGCCAGCATAGGCCGCATCCTGGGAATATCCAGAAAGCCCTTCCTTCCAGGTCTCCTCCATTCCATCCTCTGGCCCACTTCCTGCCTCCCAGGAAGCCACAGTCCAGGAGCCGCTGTACCCGTTACCGGTGCACTCATGACCCTTGACACAAGCATCACAAGGTTTCCCTTCAGTGCTACCCAGGAGGGAGGCACACATCTCCCCGTCGCTTGTCTCTCTCCACCACATCAGTTTTACTCTGGTGGCCGGCTTTTCCAGATTCCAGTGGTTTTCAGAAAGGTACTCCTGCCCAGTCCGTCCCCGGCCCCTTCCTGCTCTCTGCTACAGTCTGTCACCATTGTAGACACAATCTAACCGGTAAACGCTACGCAGCTTGTGAGCGGTGCTGCGGAGAAGGTTTCCGATCGTCCTTTCGTGTTGTTATTCAGACAATCAAGCCGCTCACTGAAATTAATACATTATTAAACTAGTTTTAAATTGTTTATGGACTTAAGATGGTACTTCTTCAGCTCCAAAATTATTCCACCAGTTCAATTTAAAAAAAAAGAAAAGAATGAAAACACTGGAACCCAGAGAAGTAATTGATAAATTTTTCTTCATAAAATTAGTTCACATTCCGGACACAAAGGTTCATCTGTTTAATATCATATGAAAAATTACAGTCACCTTGGCTAAACAACAGTGTCAGTAAACTGCATCTAGATAAGACTGGGGAAAAAAGAAACTATATTCTTGCTGCCAGCAGAAAGATAAATTTTGTTGGCCTTTGAAAGCCAGGGGATTAACTAGCGTTTGCGGGGAGATGCTTTGAAAGATACAGAACCTGTCATATTTTCTGCTTCACGAACTAAACATAAACACCGGGAAGGCTGTTAGGGGTGTGTTACAGCTGTCTGCCAACAGATGAGGCTTTTGAGGTTGCGAGCCCAAGGAATAGCAAACACCATTCTGTGTTTAATAAGCCGTACACTCTCCAGTACTGAGATTACCCCTGACAGGGACTCAAAATTCAGAAGTAACTAGTTCTTCCAAGTCATGGAGGTATGACGTAAGATCCTGTGATTGTAAAGAAATTACATGGATTGTGAAAGGAGCATTAGGACATTAGGAGAAATGTCATTTTTCTTTAAAATTCACTAGAATTTACAAATGTGGGGGGGAGGCGGAGCTGATGAAGTATTCAAATTATCCAAACTACTATTTGAAAATGATTTAGGCGAGAGTGGACACAAAACAATATATTTGTTTTCTAGCCAAACTTGTATATGTGAATTGAGGTGAATCAGAAACTCTTCCCAGATAAGAAAAACTTTAAATCATTCGGTGCCTGGGTGGCTCAGTTGTTAAGCATCTGCGTCTGGCTCAGGTCATGATCTCAGGGTCCTGGGATCGAGCCCCACATCGGGCTCTCTGCTCAGCAGGAAATCTGCTTCTCCCTCTCCCACTCCCCCTGCTTGTAGTCCCTCTCTTGCTGTCTCTCTCTATCAAATAAATAAATAAAATCTTAACAAAAAAAAACTTAAAATCATCATAATAATAAAAATAAAAGTCACTTTCAGGCAACAGCTCAATAACATACCAAGAATAGAGTCACCAGATATATAATTCAAGTATAATATCATCCTCAAGACACATATTCCTAAAACAAAGACGCAGACAGCCTGTATGAGGATCTGGCTCTTGCTGTGTTATTCTGCGCAAGTAACTTAACATCTCTGGGCCTCAGGATCCAGATCTATAAAATGTAATAGCTAATAGCTAAATTATAGGGTAATAGCTAAATTGTAGGGTTGTTAAAATAAGTGAAGTGGTTGATATATGTACAGTGTTTAGAATAGTTCCAGACGCATTGTAAATGATATGTAAGTATAAATAACAAATAAGAACAACTGACTAGCTTACTTGATGGGATAAATTTAAACTAAGCGGTCAATGGGAGGAGGCTTGGAAGCCTCCAGACCAAACTCTTACCTCATTACAAAAATCCTCTAAAACGCACCAACAAACCTTTGACACACTGCAAGGAAGAGAAGACTGCCCCTCAGTAACGCACCCCTGGAATTCTCAATCTAAAACAACAGCAGATACATCCAAGCCCCCTCCCTATGGCAACACCTCACACCTCTTTAAGGAGCCGTCACCACACTTCCCTCCTTCTTTCCTTCAAGCTGAGCATCCTTTGTGCCTTCATCCTTTACGGCTTCAATGCAGCCCCCGTTTCTCCACTGTCCCCAACACCTGCCTTTCCAGGCACTGACCTGTCACGTCCCTCAGAAAAATGGGGCAGAATGTCCCCAGCTGTGGCCCGTGTGGCATCTTTGACACCCTCCTCTGGATCTTGATTTCTAGTAAACGGAGGCTCGGATCGCATGCCCAGTTTTTGACATCCATGTCATCCTATGGCTTTATACCTAGCTTTCGGTTCAGAAAACTAGCTAGCCTCTTGGGGCATCTCGGTGGCTCAGTGGGTTAAAGCCTCTGCCTTCGGCTTAGGTCATGATCTCAGGGTCCTGGAATCGAGCCCCGCATCGGGCTCTCTGCTCAGCAGGGAGCCTGCTTCCTCCTCTCTCTCTGCCTGCCTCTCTGCCTACTTGTGATCTCTCTCTCTGTGTCAAATAAATAAATAAAATCTTATTAAAAAAAAAAGGAAAGAAAAGAAAACTACCCTTTTGATCTGCTGAAAAGCCAGAACACTGAGCTCTACCCTTACATTGACATTTTTAAGCCTAAACTCAAAAACATCTATTTATCCTTATTAATAAATCCTACTTTATTATTAATCAGGATAAATGTGTGTGCAAATGGAATCTTAGTACAGCAAATCAGATTTTAAATGCCTAGAGGAAATTAGGTTTGTTTTTTTTTACAGAAATCTTATAATGAAAATTTTGTAAAGCAGACAACTATCCTCTGATTGATTTTTTATGTAAATATCTACTAACATATTATAGTTGCCTAAAGCAGGATAGAAATATATTAAGCTCTGGATTATACCATATTAAGTTATTAGAGCAGATCTGCCCTCCTGTACTTTGATTAGGCTAATACTCAAATCAGTTTATTTTCCCTAAATATACTGAAACTGGAAGATCAGCATGCAGAAGACAGGGCCAGGAAGCCACAGACCAGAAAGCTATGTCCAGGCCTAAAATGTCCACAAGGTAAAAAATAAATAAATAAACAAAAATTATAAATAAATAAATAAAACGTCCGTAAGGTATACCATCATCCCACATCCCTTTTATATGAATGAAATGATATTAAGAAAAAAAACCATTATATTCGACTCTTTCCTATTTGTTCTGTTTTCATTTTGTGCCATTCTTTGTCCTTAGGCAAATCCTTCTGTGGGCTGGCCCTAATTTAGCTCTTGTGCTTCATGTCTAACGACACTCCATCTGTCGCCCCTAGAGTTTCACTTGCCCCGCCCACCTGTACACTCAGTTCAACCCATTTCTCCAAACCACTCTTGACGAAGGAGGCAGTAAGTAAGATCTCAAATCAGCCCTGTGGTAAGACAACCAGTTTCTGGTGTGCCTGGGTGAGCTCTGGGAACCCCAGCTGGGATGGGCCCTTCTCTGACCCTTACTCTCCCCCACCACGGAACACACCAAGCATGGCCACCTTCTAACTCAGTTTCTGACTGGGCCTTCCTGTCCCACTACTAAGGCTGAAGCTCTTGCCTGAGCCCAGACACTTAACTGAGGCCTGACTACTTCCCCAGCCCACTTGCAGATGAGTCACCACCTGAGAACCTGTCATAAACCAGAAAGACCTCCAAGCACCATCATGCCACCTCCCACTAGACTTTCGGCATCAGTTCCCTGCCCAAGGACCTCCCTTCACATCACGGTTAGGGTTGCCAATGTTAAAGGGAAGCTTGAAGAAGAAATGGGCAAACGCATGGGTAAAGATATCCTCAATTTCTTTTTCTGAGGCATAAAAGGAGTCTCATAGAAACAAAAATTCAGCCCTGTTCCTGAGGGTCACAAAGAGTCAAGCCCAAGAAGTACTGAGAACCCAGTTGAACCCATTAAAACTTCAGCGGAACCAATCTGCTCATGGGGAGATTTTCCAATCAGAAGACTCCCCAGGTATAGAAGACTGATAGTTTGATTCATCCAGGCTTGATATTTTGCCAAGCAGATACGAGAGAAGGACATGGGAACAAAAGAGTTGATCATGTCAAAAGAGAGTCTGAAGTGATGGAACATAACATCTAAATGGGCTGGGAAATGAATTAATTATACAAGATGGGTGACGGAGAAAGAAAATGTAGAGGAATCAAGAGTCTGGAAAGCCTAATGAAACAAGGAGCCTGAAGCTCTTTGTTGGAGGCTGCGTCCAGAAAGAGGACATCTGGATATGAGACTTCAGTGATGAGGTATGGAGGATGACAGTGCAAATTATGGCTTTTGAAGGACTTGATGAAAAGGGAGATGGGGGAAGCTGTCAGAGATAAGTAAGTCAAAACTCCGAGTGGCTGCTGTCATTCAAGTCGATCTGGAGTCCCCCAGGATATGGCACAGCCTACAGGTTCACCAAAGTCACAGGGCGAAGTGGAACCGCTCTTCGAATGGGTGAGGGATTAGCTCACTTAGGACAATCACTTAGAGGGGCGCCTGGGTGGCTCAGTAGGTTAAGCACCTGCCTTTGGCTCAGGTCATGATCCCAGGGTCCGGGGGTGGAGCCCCATATCAAGCTCCCGGCTCAGCAGGGAGTCTGGCTCTCCCTCTCCTTCTGCCCCTCCCTCTATTCGTGCTTTATCGCTCTCTCTCTCAAATATATAAATAAAATCTTTAAAGAAAAAAAAAAGGGCAACCACTTAGATGCAGAACAGGAAAAAGAAACCTGAACTGTCTTGAATTATTCCACGTCTAAAATTAAGTACAGGGAGATAAAAGGAATTCTCAGTTTACATGTTCTGGTTAACTCTACAAATAGAAATTTAATTTCACCAAGAAAAGTTACAGGGGCGCCTGGGTGGCTCAGTGGGTTAAAGCCTCTGCCTTTGGCTCAGGTCATGATCTCAGGGTCCTGGGATCGAGCCCCGCATCGGGCTCTCTGCTCAGCGGGGAGCCTGCCTCCCCCTCTCTCTCTGCCTGCCTCTCTGCCTGCTTGTGACCTCTTTCTCTCTGTCAAAAAAAAAAATCTTAAAAAAAAGAAAAGTTACAAAAGCATGTTCCCTGGTAGGAACAGTGCAGCTCAGGTGATACGGTAGAACAGCGTGAGTTTCCAGAGGTTTCTATTTCAACATCAATGGAATAGAACCCATCCTAAAGCTACCTTTAAGCATGGCAAGAAAATGAACTCAGGGGATAACCATTAAAACTTAAAGTAGAAAAAAATATATATGCTTGACACATTTATTTCATTAGTTTAGAAAGCTATTTACAAATCATTAAAAGCCATGACACCTCTAATGAAAAAGAAAATGGTAGAATAAAAAAAAATGATAGTGGTTCTAGCTGGGATAGTAGATAAGTACCACAACAAAAGTAAAAAATGTCAAGTTCACGCCATAGAAACATGCCAGTCACTGTAGCCTCCCCAGGACCACCCACTGATTTCCTTGGAATGGCATTCCATTTCCATATATCATTTGTACTTAGCATGGAAGTTCTAATATCAAACGGAACATAAAAACTCACACATGTAAAAGCAAAAGGTAAAGCTCTCTTGGTCCCACTTCCTTTGATAAATAAATAATAGTGATACTGGAAGGCCAGTTTCATTTTAAAAGTTCCAACTTGCTCCCATGAAAGTCCATTACCGAAAAATGACGAGCTGAATGGCATTGCTTTCAGGCCCCATCACTAGATCCAAAGAAGGACCCTGCACAGTTTTGGTTAAAGTAAAAGCTTCTCGACAAATAGCCCACAAGCATTTTTCTGATCAGTACTCATCCACCCAGTTTATAAAACCCAGAGATGGATTCTTAGGTTGGGGAAAAAGAGATTGAGCAAACTATGCTTGACTTGTTGGCATTTAATTTCTTCCACAAAGTAAAATTCCACTCGTCTTGCTCGTTCATATGTCAAACTCTCTAAGATCCTGAAGTTCCATACCATATATAACATCCCATTGAGAAAAACAAAACAGTAACTGGGAACCCACCTCCGATGCTAAGGCAGAGAGTCAGGGTCTGCCCCCACTAATTTACCTCCACTAACGTCAGGGTCACTGTCCACTAATTTACCACGGACAGCACGAATCTTCGTCAACAATCCTGGGAGAACCAGGATTCCTGGCAGGAATTAATTAATTCTTACCTACACCATTTTTTAATATTTGTCTTCCTATGCAGATCCCTCTTTTAAACTTGTGGTTAGGTTTATTATTCTTTTGATAATCAACTTTTATTCATCCTTGTACACAGGAATTGAGATCTTGAATTCAAACTACAAAAATCTCTTAAAAAAATAAAAGTAATGTAACTGTTGAGGGCCTATGCACCTTAACAAGAAAGTCAACTTTTGGTATTGATGTTTGAAATGAGTTTGTTTTAAAATTATAAGCAAAAATTATGCAAACTGATGAGAAAAAAGAGAGAAAACACACACTGACACACACAAAACTTGTTGTCTCATTCTCTTAAATCCCAAAGTGACTCAGATGCTAGCAATCAGTTTATTTCTGGATAACATAAAAGTATGCCAATACTTTTCTCACACTGAAATTTGGGGGAGAGAATGGGTTTCTTTTCAATTAGCTTCAAAACTGGAGCAAAAAAAAAAGCAGATCAAGTAAAAATATGTTTTTTTCACAGAACAAAATACACTAAAGAAAAAGTTAACATGTGTGTGCTATAGGAGAAAAAAATCATACCTTTTCATGTTTCATAGATTAATTCAATGCTTTTACATCTTTTCCATAAAAGATCATTCTCTCACTTTAAAATGAGAAAGCCGAGCATAAGCAAAACTGTTCCATGTTTCACTCTCTGAAATAAATATATTAAACATAAAGCTACTTTTTAGCTTGACACAAGAACAGTGAAACCATCTCAGATAAATATTCTATAACCTCTCTGTCTTAATTTGACAACTTAATCTCCAAGACTGGCTCTGGAACACTCGCTGACCAAAATATTTTATGAACTATTCCTCGTATTATTCAAAAAAATAATAAAATATATCACACTGAGTCATTTTTCTTTTTAGAACACCAGGGTAAAACCTTGCAAAGATTCGATGGAACAGCAGGGTCCCTCTGGGGATTAATTTAGCAAAGATGCCATGACCGGGAAAATCTTTTTTCTGGTGAGATATGTAAGAAAAGATACAAAGCCATAAGTATTCATTTGTCCTTTTCCTCCCTGTGGTGACAATATAAAAAGGCTTTATCTACCTCTATTCTTGATTGCAGCATAAATTTAAGATAGCCTGTTCCCTTATAGACAGTCCACTAGTAGATTCTTGGGCCCTGACACCTGTGTTTCTGCAAGTTTTGGGCTCTAAGAAGAAATTCTTCACGCTCAGAGAAAATGTGTCATAAAATAACGTATGCATGGAAAGTGTGAATGTGAGCCAGCATTTTTTCCTTTATAATTGGTCATTCCAGAGGAAGACAAACCATTAAAAGTTACCCTAAATATCAAAGGTTTTCTTTCAGCAACATATTTTGAGATTCATGACTGAATCAAAGTAGATAACGATTAGAGTTTAAATCAAGAGAACTATAAAGCATTAACCAAAATGCTGACGGCTGAGGAAGAGAGGGGACTAGAAAAAATGTCAGCAAAACTACTCACAAATATGTTCTTTACCTTATGAAAGCTTTGAAGACAATGTCATACTAATTAATTTTACTGATTAAAATGACAGTTTCTCCACATGTCAGAGTAGCAATCATCAAATAATTTTGCCTTTACGCAATTTTCCTTGTTGCCGAGAGGGTATCAATTTATCCTTTTGGCCTCGGAACAAGAGTAGATTTTCAACCACAATGTGACTAACAGAATCGTTAAACTTGAAAAGCCAGGTATCATGTTCACTTTGAAAATATGCAGTTTGACATTTGCCAGATTCCTAGCTTATTTTTGTTCTTGCCTCAACAAAGTCTTTAATCTCGCCTAACTTCCTTCAACAAAACCGGTGAAACCATTATCTCAAACAGCAAGACTTTTTCTTTCTAAACGGTGAAGCTTTGGTCGTCAAATCCTAGCCAGAACGTGCGTTCCCGGGCCCAGCTGCCAGTCTATGGTCAACAGGGTAGAATCATTCTACTGCAACGTCGCTTGCCCTTTCCCCAAGTTCCGAGCAAAAAGATTTCTGTGAACCAAGTGGCCAAAAAGACAGGCTCAGGATAAACTGCAAATGCACACTATTTCTGTAGAACCGATTCTTCTTTCATTAAACTAGAAATAAACTAAGAATTTGAATACAAAAATTAGAGAGGTTTTTTTTTTTTTAATGTACTCTTTACCCAAATTTTGAAGAAAAAGTGCTAGAATAAGAACTGAATTTACTATATTTAACAAGATAAAATCTGAAAACAAAAATTGTTTTAAGATTTATTTCTTTATTTTGGTGGGGGAGGGGTAAAGGGCGAGGGGGGGAGAGAGAGAGAATCTCAAGCAGACTTCCCGCTGAACATGGAGCTCTAGAAGGGGCTTGACTGGGGGGGGGGGGCAGATGACCACAAACCCGAGATCACGACCTCTGCCGAAATCAAGAGTCGGTGGCTTAACTAATTCAGCCACCCAGGTACCCCTGAAAAGTATTTTTAATACTACTAGTTTATATTTCCCAGGTATTATTTCCTCTCCTTTTTCCACCCTCTTCTTTGTCAGTTTTTCTCTTTTCTCCTTTTTTTTCCCCTTTATCCCTATAATTTATTTGGGGAAGTTTTTCCATGGTTCAAACTCCTTTCAATTTCTTTTTTCTCTCCACTTGATCGTTCATAGTAGAACCACATTTGTATATCGCTTTACATATTTTGCAACAGTTAGCACATTTGATTCACATAAGCATCCTATAATATAGTCCTAAAAGGTAACATTATCTTCCATTCTAACCTCCCATTCTATACCTACCCGAAATCACACACCTATTAAGCGGTAACATAGACACCTGTGAGAATCTTCCAATTGTCTTCACCCCCTCTAAGGAGACCACGCAAGCAGGAACATCTCTTTTTCATCAATGTGACCTCAACAATTAGCATAGCATACGATCCTTTATATTAATTATTATTAGCATAATAATAGTAGCAAATAATAATGATTTCATTATTAGCATAATTAAATACATCCATAATTATATGTAAACAATCATTGTAATATGTTCAACATAAGATTTTATTTATTTATTTGAGGAGAGACAGTGGTGAGAGAGTATGAGCGGGCGTAGGGGGAGGGTAAGGGCAGGAGGAGAGGGAGAAGGAGACTCCCAGCTGAGCAGGGAGCCCAACTCGGGGCTGGATCCCAGGACCCTGAGATCATGTCCTGAGCTGAAGGCAGATGCTAAGCCGACTGAGCCACCCAGGCACTCCTGGAATATGTTCAATATATTGAAAAATAAATGAGTGAAAGCTAGCTCTACTGCTTACACATGTATGAGATCATAGACTTATCAAAGTACTCTTTAAAATACGAACTCCCCTGATGAACACATTTTATGAATTGGTAAGATCAACTTTGGCCCCTAACGCTACTGATGAAGGAACTGTGGCTCAGAAAAACTGAAGAATTTATTCAGAAATCATAGTCAATAGCGGTTCCAAGCTTAGAGCCTAAAAAATACCAACTTGAGAAGAATTTGGAATCCCATATGAAATTGTGGGCTACTGCAGTTACGTGAAATGAGTTATGGCTAATTATTTTCATCATTCTGGGTAGTCCTAATACTATATATGTATCTGTGTATGTACCAGTGCCAGCCTTTGGGGATATGAGGGAAAAAAATCTTATATTTTTTTACTAGCCGATTGCCTCTAAGCAGTGCATTGAATTAAACCCAATTAGTCAGTTCCTTTTAAATGTTAAAACCCATAATTGAAAGGGCAAAGCTTCCTAATATTATTTAAGCCACGATAGCAGTCTCTTTATCACGATTCTGTATTAACTAACCCTCCTTTAAATGAAAAACATCCATGACCTGAAACATTCCTCACACATCACATGTATGTTCACACATGTGTGGTGCATAAACACTGTTTCTTGCAATTTTCATCACCATTCGCCACCCTGCCCTTTGGCCCTCCAGATGGCCCACCGGTTCTGCTCACGATGAACTCCAAGATTCCTCTTTCCGAATTGCTGGCTGCCAGTGAGAGCTGTCTGTGGCAGCTATCTCCCATGGCCACCCGCAGCGACGCACGGCTGGGCCTAGTCTCAACCCAGTCTTCAGGCTCTTCCTCTGCCTGCCGACTTCACGGCCATAACCAGCCCTCGACTGTCTATGCAGAAAGGGGATTATCTATGCAAAAATGTAAATATCATCATCAAAAGGTAAGTGAAAGAACAAGCAGTATTTATACCAGATGAGACCTGTTGATCGCAGTTTTCTGGTCTCTGAAGGCGGCAAACAGGCTTATGGAAGAATTTGATTATCAAGATAAAGTATATTCTTTATTAGCTATTTTTTCAATAATTTTAAGAAAGAGTGTAGGATATAGAAGACCTCAAGTAAGTAGCTGGGGGCTAAATGGAACGCAGGGAGAACGAAAGAAATGCAAGTCACTATTGCAAGGAACTGAAATCAAGATTTCCAGCTAACATTTCCGCGATGTGCTGTTTTCCCCAGGCCCTGTGCTTCTGTACCTGCTGGTCCCCAGCCTGCAGTAGCCCTGCACCCCATACCCTTTGTTCTGCCACTCGCCACTCTCTCCTCCCAACCAGTTAATGCTGACTCATCCTTCAACTCGGACATCCAGTGTTGCCCAATGGCAACCTTCCCTAAACCGATCTCTGAACCATAGTAGCTGTCCCTCCTCACTGTGCCTTCCCCTCTCATCTACCATCACATTAGATCTAACTTTACATTTAAAATACTTTATTTTGGGGGCACCTGGGTGACTCAGTCGGTTAGGCATCTGCCTTCAGCTCAGGTCATGATCCAAAAGTCCCAGATGGAGCACTGCATCAGGATTCCTGTTCTCTCCCTCTCTGCTCCTCCCCCAACTTGTACTGACTTTCTCTAGTAAATAAATAAAATCTTTAAAAATAAATAAATAAATAGGGGCACCTGGGTGGCTCAATCGTTAAGCATCTGCCTTTGGCTCAGGTCATGATCCCAGGGTCCTGGGATCAGGCCCCACATCGGGTTCCCTGCTTCTCCCTCTCCCACTCCCACTGCTTGTGTTCCCTCTCTCTCTGTGTCTCTCTCTGTCAAATAAATAAATAAAATCTTTATAAATAATAAAACATTTTATTTTAAAATTTATTTTATTTAATAAATAAATAAAATCTTTAAAAGATAAAAATAATGGGTGCCTGGGTGGCTCAGTTGGTTAAGCAACTGCCTTCGGCTCAGGTCATGATCCCGGAGTCCCGAGATTGAGTCCCACATCGGGCTCCCAGCTCCATGGGGAGTCCACTTCTCACTCTGAACTTCTTCCTTTCATGCTCTCTCTCACTCTCTCTCTTTCCTAATAAATAAATAAATAAAATCTTTTAAAAAAAAGATAAAAATAAAAAAATGTTTTATTTTAATTATATTTAAAATATATTTAATATATTGTATTATGTAAGAAATTGTTTTAATCATATTTAATTATTTTATTTAATATATAGCATTACATATTTTAATTATTTACTCTGTCTCTCCAGAACCTAATAGCATGCCAACCATTTAGGAGGTCCCCAAGTAATATTCCTGAATAAAGAAATGAATTAGTAAATGATAAATGTAAGACAAAATGATGTAAGCTCGGAGCCCCTGGGTGGCGCAGTTGGTTGAGCGACTGCCTTCGGCTCAGGTCATGATCCCGGAGTCCCGGGATCGAGTCCCACATCGGGCTCCCAGCTCCATGGGGAGTCCACTTCTCACTCTGACCTTCTCCCTTCTCATGCTCTCTCTCACTCTCTCTCTCTTTCCTAATAAATAAATAAATAAATAAATAAAATCTTTTAAAAAAAAATGATGTAAGCTCTTAGTGGTTAAAAATACAAGTTTTGAGTCAGATTGCTGGACTTGGATCCTTCTTCAATATTGACTAGCTGAAAGAAACTTGAGAAAAGTATAGATATCAAAGTTGTCTCAAGTAATAGGAGATTTTTAGTAAGGATTCTCTGATGGTTAATCTTACGTGTCAGCTTGGCTAAGCTATGGTACCCAATTAGGAGGTCAAACTCAACCGAGATGTTGCTGCGAAGGTATATCTTAGATGTGCATGACATTTAAATCAGTAGACTTTGAGTAAAGCCAATTACCCTTCAAAATGTGGGTGGGCCTCATCTAATCAGTTGGATGGAGGCTTTAAGAGAAAAGGCTTTAAGGCTTTAAGAGAAAAGACAGAGGTTTCCAAGAGAGGAAGAAATTCTCTTCAAATCTAAAACATAGAAACCATGCCCAAGTTTCCAACGTGCTGCGGGAATTCAGACTCAAGCAGCAACCTCAACTCTTACGAATTTTAAGCCCCACAAATTTCAGATTTTCCAGTCTGAAATCGTGTGAAACAATCGTGTGAAACAGTTCTTCAAAAACCAATCAGTAACTCCCCCTCAATATATATACATGCTTCTCTATACAATATACACATGCATATATGTACTGGTGGGGGGGGTAATATTGGTTTTATTGCTCCCGACACCCCTTCCTAATGCAGATCCATACTAGGGAACCCAGGAGAAGCCAACGGTCCTTCTTCACACGGAAAAGAAAAGACAGACTCAGACTCACGGACACCATGGATGCCCAGTTACCGGGGGCCTCAGCGGCAGGCACTAGTACTTCCCATCCAAGGACTTTGCCATCGGCGTGGCTCTGCTACTACTCCCTTGTCTCTCCTGTTCTTCAGTAGCTGGAGATGGATTCCTCACGTGCTGATCTGCTCTTCTGTTCCCTGGCCCGTTTCTTCTGCTGACCCACAGTTGCTGCCTTTCCACCTTCCTCGTCATTTCGGCCTCCTCCTGACCTCAGCCTGTCATGACCTCATAGCACCAACACGACTCCCTGGTTTTCTCCTAAGCAACCTGTGTTTCAGCTCCCACGGCTGGCCTCTTCTCTATCATTCCAACTCACAGATCCCATTCCTGACAGAGAGACTTGAGTAGGCACAACTCATCTGTGGGGCCAGATCGTAATAGGGGCCTCTGGACAGCCTGGGAATTGGCTGATTTTGGATCAGTGAACTGCAACTGGGGACGAGTCAGGTGCTGCCATGCACGGCCATCTGGGACCGTTCCTTCCAGGAGAACCATGACAGTTGCCCCTGGAAGAGCTGCGAGTATATGATGACATGTCTAGGAAAGGGGACAAGGCATTGGCAGAGAAGAGCAGCCACAGGCTGATGCGAGCAGGGTCTCTCTCCCACCCTTGTGGAGAGAACAACCGGCCCGTCAGTGTCTACCATACAGACCACTTCTGACCTGGGCTCCATTGCTATCGGGGACAGAGAAGTCTTGGAAGTTCCACTGGTTATAAGACTGAGGGGGACTGTCAGATAATGGTGGTATTCGGTGTTGTTCTGCATGATATATACACAGTATTCACAGTGTTCACAGCACTGTCATGAGCTCTATGCTTTTATTCTTGCAAGAGATTGGAGAACCTTCAGAAATATTTACTATTTGGGGGAGAAGGAGTTTAACCAGGAGCAGGCCAAATTCTGGCAAATTGTTTATCCGCACCACAGACTCGCTGCCCGCTCTTGGATTAACCTTTTTTTTTTTTTTCAGATGTATTTATTTATTTTAGAGAGAGAGAGAGAGCACAAGCAACAGGAGGGCCACAGGGAGAGGGAGAGAGAGAATCTCAAGCAGATTCCCTGCTGAGTGCAGAGCCAATGGCGGGGCTCAATCCCGCGACCCTGAGATCATGACCTGAGCTGAAACCAAGAGTCAGACGCGAACAGATTGAGCCACCCAGGCGCCCCTTGAATTTAGCTTCTTGATGTTGTGGAAAATTGCAATGAGACTTTTAAACGACCTCCGTGGGATTGACACAGGCCCTTACAGATCACCCCTGGCTTGGGAAACATTGCTCAACTGAACGGTGGCGAGGGCATCACTGGAGAACCAGTGGGTGGCTACAGAGCTGTACCTTCCCACCCCATAGCCTCTGGTTATACATGGCTACGCACATTCAACTAAATTTAAGTTGAATTAAATTAAAAACATACTTCTCGATCGTATTAGCCAAACAGCTATTATTAGTGGCAAATGGCTATGAGAGTGGACAGCACAGAAGTAGGCCACCTCTGTCATCACAGAAAGGTCTACTGACAGTGCCTGAATGGCACTCTTGCTGTGATACTCCAAGTGAAAGGAACGGGAACCCGGGATACTAGACCTTTCCTTAGAGAAAAATGATCTTAAAATTTCTAGGAAGGTACTTCTGAAGAGATTTCCAGGAAAAATAATTGTTGGTACCTTGCCTTAGATACTCGAATTTTTAAAGAAGCTGACCCATTTCCTAGAAAGTAAAATGAATACACTGTAAAATGTGGCCAAACACTGGAGCATGAAACCCCTCTTGCAGTCCCAAGCCCCATGGTAGCGTAAGAAACGTATGCCCAGATATTGGGGCATAAAGGAGGTGCCTCGTTCAGCAAGGCCCTTACAGCCACAATTAAAATCAGAAAATTAGTGTTTCTCCAGAGAATTCCTGCATGAGCCTTTGAGAAAGACTTCTGAAAGCTGGCTAATATATACAGCTAAGATGGGGAACGGCAAGTCAAAGGGAGGAAAACCCTGGAATTCAGTAGAGAGTCTACAAGCCCTTCTCGTGAAAGCAGCCATGTTCTCACCTGATACTGAGGATTCCCAGCCAGGTGTTGGGAGCTGTGCGAAAGTTAACTGCTTAAGCAGAACAAAGGAAAAAGTCCAGAAATAGTACAGGAAACTGTATAAAGTAGAGAACTGGATAATTAACCAGCCTATGGTTTCCAGCACTAATAGTTTACAGGGCAGCTAACATAGGATCCCACCAAGGGGAAGCAAAACGAGGACTGCTCTGTGGAGACGCCGTCCTCACATAGTTCTTGCTGTTTATTCCACAGTGTGATGAATCACCTCCTTTTACTCTTTTAACCTTCTTATAATGGGCAAACACTACTTACATATAATTATAGCCTCTAGGAATACATATTTCAATCTTGCTCATCGTAAAATTTATCAGTCAAGGTCTTTTAACCTGGTGGATTGGAAAGCAGGTGGCTGGAGCGTAGCCTCGAACTCCTGTGTACACACAACCTGGTTTGCCTCAGCGGCTCTGGTTTATGCTGCTGTTCAGGCGTAATTATTAATAGAGCCCCCCTTTCACTCACAGAAGTCTTAATTTGGATAATAAATATATGGCTACCTACCCATAATGCTATTCTCGAAATGTGTTCCAAAATGCCAAGGGCAAAAGTGCTGTTTTCAAAGTCTGGTGGTTTTAGGGCCACTTTCCATCTCAGCAAATGTCACCTTGGATGGAAGACATTACTTCACCAAGTGGGCATTGTTGACCATTTTCAAAACTATTTCATTCCGATGCCTTTTTTTAACCTCTCTGTACTTTTCAAATTCAATTTTAGTGTCAATTTTGCTTAGCAGAGTCTTCTTCCTGTCCTTCACTCTTCAAGATTTTTTCCCTTTGGCTCTCTACTTTCTTACCTCTGTTGTCTATCTTTCTACATTTACTGTAATACGTGTCTCCTATTTATGGTTCCCTTTCTTCCCACATTCAATTTGTCTGTCATGTTCTAAATGACTGTTTTTGAGTAAATGATAGCATTTCACAAACAACCACTCGTAGAATGTGTACTACCTTATAACTAACCTTTTTATTCCACTTCAAATATATTATATGGAACTTAGTCTGATAGGTTAAAATTTTTAGTGCCTTTAAAAATATCTGAAAAGCCGGGGTACCTGGGTGGCTCAGTCATTAAGCGTCTGCCTTCAGCTCAGGTCATGATCCCACATCGGGCTCCCTACTCAGCAGGAAGCCTGCTTTCCCTCTCTCACTCCCCCTGCTTGTGTTCCTGCTCTCGCTGTCTCTCTCTCTGTCAAATAAATAAATAAAGTCTTTAAAAATATATATCTGAAAAGCTTCAGGCTGCTGGCAAACATTTACCAACTGGCTTTGGGAATGGGGAACCCTGATTTGTAATGTTTGCTTATTTCTGTGATATAATATTTCCACCATGGATAACTTCAAGCTACCAACATGACTTCAACCGATTTATGAAAATTCAGCAACTAGTCCTGATGAGCCAATATGAACTAGCTTCAGCAAAGCATTACAAAACCCTTTGCCGAGATACTGAAATAAAAGTTCTGAAAAGCAAACCACATAATAATTACTCTAATTATTTAAATTTTATATTTTATCATAAAAGGAAAATAAGCTTATATTGTAAACATATATGGAAAATAAGTTTATGTGAAGCTTATTAAATAATAAACTAAGCTTCTATATGAAAAAAATAGCATCAAAGATCCTGTTTGGTAACTAGAAGTTTCAGGAGGGGTTATTTCCGGTACTAACTTGGCTCTATTCCCCCAAAGATCATTCTCAAATCCTGAGAACATTATTATGCAAGGTTAGGACTCCAGGCTCCCTGACTGCCACAGTAAAACAAATCCATGGGCCAAGAAACTTCCAAGCTCTGGGTATAAGCCTCAAGGCAGAAAAGTGAAAAAGTCAGATGCTATCAGAGCTATAGATCACTTTACTAGCTATTTAAAAAATCCTTTGGGGACGCCTGGGTGGCTCAGTTGGTTAAGCAGCTGCTTTCAGCTCAGGCCATGATCCCGGAGTCCCGGGATCGAGTCCCATATCGGACTCCCGGCTCTGCGGGAGGTCTGCTTCTCCCTCTGACCTTCTCCCCTCTCATTCTCAGTCTCTCTCTCTCTAGTAAATAAATAAAAAATCTTAAAAAAAAAAATCCTTTGGTATTCAGCAAATTTAAAAGATTGCCTTCTTTCTGTTCTAAGAGATTCCAGAAGACCTAAAGGTTACATTTGGGATCAGTGGTTTTTCACAGATCTAAGCATTATCTTTATTTAAAGCCAATTTATAGCTTTGTTTAGTCCTCTGGCTTCATACATAATAGGAACTAGAGTAGCTTAGAGGTGGGGAAAGCCCTTTGAGAAATAAACAGTTTAAGAATCACTCCCATCCATTCTAATGATTTGATCAAACATAAGAGATTCTAACAGAATGCCCTAACCAGAGACACCCAGGGAAGGGCGAAATGAATATTTTCTAGGAAACATTCTGTGGCCAACACATTACCTCTGAACCTGAACTATTGAGCCTGAAGGGGAAAAACTAAAGGCTAAAGATTTACGGAACCCAAGTGTATTAAGATACATGTCTTTGAACACATTGGCCACATATATTATTGCAGATTTCTTTAAAACCCATATGCCAAATGCCATAGATAGCAGATTAAAAATAAAATAGACTCTACTTATAGTCATAACTTGATGCATCGTTTCTTGAACTAGCTCATGTCTGTCGTTAGACACTATGATAAAAGCTCGGCACAAATGATTTTATTTAACCTATTAAGAACCCTAAGAGATGAAGAGTATGATCTACATTTTGCACATTAGGAAACTGGGACTTGGATCAGTGACTCACCCAAAGTTACACAGCTAGAAAATGGCAGGATCTGAGCAGGAACATAAGCATGACCCAGAGCACCTACATTTAACCAAAGGCTGCCTTGCCAAAACCTTAAAATCAGTTTATACCCTCTGACCACTCATCCCACTGCTACAAACCTATCCCAAGATACTATGTCATAGGCAGCCACAAACACAGCAAAAGACTTGGAAACAACGTAGATGTTCAACAACGTTAAATGATCTATTCCTACGATAGAGTATTTTTCAATCGTCTGTATTCATCAAGGTTAACGAGATGAGAAACTCGTGATATAATATCCCCAAAAAGGCAGATCATAAAACCAAAAATACAGTACTTCACTGTGTAAAACAGACATGTATGTGGATGGGGGCTCCAGAGTAGCTCAGTCGGTTCGGTGGCTGACTCTTGATTTCGGCTGGGGTGGCGATCTCAAGGCCATGAGATGAAGCCCTGCATCCAGCTCCATGCTCGGTGGGAAGTCTGACTGAAGTTCTCTCTCCTCTCCATCTGCCTCTCCCCCTGCTTGGGCACACGCTCTCTTTCTCTTAAATAAATATTAAGAGTGTGTGTGTGTGTGTGTGTGTGTGTGTGTGTGTGTGTGTGTGGATAGGGGAAAACTAAAAGAAAAACACAGTAATATCTCTGATTATCTCTTGGATTAGGATTTTTTTTTTACTTTCCTTCTGCATCTTTCTATTTTTGGGGATGAAAAATATTTTTAAAATGAGAAAGAGTCATTTTTAAATTCAACAAAAGTCTATGTAGAGTTCTCATTCCCACATCTCATGAAAGAAATGTTAGAACTCAAGAGGGTCAAAGAAAACTAACTAGAATGGTCAGAGGAATGGGTAATAAACTAATCTTATTAGCTCTAGGAATTATTCGAAACGTTCTGAAATGCACAGGAGGAAACGTCCCAGCTGATTCAGCCCTGGCTGGGGAGCCTACTGGACGGGATCCCCGGGCAGGAACAGGACAGAGGCCCAGGCCGGCCCCCAGGACCTCTCAGCCCCCTGATAGCCGAGATCCTTGAACGAGGTGCCTTCCCTCCCTGCCTCCACTCCCTCATCCCCATTGACTCTTGAACTCGCCATAACCTGGTCTGTGCCCCTAACTTGCTCCCCCATACCACAGAAACTGCTGCTACCACTGCCATCAACATTCTCTTCATTGTCAAATCCAACAGTCACATCCCATCCTTGTCTTCTATGAATGACCTCTCAGTTGCCACTGAGCCAACTGACTCCTTCCTTGAGCATCTCTTCAAATTCTGTAGCAGATACACTGTTCTTGGCCCCCCAGCAGTCATCCTCCTATGCTCAGGTGCCCCCGTACTTCCTTTCTCGCTACACAGGGCCAGCTGTGTTCAGGTATAGGACGACAGGATACTCAAGAGGGGAGTGGGCCTCTCCCCCAGCCCCAGGAGATGAACTGTGTTGGCCTAAACCAATCAAGGAAATCTCATTCTCCTTTGCTGTAATTGGTTTAGGAATTGGTACTGACCAATGAGACCTGAGGATGAGCTCCTACTGTAGACAATTCCTGTCTTTTGAACACAGTTTTTAGTATTTGATACTGTGACAACCTTTTTGTGACTGTGTGAGGAAAGCCAGGGGAATTAGCAGAAGCTAATACAGATCTTTGACATGGAAGAAATACTGTACTAATTCACCCTGGAACAACCTCCTCCCACCGCCCCCCCCCCCCCCGACTATTACGTGAGATTACAAAAGCTTATGATTTAAGCGATTCTTAGGTAAGTGTTCAGTTCCTTGCCGCCAAAGACATCCTAGTCGATGCTGATACACTCTCCTTTCTGGCCTCACTTCTATACCCCATCTACTCTTCAGGCCCTCTCCTGAATTCTACCACACCTTGCATGACAGTGTTCTGAAGAGTTTCACCTTTGGCCTCCTTATTATCCCATTCACTTTCTCTTTGTGCTTTCTCTCTTCCACTGGGATGATTTCAACTATGCACATTTATTTATAGTTCACATAAATATTTACCGAAAGTCTCCTATGAGCCCGCTCCTATTCCGTTTTCTAATGCTCTGGGAATATGCTGATGAATAAGACCACTGAGGGACAAGAGAGAGAGAGAAGACAGGGGAGGTGAGAAGATTGAGGATCTTTTCATGAGTCTTTTTATGAGATTTATGGTACCACATGGTATCTGTAGTAAATAAATCAGTATTATACATTTAAAAATTAGTGAAGAGGATAGGTCTCATACTAAGTGTTCTTAGCTCCATATCTCCAACTCACCAAATTGTATACATTAAATATGTTCAGGGATTTTTTTTTGGTTATTTTTTTTTGTTTTGATACATCAACTATACCTCAATAAAGCTATTTTAAAAACAAAAATACAAAAGAAATTCTTTTATGAAAATGTTGAATCTTTTGCCTCTTTTTCTATGGGATTATCTTTTTCATATTTCTTCTAAGAACTGTTTTATTCTAGACACTGCTCTTTCTATTCTCTAAGTCTACATGGTATGGAGAGTTGTTCCTTAAAAGATTTTTTAAAACTTCTGGTACATTTGTCTGGACCTGAAACGTTCTCTGTAAAGGGATTTTTATTTCTTCTTGAGTCAGTTTTGGGGAGTTATATTTTTCTAGGAATTCATCTATATCTTCAAATGTATTAGTTTAAATTCTTTAAAATATAAAACTAAAAATTGCCCTCTTTTCAGCTTTGGTTGCTTTCAATAAGATTTTATAATCTTATAATTTAATAAGATTTTATATACAGTATCTTTATTTAGGTGTGATTCTAAATACCTTCTAATTATATTACAGTTTATTCTTTGACCCATGGGTTACTTAGAACTTTCTTTTTTAGTTTTCACATATACTGATTTTTTTTTCTAGACATCTTTTTAAAAGTTAGTGATTTCTAACTGAATTGCATTTGTGGTTAGAAGACATGATCTGTATGATTTTACAATTTTAAATTTGTTTAGACTTCCATTATGATAATGGGATCTATCAATTTTTATAAATAACCCTTTTGTTCTTAAAAAGAAATGCATTTTTTAGTTCTAAGATGTCCTATATGTGACCATTAGACCAAATCTGTTAATATATTGCTCAAAATTTTCTCTCTCCTTATTGATGACCTTTTTTTAAAAAAGCTCTACACTCAAAGTGGGGCTTAAACTCAGGACCCCAAGATCATGAGTCACATGCTCAACCAACTCAGCCAGCCAGGCACCCTATCGTTGTTGCCTTTCTTGTTAACTAATTCTATTACTTACTAGAAAGATGTGTTAAAATCTCCCACTATGACTACAGAATTGTTTCTTTCCCTTCACAGTTCTGTAGATTTTGCTTTATATGTTTTGAAACTGTGTTATTTGGAACATCCAAATTTGTTATAACATTCAAGGGAATTAAACATGTTACCCTTATCTCTAATAATGCTTTTTGGCCTTAAAGCCTATTTTTTTATAAATTAATATAGGTGCATAAGCTTTCTTTAGGTGGGAATTTGCCTGATTTATCTTTTTTAATCCTTTAATCCAATCTTTATCATATCTATTGCCTTTTAAATAATTCCATAAAACTACTATCACTGTAGTGTTCTAATTATAGTTTTGGCTTCCAAAATAAGATTATTCATTTCTCAAAAGAAACAAGAAACAGAACTGGTATTTCTGGAATTATGGTCCGTGGTTTTGAATATCATTGGCTTGCCACGGTAAACCCTGCTCTTTCTCTGAAGACCAGTTCTTGTTTTTACGGAGCTCATGGGCTCTGCTGGAAAAACATATGTGTGGGTGGATGCCAGGGCAGGAAGAGGGAAGATGTGGCCAGCAGAGGTGGTAGTGGGTATGCAATGCTAAGTGTAGGGTAGATGTGGCAAATCTAAATGCCTACAAGGGCCAAACAGCCAATTTAGGCAATTACACAAGGCAGGAGGGAACCGTCCAGACTGGGGATCACAAAAGGCAGCTATTTATCGTCTATCAATCCTTACTCTGTTAGAATGTTGCCAGATCATTCTCAGAGCATCTGAATCTAGATTTGGGTGGGAATTCTATGCCAGTCAAATAATTCACATCGGTAACTTAAATTTGCAAATGCTTGGCTCCACCTGCAAATCCTGGAAGAGATTGCACTTAGGAGGAAGAGAATAACTGGAGAAGGCTTTTTCCCATCCCTGCTTATCCTCCTAATTAGGCTAGCCACTCCTCTTTATGAAGAGAAATTCCTCTTAAGGAATGTAAACTTAATTCATGTCCTAGCTCTCGACAAATGAATTTTGAGATTTTTGGCCTGGTCAGCTACCACAAGCAGCATGATAGGCTGGTCATCCCTAGAGATATAAATAGGAAATGGTAAGAAGCAAGAGTGGGGCTCAGACATGAAGATGTACCAAAAAATTGTTACCAAAATAAAATTTGAAACATCTTCTAGGGCCCAGGGTGGCAGCCCCATGCCAACATCCAAATTTGAACGAATCTCACTAACCTCAGTCCAAGTTAGTCCAGTCTAAGGAAAAATATGGGGAAAAAAGGGGAGAAAAAGTTAAGATGTATCCCCCAAAAGATAGATAGATAGATAGATAGATAGATGGATATGCAGGCACGTGCACTTACAAAATCCTTATACTTCTTCTGCTCATTTGTTATTATTTCCAAATCATAAAATATTAGTGAAGTATCTCCAGAGAACCTTTAGAATCTATCCTACCACCAAGAGGAGGTGCTCTGATGACTGGACAAACAGAATGTTCTTTACCAAAAAGAAGAAGAAAAAGAAGGAGAAGAAGATTGAGCCCCTACTACTTACAAATCAGCTTTAGATGCTTGTACGTACGCTATTTTATATAGCATCAAAACAAAACTGTGAAGTACTTCCATTTTATAGTGAGAAAACCGAAGCACAAAGAAGGTAAATGACTTACCAAGGTCACAGATTTAATAAGTGTTAGTTGCCAGGATTCAAAACTAGGTCTCTTGTATGGAAATCCTGGGTTTTTCACTCTATCACACCTTCTCTGACTGACAATCAGCTGAGAATCTCAGCTCCAGCAGCCTGTTTCTTAGATAGCCTTGACTTCTGAGAAAGTGTGGGAGCTGGGAAGTCCCAAAGTCAAGAATTCAAAACTGGGTGAAATTAAAAATGAACAACAGGACTCAGCATGTAACAAAGGCAGGGTAAGGACAGTAGTAAGGAAACACTTAAGTCTGATTTTTAAAATCCTGAGATTTCTCACCTTCCCCACAACCAAAGCTCCTTCCCCTCTCCTCCACATAGACCTCATACCCACATTACTTCTCCGAACATAAAAGCCATTTTACCTCAAATCCAAAGAAACTACTTTTCTGTTACCCTTTTTAAAGTCTCCTTCCACAACCCAAACAACTATTTAATTACCTGAGCTTAGCAAACTTCGACTTCACACAAAATTATTTCACTATCCACCTTCTTATATTTTTAGTATTACTAAGATAGGTAAGTCAGTATGTATTGCCTTAGGTAAAGAGAACACACTCTCTAAGTAGATTAGAACATGTTGAATAACAAAAAATTCCTTCTGCTTTAAACCACTGTCTATGAACAGAATTGTATTTATACCTGTTTAGAAATACTGATCATATAAAATATATATCTGTAGCATGGTATTCTGAAACAATTTTTGACTGGTCATATGGTAATTGTATTAAATTTATCATACAAGAAAATAGGGTATTTTCTTTTAAACAGGAAATAAATAAACAACAGAGTGGATAATTAAATTAGTTCTTATCCTCTTCAATATGCACAATATAAATTTTTTCAGGGAATTGTGATAAAAGACATTTCACTAGAAAAGAAAATCTATAATTCATATGCCATCTCTCTGGTTAATTCTCAGACCGACCCGTCAAAGCAAAGCTTATAATTGTTCTTTAGCATTTTCATTATCAAAGGTTTATTTTACAAATAAAATTTATACATGTATAACCCATCTCTCAACAATGTGAAGTTTAACTTATTCTTGGGCTTTGTTAGAGATTTGGGGGATTCATTCTGAAATGAACAGCTTCTCCCCAAACTGATCTCAAGCCCACCTTATTCACAATTGCATTGTAGCTCTGAAAATTCATAAAGGCTGTAATAAGACATTTAGTAGTAAAGACAGTGTCTTATTTACCTCAATCAGTATCTACCACGGTTCCTTGGAATGAATTGTGGAAGGAACAGAGAAGGCATATGAAACTATAAACAAGTAGGTACTTGCCCATGTAGGAGAATTTAGAAAAGAGAAAAGAATTTAATTCTACTCTTCAACATTCTTCTAGCTGGTCTAAGAATCAAACTGACAGGAGAGAAAAAAACAGGAAAAAATCAAACAAAGTCTAATAATATGTGTACCTCCTATACACTTGAGAGAGATCAAGGAAAACTGAGTAACTCACTGAAATGGTTGAAGCCATCACCTTAAATATCACCTCCAGCTAAAGACAAAAGCAGGTATTGGAGTTGGGGAGTGAGTTATGGAAGCTTACCAGGAAAAGTACAGTAAAGAAGGGTAAGGTTGTTATGCAAATTTAAGCCCACATCTTCTCTGTTGATAAATTTCTAATGACTTAGAATGTCCCCTTCTTGATCCAGAAGGAGACAAACCATGAGACTCCTAAACTCACGAAACAAACTGAGGGTGGCTGAGGGGTGGGGGGTGTAGGGATAGGGTGGCTGGGTTATGGACATTGGAGAGGGTATGTGCTATGGTAAGCGCTGTGAAATGTGTAAGCCTGATGATTCACAGACATGTACCCTGGGGCAAATAATACATTATATGTTAATTTAAAAAAAATAAAATAAAATAAAAAATAAATAAAATAAAAATAAAAATCTAAGGGTAGAGGCTCCTGGGTGGCTCAGTCACATAAGCGTCCAACTCTTGATTTCCACTCAGGTCATGATCTCAGGATCCTAGAATCTAGCCCTCCGTCAGGCTTTGAACTTAGTGGGGAGTCTGCTTGAGGATTTCTCTCCCTCTCCCTCTTCCCCTTCCCCGCTCATGGGCACATGTTCTCTCTCTCTTTCAAATAAATAAATAAATCATAAAAAAATTTAAAAATTAAAAAAAAGAGTGTCCCCTTCTCCCTGATACTGAGGAAGAAACTTACAAATGGGGATTTCTCTTACACATGTAAATGTCTCTTACTATCAGCTAACTTCTACTCAGTTTCTGGAGTTTCTCTTGCCTCTGCAGTTTCTTAAAATAGCCAGCTTAGAACAGTCAATATGCCAAAGAGGCATATCTCGGGGTGGCAAAATTTGCTCCTTTACACCCACAAACAAAATTAAGCTTTAAATATAGATTTCCTGTACAAATGACTCAAACCTATTTTGAAGAGTTCTCCCATTTCCATCAGAAAGGTACTTGGGAAAACAGAATCATTTACATTTAACTGAAAATTTACTTTATAATTTTACTATAAAATTATAAGTTTTCAAAAAAAAGACTTGCTTATTGATACATCTTCATAAAACACACACACAGATAGCATGTATTGAAATTCTGTGCAAAAAGAAACCATTCAGTTTTCCAACTTGATTATGTTCTATCCCCTTCAAGAAGCAGTGATTGTCATATGAGAGGGTCAATGATTATAAAGAATTATGTTTCTCTGGTTTTTAATAGAAAAATCCACAAAGTGCTTTCATGAAGAGCATTTTTAAAATCTCTAGCAGTGTGTTTCATCCATTTCTAGGACCTTTAGCTAAAACCAAAAATCCATTATCGTTTCTTGAAACATTTCACTAGGCATCACAACTTGTATAGAAATAGGTCCCCCCAACGGCCCACATTATCCTCAGTGACACCTCTACTAGAGTGTCCCACAACTCCTGAGCCAGCCCAGTGAATCATGGTCAAATAACAGCAGAGGAAGTAAACGTGAAGTCTGAGAATAGTCAAGCGTAATTCCAATTCTATGGTATCTTATACAACACTATTCTATACTGATAAAATACAGTGGATCTATCTATCTCATAGAAACTGGAATAGGAAGTAAAACAATGAAATGAGAAATGTTCAATATATAGCAGAGAATGCTCTCTTTCTTTCCTGGAACACTGAGTCTTCTAGGTTACTCGCTCACAAGCCCTTTGCCCCATGTCTGGGGATCGCTTCAAGAGATCATTTGCCTAAACAGAAAGGACTTAGTAGAATAAATGGGTCATAAATGAGATACCAAATGAAAAATATCAAGCAAATTAATAATTTATTTCAAGAAATGAAACTCACTGACTTTGATGTACTAGAATAAATAAGCAACCTGTCCAAGATCCATGGGATAGACTCCTACAGACCAGATGAGTTTCCTAAAACTGCGATAACAAATTGCCACATACGTGGTGGCTTAAAACAACAGCAATTGATTCTCTCACAGTCCGATAGCCAGATGTCCAAAATTAGTTTCACTGGGCTGAAATTAAGGTGTTGGCAGGACCGCTTTCCCTCCAGAAGCTGTAGGCGAAAATCCTGTCCTTGCCTCTTCCGGCTTCCAGTGGCTGCGCCATCCCTTCACTGATGGCCAGGCCACTCCAACTTCAGCCTCGGGGGTTGCACGGTTTACTCCTCTCTGGGTTCATATCTCTCTCTGACTCTCTCTTTTAAGGACATTCGTCGTCATGGCATTTAGGGACCTCTGTCATAACCCAAGATAATCTCATGTCAAAATGCTTAACTCAACCAGTATCTGCAAACGACATCTTCTTCACAAGTGCAGGTTCCAGAAATTCGGATGGAGAGATCTCTGAGGTAGGGTGGGGGAGGCAATTTCAGTTTACTGTACAGACCGAGACCACAGTTCAAGAACGTAATTATGAGTAAAGAAAATGATGAAAAAAAAGGTGAGTTTTCCAAGCCTCACACGACGTCTTTCTTCAGTTCTGTGTAATGTCAGTCGTCTGGAGAGTCTTTCAGGGGTCTCAGTCACAATGATGTTTATGGATTAATAGATGATCTGCCCTCAGGCAGTCATCAACCATCTGAGAAGCCAATTTCTCTGCCATTTATCTAATAATAAAGATGCGTTTAATGGGAGGGAGCGATACTCTTACCTGACCCTGAGGTAGGACAGAACATGTTCTCTGATTATCCTTCAATGCCTTCCAACAAAGCGTTTTAGCTTAAAAGTTGCCTGGGAGACCACCCGTTTTTTTTGTCCACAGAATATTGTCACTGACAGGGTTACAAATAGGGAGGCAGAGTTTACTTCCCAAAACGTCAGGTGAGGTGCTGGGAAAATGTCAGGCCGGCTTTAGTCGGGTGCTTACCTTTCAGCTGCTAATGTATGTAAATGATCCCATCCAGGGGCCCAGCTGTTGGATGTGGAAATGTGCTGATGAAACCAAATTGGGATTCTAGAGAATGCAAATCAAATTGTAGGCAAAATTACTGAAACACGCCAGCCCTCTTCTGAAGCATTACAGACCAACCCAAGAAAAATGACTAATGGGTAATAGCACACAGTCCTGACAGGAATCATAAGCTAGGAAGGAAGTTGCATGTAAAATAATAATAAAGAATATTAAATTGCCACCAGCCCCTGCCAGAGACAAATGAAAACGGAGCAGATTCTAACCACCAGTCACTTACTCAATCCCTTTGAAAATGTCCCAGGAATCTACAGACAAAGAATGCTTTCACCCATATCCCCTTTCTGCTAGAAAGGGATGTTTTCTCAGGACTGTTTCCACACGGGAAAGGGCAGATAGGGGATGCCTTCTGAAGAGAAGACCTCCTTCTGGCCAGTCCATCATTCGTCCTTGGGCACCGAGGTGAGATCACAGGCTGCTTTTATCAGCTATCTGTAGGGAAAATTGTGCACTTTCCCCAAGATATCCACAGTTTGATGGCTTTTCATTTCTTCTCCTATAATGTCATTCTCCTCTTTCTTACATATATAAAATACGAACTAGTTGTTAATTGCCCATAAAATTAAGGATTCTTTTTACTCCTAAGTGATTCCTTTTCATCAGAAGGCCATTTGATGTCTTTCTGGAAGTTTAAACGCAAAGCTCTACTCACTGGTCACTAGGAAGAAGTGAGCCGCTGCCTGCGGGCCCGGCCTCACTACCAGCAAACCGCAAGGGAAACCCAGCCTCGAGCCCCGTGCTCGGCCGGCAGCGCCCTGCACACGTCCGGCGAGGGACAGGTAGCAAAACTCCGGGGCGGAGTTTATGTCAGCCTTCTTCTTATCACCCTGTCTATTCCCCCTTGACTTCATTGACTTAGGAGGACGGCGGTTTTCAACCCCAGCTGCACATGAGAAACAAGGGAAAATGTCTATAAACATAATTGAAGCCTCACACCTTCCCCCAAACACGGATTGAATTGGTCTGAGGTAGGGGCCCCGGCAACAGTATTTTTTTTTAATTCCCCAAGTGACTCTAATGTGCGAGCAGGTTTGAGAAGCCTGTTCTACTTGTTGGCTTCCGTTACTTTTGACCAGTCCTGTCTTCCCAGACTCTTCTCCACATTCACATTCCCTGGGCCCACCACATGTATCCACTTCTTTTTCTAGGGGCATTTAAACTCCGCTTTGCTGCCCGAAGCTATGGTACTGTCTTGCCCTTCTCCAGACCTGATACATTGCCTGGCAAGACTTTCTGTTCAATTCTTTTTTTTTTTTTTTTTTAAGATTTTATTTATTTATTTGACACAGAGAGAGAGAGATCACAAGTAGGCAGAGAGGCAGGCAGAGAGAGAGAGGGAAGCAGGCTCCTTGCTGAGCAGAGAGCCCGATGCGGGGCTTGATCCCAGGACCCTGAGATCATGACCGGAGCTGAAGGCAGAGGCTTAACCCACTGAGCCACCCAGGCACCCCTTTCTGTTCAATTCTTTTCCAGATCCTGGCTCCTCCCAGCTTGCTCCAATGGGACATCCACCGAGATCACAAAAATACTTGAGCAAGAGTCTGCCTACCCACCAGCCATTTCCCTCCTTCACTTCAGCCCATCCCAAATCTGACAAGTCACATAGCGCAAGACAAGAGAATTCTTGTCTTCTCCTTGGAACTCCGTAACATTCAATGCCTTAGGCCACACTGGAACCAAACACCTTACCATGGCTATACCCTTGCCTATCTATGCATTCAGAATTATCACTGCGTAGGGTCAAATAACTCTGTGTTGTGGGAGGCTATGCTATATGTTAATAAGGCGTTTAATAGCCTCCCTGGTCTCTGCTCACCAGATGCCAGAAGCACCCTTCTCCCAACTTGTGACAACCAAAAATGTCTCCAGACATGGCCCAGTGATGCTGAGGTGGAGGGAAGAATTACCCAATCCCCACCCCATTGAGAACCACCGTTCGATCTGTATGACTCATCTCCCAAACTACTTCCATGAAGTTGGTTCCTCCGCCATCTGGTCTTTATAATCTTTCCAGTACTAATTCTCACCCAACTTTGAACCCATTATTCTGAAGCATCTTCTTCATCCTCAGTCGACAACCTTCATCTTTGACTCGTTTCCCAAATGATGCCAACCCCAAAGCAGCTAAGTTTCACATCCTCTGATCATCCTTAACTCTCCTGTTGCAGATGACCACTGGGAAAATTCTGTGGAACATATCCCAGGATAGAGTTCCACTCCACACAGTTACTCTGAAATCTCCTTAAAATCACTACTGTGATTTTCCATTACATAGCTTTGTTGCATAAAGACTGGCCTCGTGCTGAGGCACCCGGGTGGCTCGGTTCGTTAAGCATCTGGCTTCAGCTCGGGTCATGATCCCAGGGCCCCGGGGCCTGGCTGCATCAGGGTCCCCTGCTCAGCGGGGAGTCTGCTTCTCCCTCTGCCCCAGCCCCCCCCCGCTCGTTCTCTTTCTCTCTCTCTCTCTCAAATAAATAAATGAATAATCTATTTTAAAAAAAAAATTGGCCTTAAGCTATAAACCCCACAAACACTAACAGAACATACACCAGAACCTTTTTTTTTTTTTAGATTTTATTTTTAAGAAATCTCTACATTCAACATGGGAGTCAAACTTAAAATCCTGAGATCAAGAGTTGCACGCTATGCTCTATCAACCAAGCCAGCCAGGCACCCCAGACCAGGACCTTTCCTAACACTAGAAATGCAAGTTGAAAAAAAAAAAAAGAAATGCAAGTTGATTCCTGACTCTGAACACTGTTACCCTCCTGAACAAGTATTTATTCCTGCCCCTGACTTGTGGAACGGGAATTATAATGTTCTTGCAAAGCCCTTTGAAATTCCAAATGGGGTGGAATTTCATTTCAATTCGAGTACCAACTCTTAATTATTTGAGCTAATGGAGAGGGGAAAAAACACCAAAAATAGAATATTCATATAATACAAATTTAAATTCACACTGACACAAACATGTATCCTCAAATTTTCAGAAATTAAAAGGTTAAAGTTATTAGGCTGATTTTTTTGCATGATTCAGAACTCTTCCAATGTAAGAACTGCAAATATGTGTGAGCATTATGTTACTGGCTAGAAGAGAACCAGAAGAGCAACTTTCCAGAGTTTCTCACTGTAATTAGAGGTGATTTCAATGTCAATAATGTTTGAGTAGCTTTATATAAGAATTTTTATTCTCTTCATAATTTTTTTTCATGTTATTTTCATTAAATGCATATTATTTTTATTGTGACAAAATACACATACAGAAAATGTACCATTTAACTTCATTTATTTAAGGGGGGGTGTGTACAGGTGCAATGGACAGGGGGGCAGAGGGAGAGAATCCCCAAGCTGACTCCCCACTGAGTGCAGAGACTTAGGAGCCCAAATCCCACAACCCATGAGATCAAGACCTGAGCAGAAACCAAGAGTCCAAGGCTCAATCAACCCAGCCATCCAGGCGCCCCCCCCTCCCATTTCACCATTTCTAAATATCCAGTCCTGTGACATTAACTTCATTCATATCATTGTGCTGCCATTGCCACCACCTGTCCCCAGAATTTTTTTATCTTCTCCAACATCACACATTTCTTAACAGATAGCCCCCCTCCCTTCTATCTACTAATAATCTGCTACATATCATTTCAAGTTAATTTCCAGTAGCTCTTATTGCAATAAAGGTAAGTCTACCTACACGATTTTATGGGTTTATTGCCACTCCTACATAAAAAGAGAATTCTTGTTTTCTCGTAATTATGCTTCATACGTTCCTGCCACTCGATGCCTACTCTCTGTCCCCTCACCATTTCCCTTTCAATACGCAGGGGAAATTAACATGCACAAGAGCTTCTGGTTGCTTCCAACAGTACAAAGAGTACAGGGTTGTTGACTAGACAACTATGGTTTTGTATCTGCAAAATTAGAAAGTTATTTTTAACAAATATACTTCATTTTGCTTAAAAAATATTATGGACATTGCTTATAGGATACAAAAACAAAAGCATGCTCGCTTGGAATTTTGGTTTGTTTTTCTTTTTAGGCTGTGTGTGAGTGTGTGTGTGTGTGTGTGTGTGGTGTGTGTTTTAACCCTTTGGCTTTTAGACTAACCATTTTTGGTTTAACAGGTGCAGAGTGTTAATTACTAAGGACGACAGAAGTTTATAAAGCTTTATTAATAAAGTTTATTTTAGCTACACATCTCTTTAAAGGCTATGGCACCTTCTTTGGAACATACTACCCAACTATCACAAAACCCCAAACTTTGGACTGAAGAAAACATTTCTACATTGATTTTTATACCAGAACCGCAGACTCTCATTTTCTGAGAGACAAAGACTGAAGTGGATGGCACTGATAGTCACCAAGCATGTCTCCAAGATCCACATCTTTCACAGAACCACTAACAATAATCCTCATCGTGCTCTAGCTCTTGTTTTAAAACTTCTCAAAAAGGAGGGGTGCCTGGGTGGCTCAGTGGGTTAAAGCCTCTGCCTTTGGCTCAGGTCAAGGTCTCAGAGTCCTGGGATCAAACCCCACATCGGGCTCTCTGCTCAGCAGGGAGCCTGCTTCCCCCTCTCTCTCTGCCTGCCTCTCTGCCCACTTGTGATCTCTTTCTTTCTGTCAAATAAATAAATAAAATCTTTAAAAAAAAATTCTCAAAAAGGAAACTACGTATCACAAAAGGTGAGTTCCCCATAGTTTCTCACTACAGCCTGTGACAATTTTAACTTCAACATTTTTAAATGACTTCCCTCTCTCCGCTCTTCCCAAAAATTGGGAACTATTTGTAGTTCCCAAATAACTACAGCAAAGTTATTTAATTTGCTGTAACTAAGTGAGAATTAATACCATCCTCTTAACCAGAAGTCGCTGGCAGATTTATTAGTTATGTCATAGAGTGGACCAAAGACAAATGCCAAAGGATTCAAGCCCCAAAGACTCTCTTCATCTGTTAGATCCAGAAACTAAAACAAAGCACTGATTTCCTTACTTATCCCCAAATTGACTCCAACCTAGAATTAAACTGTATGAGGGAGGTGCCTGGATGGCTCCATCGTTAAGCATCTGCCTTCGGCTCAGGTCATGATCCCGGGGTCCTGGGATAGAGCCCCGCATGAGGCTCCCTGCTCCACAGGAAGCCTGCTTCTCTCTCTCCCACTCCCCCTGCTTGTGTTCCCTCCCTTGCTGTGTCTCTCTGTCAAATAAATAAATAAAATCTTTTTAAAAAAAGAAAACTGTATGATGATAATAACATGAAACTTGTTTTGAGAATTCTTCTAAGATACCAGAAAGAGACTCTACATTCCAGAGGAGAAATACAACAACAACACACTCAAGTTCCACTGTTACGTGTCATAGCTGAGCGGGCTGCTGTAACAGAAACACCATAGACTGGGGGAGCTTAACTAACAAACATTTACTTCTCAGTTCCGGAGGCGGGGAAGTCCAAGTTCAAGGCGCTGGCAGATCTGGTGTCTGAGGAGAGGCCACTTTCTGGTTCCCAGAGAGCTAGGTCCAGTTGTGTCCTCACATGGCAGAAAAGAGAAGGTTGTTCCCTGGGGTCTCCCATCTAAGGGCACTGATCCCACTCTGGAGGGCCCCACCCTCATGAACTATTCACCTCCCAAAGGCCCCACCCCTGGACACCATCACCCTGGGGGTCAGGATTTCAACATATGAATTTTGGGGGAGACACAAACATCCAGTCCACAGCACTGTTCTTGTTTCCTACTTCTATTTTAAAAGTAACACTTCCAGATGGAGCAGGCAATACTTTGACCTACCAGCAGTGGCTCTGACATTAGCTCATGGAAAGTATTTAACACTTGGAACACACATGGTTCCGAGCAGAATTCTAAGGTCAGAGCATCGTGGCACAGATCATTTATTTTTTTTAAGTCCTTGCAACTGTCGTTTTAAAAACCACAATTCTCACCAGCAGAACATTTGGAACCATATACTCCAGTGTTCCAGGGAGGTCACGTTTCTTTCCTATAGCTCTTAAGAGGCACCCCTTGAAACTTCCCAGTTAAGATTTTCAAAACTTTGTAATAAATAATAGCCCTAGATGAAAGTCTGTAACATGGCTCTCAGTGAACTTGCCTTCCATCATAAAATGGAAACATTGTCAAGATTCGGGATTTCGGAGCAGCTGCCACCTAATAAAAATACCCACACTAGTTTAGGTATTTTTATAACCTTTGTGACTTTTAAGTCAGATAGAGGGATAGTCGTTTCTATTTATTTATTTATAAAACTGCAGTTATAATTTCTCAAAAAATATATAGGTATAAAGACAGATTATTGATTCTTAGTAGTGTTACCAAAAAAAAAGTAAATGGCAAATCTTAAGTTCGTTCTTTTTCTCCCTAATACCTAAAAAAGCATGAATGAACACGAACATTCATTCATTTATTTAACAAGTTTTTATCGATGACCTATTATGGGCTAGGTACTATGTTGAGCCCTGAGGCAAATCTAAAGAAATAAATGTCCCTCCCACCACCACCCCGCATAAATGGGTAAATCAGTGTTAAGTCTGAGTGAAGATTAAAACCACACCATAAAGTAGAAGCAAGCAGCCCAAGTTACCAGGGAGCCTAAACTCCCAGTCAATGTCCTTCACATTCCTCCCGCTAGAAGCTGTGTGGTTTCATTCAATGCTTTTCAAAGACAGATAAAGGCTGTACAAGAAGATACTTCTACTGCTCTTTTCCTTCTATATACAGAAATGAGGGCTTGTTCTAACCTTAGATTCTCTCCCTCACCCACTTGGAAAGTAGTGGAATGGAGAGAGGGAATGAATTAATGAGGAACAATTTGTAAATCACTTGGGAAATGCTGTCTGTTACTAAAGCGAAGGGGAAGTCCGCACAACTAATTTTAGAATCTGTCATTACTGTGCTTCATCTTTTTTTCTTCTTGTTCTTCTGCTTTAATTTTACTTGCACCACAGTTTTGCACATCAATGAATTAAAAGACAACATGTTTTCAGACAGGTTGGAACGGTCATCGTTTCTCCATTATGACCAAGAGCAACAGTCCTTTTTTCCTCAGTCCTCTCCTCCTCCATCCGTGTCAAGTCCAAGGGAATGGGACCCCCACTCGATCCAGGATGCCCCTTGTCCCAAACCCCTTCGGTGCCCAAGGTAGACACCGCCCACCTTGGGCATCCTCTCCCTCCACACACACACCACTTCCAGCTCCGCGATCCTGCACCTCATCTTTTTCCCTTTGAAAAACAGGGGGGAAATTCATTCTTAGCAGCTGTTGTGTATTTCAAAGAATTATGGGGGAAAGGTAGTGTTCATAAAACTCCAGACATGCGAAGTGTGTAAGGCCCAACAGTGCTAAGTTTTCTGTGATTTCTGGGAGTGTCAGAAGTAAAGGCCCTTCACCTGGCCAGTCCACCATTCTGCTCTCCACTGCTGAGGGTAAAGAGAGCATACCTGAAAGGAGATTGCTGTGTCTCAAATATATTAGGGACTCAGTGAATGCCCGTTGAAGCTGAAAGGTTGAGTTGGTGTTTCAGAGTTCCTGATGTGCTCAATAAAGTGTCTACTAAATAATTAGGTCTCGAAAAGACTCCATAAAATGTCTCTTGATCCTCAGATCTAGGGATCGACAGAAGAATTCCTCATTCAAACATGGTGCTCCCAATACGTTGCAAACAAATCTCATAGAGAACTGAGTGGCCTGAGAGGTTTAAAGGGAGGAGAAAGGTGAACAAAACCTTACCCCCCTGCGGCCAGGTGCTCCACAATGGGGCTCGATGTACATAAGCCTGACCCCATGCACCGCTGTCCGACTGGCTTCCAGCTCCCGAGGCCCATCAAACCACCCTCCACGGAGCGCCCAGGGGTCTTTGAAAATGTGGCATCATTTTTTATGATCTCAGACCGTGCTTAAAATTCTTCAGTAAACACTAGGAATTAACGAACATCTCTATCCTTTAGCGCGGTCTATGAGGTTCACCAGATCCGGGCTCTCACTGCCACTCCAGCTTTTTTGTCCGTTGGCTGGTCGGGTTGTTTTTGTTTTGGGGGTGGAGGGCTTTTTTCTCTTCCTAGGTTCCGGTTTTCACTGGATTCAGGTCTTTCCTCAGGAAGCTGGCCTGTGCTTAGAAGGCCCCTCCCCTTTCTCTTCTTTACTTTTAAGCCTGCTTTCTGTCACCTCCTCCTCCAGGAAGCCCAAGGCTGAGTCCGGTATCCCCCTTCCTTTCTCCAGCAGTCACTCAGACTATCCCAGCACTGCACCTCTAAGGTTTGGCTTATTTGGCTCCCTTCTAACGCTCCGTGTTTACTCATTCTGCCACAGGACTCATCCGACTGGCGCAGTCTGGCACATAGTGGGTACTCAAGAGATTTTGAATAAGTGAATGAATGCTGGACGGCTGTACACGGGGAAAAGTTGCAGCAGCCAAGTGAAGAATTAATGGCCTAAAGTGGCCCCTGGGGGCCTCCTTTCTACCTTGCCCCATCGGCCACTCTCAGGGAGATCTATGATTGGAAAGAGAGGTGCATTTTGGCCCCAAAGGGACATTGACCTTGAAACTTCTTACGCGAGCAGAATAGAGCTGAGAACTTAGGAGGTTAACGTTTGGGGCACCTGGGTGGCTCAGATGTTTAAGCGTCTGCCTTCAGTTCATGTCCTGGTGTCCAGGTACTGGGACCAAGCCCCACGTTGGGCTCCCAGCTCATTGGGGAGTCGGCTTCTCCCTCTGCCCCTCCCCTGCTTGTGCTCTCTCTCTCTCCCTCTCTCCCTCTGTCACTCTCTAATGAATAAATAAAATCTTAAAAAAAAAAAAAAAAGTTTAAATTTTCTCTAAACTATTCATCAAAAAACAAGCGCAGCATATACCAGCAGAAGTTCTCAACCCCACCACCAAGTTGTTAATGACAGAGGAAGGCGAACTTTCCTGAAGATTCTACAAGTTCGGAATATCATTAGTGTTTAGGGTTCTCTCTTTGAAGTCCTTGTAAATTTATCATTTTTTCCATAAACTGAAAACAGATTTTTTTGTAAATTACCTGACAGTTAAACGACTTCATTTCCCAATTCAAATATACACATCTCAGTTAGTCCAACTGATATTCCAGGAAAGGGCCCCATATTTATTCCATAGCTTCCCGTCCTTTTCTAACTCCTCCAAGAAAATACATTATGACATTTTGGTTCCTCTTTCTATACTATCTTCCTAAAATCCAACTGTCATCCATAATTTACGGGGGGGGGGGGGATGAGAACCCTAGAATAAAAATGGAATAAGGATGACCTTCAGAAATAGCAAAAATGGAGGGCATGGGACGGAGGACTTGTCTTCAGTATGAAGGCCACATAAAACTTCATACTTGTGTATCTAATGATTTTAGAGATACTCCCTCCACCACCATCCCCACTCCCTTGAGAACTCCCAACGAATCCTACCATTTCCATAGCTGCTACAGAAAAGAGTACCTATAGGTGATTTCTGTCTCAGCATCGCTTCATACAAAAAAGACTCCTATATTTGCATCTATGTGAAAAGATATTCAACACAGCACTCTTTGGAGTACAAACAAAAAAACCTGAAAACTTAAACGTCCATCGAGGACTGGTGAAATAAATGATAGCGTATCCAGACAATGACCCATCACACACAAGAGCACGTAGCTATCAAGTAAAACGAGGTAGGTCACTGCTACGCATTCAGCCAAGCACGGCAAGAGCTCCAGAATGTGTGGTTCAAAGAAGAAAGCAGGGCCCGGGACAGGTATAATTCCTGCTGAATAGAAAAAAGGGAGGAATATATATATATATCGATTATATACAAAATGTCTCTGTAACAACACCCCAATGGTTCCCCCTGGGGAGAAAAACCCCTCCAGGGGTTCCCAGAGGAGGGAGATTGACTTGTTAGGATATACAAAAATTACACTGCTTTAATTTTCCACATCAACTTTTCAAAAACCAAATTGTCTAGGTGTGTGTTTGTACATGAACACACACACTTGGAAAACAAAAGCTATCTAGAGGAAGTACAGGCAAAAGCAAAGAGGAAGGGCGAAGCTGGCTCCCCCTTCACGGGCCACTCCTGGCTTCCGGTGCCACAGCCCAGCCGACCAGCCTGCTGCCTCGGCCTGCAGCTTGGCTGATTCCTCAGGCTGGAAGGCCCTGCGCTCTCTTGCAAGAGGAGGGTCACCACTGATGGAGGGGATGCAGGGACCTATCATAAAAATGCAGATCCTCTCCCCACGTCCTTTGGAAATTATCTTCACGAATTATACTTTTAATTAAGGCATGTCTCAAAGTTTCTATTTCTTTTTCCCTATGAACTTTTTTGTTGTTGTTTTTTTGGAGAGAGAGAGCAAGTATG
>CM052810.1:26688951-26704627 GCA_028533885.1 Nasua narica | reverse complement strand
TTCACACACAAGGAGGAAAACAGTATCGAGTAGGTCTCTTATACAACTGGTTGTGAACAGGGAAAACGAAAATCTCTACAGCATGTAGATGGTTGAAGGGATTCTCACTTAAAGTTTGGGCACGTCTCAACTGTGTTTTTTAAAATACAGAGGGATTTTCTTTTCTTGGCTTTCTGTTTCATTAGAAAAGTCTGATAATCGTGATGATTTTTTTTTTCTTTTCCCCTTCTATTTTGAGAAGATGGCTCAGTGATACGTATCACTTAGCATGTAATGTTTTCAACAATTGCATAATCCCAGGGAACTCTGTGGGAATCTCACATTGTTTGGCAGTTAAGAGTTTTTCGGATGAAGGGAAAAACTTAAGTAACATATAATTTATGTCTTCAAAATTAACATCCACAATGGACATCTTAAACTTTTGTCATTAAATGTCACTAATGATGTGGTGGTCACAAATGAATTATCATCATTTGTACTCAACAGTAATGGCAAAATTCACCTGCCTATAAAGTCACAGAGACAGTTGTATAATAGTTTACATTACAATTAATGTTCACATACCTCAAAATACATTTAAAATACAAAAAAAACTTGGCCTCAGGGGGGGGAAACCCACAAAATGTGTAAGGTGACAAGAATTCTTGGTCAACTACTCATCTTCTACCACACAAGATTAAACTCTAATGTCAATAGTCTGCTTGGATTTCTTCCATCTAAGTTTCAAAGGCCCCAGTAGAGAATCTAAATCTTCAAATTCAAAGATCTTTAAGATTTTTATTGTCCAAAATTGTGACAAAGAAAAGTTAACTTCAACAAAACTTGTTTCTGGCCCTAGGAAACCCTGTAGCAGGTACTATAGCCACTGAAAACCCAAGAGTATTTTATTTATTCTCAAGAGACAGACTTAGATCATCTAAGAAAACTAACTCAGTTTTTAAATGAGTGGTCATAAGGAAAAAACAAAAGAAATTCCAAAGGATTTACTCTGCTAAGTTTACAATAAAAAATATTCAGTTTACTATTTTAGAAATTTAAGTCAATTGAGTAAAGTACTTATGATTGAGACTATAAAAGAAATTCTTAAGAGAATTCAACCCTTCCAGTCAATTCTTTTCTAAATACGTGCACTATAATTTAGTATTTTTCATATGGAGTACTAAATGTTTTGAATATTAGATTAGAATTTACCATAATTTAAAAAGTAAAAAATTACCAAAGCTTCACCTTACATGGCTTCAATGTAATAACATTCCATGGAAAATTCCAATAAAAATTAGGATATGTTATGAGAATTGCCAGTCGCCCATTTTTGTCTGAGAATTCAGATTATGCATTTCCTCAGAGAAGCAACAGGCCCCATATATGGATCTGGTTTGAAAGAGAAGACAATTTGGCTAGTTTTACAAATTTTCACTTTGCTATCAATGCCAAAAGGAAAAAAAAAAAAATACGCCGCCACCACCACCACCACCACGAGAAAAAAAAAAGGAAAAAAGAAGCACAAGAATAAAAACAGTACTGAAAGGGAAAAAAAATTGCTAAGTCTCACACCTCCAAGAAATATTTTCCACAACATACAATTTGAAAAATTAGACTGAATATGGTTCATGGTCTACATGTATTTAAGAAATAGGCGACTTATCCAGCTCCTGGTACAAAAGCGCTGGACGTGGTACCTGTGTCTCTAACCACGACTGCCAACAGTTCTTTTTTTTTTTTTTTTTAATGAAGTTCATTAAATCTCATGTCACTCACTTGTACTTACGAACCAAACAGTCATGAAAGCCACGACATGGGTAAATGCACGCTACCCTGGGTCAGCTCCATGGAGTCATAATTATGTGAAGAATTCATGACATTCTCCCAGGTTATCTGAATGGTATCTTTGGAGGGCTTACTCGTATGGACCCTCGATATCCCAGCCAAGCTCAGAGGTGACAAGTGACACTCTAGCCCACTTTGTAGACCACGAAGGGTCCTTCTGTGGCCCACGGTACAGGGAAGAGAAGGGACCCAAAAGCGCCCATGCCAAGTCACCTAGCCACAGTTACCTTAGCCACCCAGCATATAAAGAGTTTCCTACCCAGCCTTTACTTTGAGCTAAAAGTAGAGTATTTTCATTTTTTGACTGCCAACCTTAGAGGGACCAATCATCCCTGGGAAAAGAAGTCAGTTTATGGTCTCTAACCATATAAATTCCCAGCCGTTGCCATAATGAAAGGGGTAAGGGAGCACTACAGGGCAGCCAGAGCGTGTGGAGAAGCAAGATCCATATGCCCAAAGAAGTAGAATAGTTCAACTCAAAGTTTTACGAAATAAAATTCATTGAGACTTGAGTGGCACAAACAAAACTTTAGCACTGTCCCATGACTCCTGGAGTTGTTCAGATTTAATTAGGGAGAGTCAGAATCCCAGAGTCTTGCCACCTCTCAGTGGCTTTGAACTGTCCTGAGATGTTTTCGTGTATGTGTTTGTTGTCGTTGAACTACCTACTCTGAGAACACACCCAACATACAAGCAAACACAACTTCCTGGATTTCTGCTTGTACTGCCCTTACAATTACAGTCTTTATATATAAAGCTAACTTTACCTTTCTAAAAATGTAACTCCAATGAAAAGACCTCAAATCTTTCTGTTTACCAATTAAAAAAAAAAAGAATTAGTGGGTTAAAAATACAGGTACCTTGATTTTAAGTGGACAGTTAACTGACATTATTATTAATACATAATTAATAGGCAAGGAAAAAAGTATGGAGCAAACTCAGTTTTATCATTATGTGTTTTTCCTAACCCAGTGTCCCCAGAGACAAGGATCTAAGAAACTCATGAAAACATGTTGCTTTAGTATATACACCATCTGATGCATGTTACTGGGGGTAAATATAGGAAATTTTTTAGCATTAGTAAATGAATTAAAAAACTAAATGATTCGTGTAAAATGTTTATATATGGTATGTACAGATTGGATCACATGAGTTGTAAGAATAAAACTGTTCCAATTCCTAGTATCTGTTATGGACATAGTAAGATACAGTACAAGATTCATTTTTAAAAAGAAGAAAAAATAGCACTAATTTGAACACTGAAAACGACTCTTACAAAATCTTTAAAAACGTACTTCAGAGAAACTGCTGAAACCAATGAAAAAGGAAAGGCTTCTCTGTCATCACAGAATATCCCAAGGAGCCTCACAGCATGAAAGACAAGGATTCACTTCCCTTCACCTAAGCTATAGATAGGATATGCAGTGGGGATTTATTCCGTGTTAGAGTAAAGGTATAAGGCAACCAGGTCTCTTTCTGTTTCTCTTGCATTTACCTAAAAACACGATTTTATTGCTAAGCCCACTTGTAAGTACTTTTCAGCCTTCTTTTACAAACATTTCATCGTATAGAGATCCACAGATGGGCGGCCCTCGGTGCCTCTCTCTCTCTGCAGCTCTGCCACCCAAAAAGATTCCACCTTAATGTCAAACCATCTGCAGGAAAGAAGTGACATTTTCAGGTTTTCAGGGTTTGCCCAGAAGTCAACACTGGCTAGGCTTGAAGAAAATAAGGACTTTTAAGAAGAAGAGATCTTAAGTTTAAGTAACCAAAATCAAACAGATTTTGCTCATTAACAGATCTTAAAATTGGGATTTATAATCAACAAGGAAATAAAGTTCAGAAAAAAACTAAAGTTCAAAAACTACTGGGTAACTCTTTGGTTAGGTTATGTAAGTATCAGCAACTTCTAAGTTTAGGACTCAAAACAGTTAGTTCAATAAACTGCCAGATAAGAGTAGATCTGTTATTAATCTTTACAAAATGCTTTACATGTTTGCGTGTACTATTATTTAAATGTGCTTGTACTCAAACAGATGGCACAAACTTTCAACTCTCAAATAATAAATGCATGTGTCTGCTCCTCCCTCCCCACCCCTTCAACCCTCCTTCCTCCCACCCCATCCCACCCCCCAAGTCTTACAAGCTAAGGTCCTACTGCCATTCACTGCAAGAATACAGGCTTTCCTAATACCCACGACGTGCATTATGACTACCCAGCTCCGTTTACAGTCACAGCCAGGTGACTTGCTCGGTGACCTGGGCTCTCTCGCCCTTGCCGGGCGGCGTCAACACTCTTGCTCCCTCTAGCCAGTAAAGGCGGACATGTCGACCAGTCTGACTAAGGGCAGCAGGCGCTGGAGCCAAGGAGAAAGGATGCCTCCTCACGCAGGAGGGTAACTTTCTAAAGTTTAAGTCACAGGCGAAGACCTTTCATTGTGCACGGAAAAGATACGATCCTTCATTGTGCCAGCACTAGAGTCTTTTGCTACTTCTTCTACCTATAAACTTGTCAAAACTTATATTCATTTTGTAGTCAATGAACTGCCTCCACGAGATCCTAATTCCAGGTCCAAAGTCTTCCATCCAGCCCTCTAAAACTCTACCTTTAAAGATGAGGGTCAAAGGGCTACGTAATGACCTTTCAAAACACTAACTATTCCTAGGCAGTGTTATCAATTCTGATCTCTTAAGCCGCTAAAGAGCCACAAGGGCTTGGGATTTCAAGGAATCTTCTACACACTGGACAGAGTCCAATCAGGTTCTGAACAATTCCGCCATCCCCAGGTACTTGATGACTTTTGGCCACACTGCCCCATTAGATCCGGACTGAAGGACAATCCAGGGGAGGAGTGGTTTGAGTCAAGGGGCAGAGGAAGCACTGGAGGGGGTACATCTGGGCTCTCTCGGTTAGCGGGGTCCAAAGAAGACGAAGAAGCCGAGAGGATTTGCGGCTGCAGGTTCTCAAGTGGGGCGTGAGTGGGCCTGGCCCAGCTACTAAAGGTGGGAGACAGGGGAATGGAAAGGCGTGGGGTAGGAGGGGAGATCTATAATCCTCTCCTTGGCAGGAAAGTGGGGGATGGGAGCGCTGGAGTCGCGAAGGGGTCTGGGGAGCTCACTCCCTGCAGAAGACGTACTCGGTGTAGCTGGTCCAGATCTTGTCCTCGCTCTGGTCGGTGCTGCTGGCGAAGGCGCAGGTGCCCGTGGAACTGCACGCCACCATGTGGAAGCCCGACTCGGACAGCTTGTCGAAGGCCTGCTCCAGGAAGTTGAACTTGAGGTAATAGCGCGAAGTGTAGCGCTCAGGAGGCCGGTCCGGGTCCCGGCTCTCATTCAGGGTGTCGCCGAACACCTCCTTGGCCAGCGACGTCTTGCCGCACACGGTGATGCGTGCCACTCGCCGGAACTTGGCGTCCGCCTGTGCGTCCCGCCCGATAGTGTAGGAGCCGCGGTAGCCGATAGTGATGTAGCCCGAGCGCCGGCTGCCGTCCAACGACTGGGACGGCGTGAGCAGCGGGCCCGCCGCACCCCCGGACGGGCTGCGGCTAGCCAGCTCCAGCGTGGGCGACGGCGCCCCGGCCGACGAGCCCTCTTGCTGCTCGGGCTCCGCGTAGCCGAGAGGCAGCAGCTCGTCGCCCAGCGAGCCCTCCTTCTGCACCCCGCGCCGCGAGTGCGGCGGCGGCGGCCCGGGGCCGGGCTGCTGGGGCGCCCCGAGGCGGCGCACGAGCTCGGGCAGCTCGAAGTACTCGGCCTCGCGCTGCAGCCGGCTGCGCTCGGGGAAATAGTCGGGCAGCACGAGCTGCAAGTCCCGCAGGTAATCCAGGATGTAGCGGAAGAGGAAGCCGTCTCGGTCCAGAAAGAAGCGGCCTTTGCTGTCCCGGGCCAGCTCCTGCGGCTGCTGCTGCGTGAACATGCGCCAGAGCAGCGAGTCGGGAACCGACACCACGGTGCAGCGCCGGGTCACATACACCTGGCCCCCCACGTTCAGCTCCACGATATCGGGGAAGAGCGGCGGCTCCGCCGAGGAGGACGAGGAGCCGCTCCCACCCCCGCCGCCGCCCCCGTTGGGTAATCCACGTGTGCTGTCCGCCAGGGCCATGGCAAAGAGGTGGCCGGTCTGGGGTGGTGGCAGGGAGCGAGGCTGCGTGCCGAAGCCGCTGCCGCCTTTGCCGGACGCTGGCTCAGCCCTGCGCTCCGGCCGCCGCCGCCGCCGCCGCCGCCGCCGCGAGCCGCGCGGAGCCCAGCGGTGCGAGCGCGCTGCTGTGCGCCCCCGAGAACCCCGGTGCGCTCGGCCCGCCTCACCCGCGCGCTCCAGGCGAGTGCCAGGTCCCGGCCGGCGCGCGGCTTAAGTAGAGCCGCCCGCTCCGGCGCCGCGGCGCGCAGGAGGCGTGGGCGGCTGAGGAGCGGCGGAGCCTTGCTCCCCCGGGCGGGAGGGGGGGACGGCGGAGCGGGGAATCGATTTGCATCCTAAACGCTGACGCCGCGCTCGGCTGCTGGCTCCACCCCGGCTCGCGCGCGTCGGGGACGACCCGACTCCCCCGCCGCCCCACCTCCACCTCGCCGGGCCGCGCTCCAGCCCGTCGCGCTCCCGCCCAACTCTCTTCCCCTCCAAAACGGACAGAGCCTGGGACGGGCCGCGTCGGAAGACGAGCTTCCTTCGGAGGGACAGTCACGGCGCCCTCTCCCCTCCTAACGCCGCCCGGGAGGAGGACGTAAACTTTCCGGCTCCCCCCGCCCGGGGAGTACAAGTACGTGGCCGCCTCGGCCCGGTCGCCTCCGGAACTGGCCGCTTTAAACACCGGAGCTGGGGCGCGGCCCTGGCCGGTTGCTGTGTTCCCGAAAGTTCTCAAGAGAGGTCAGAAATCTGGAGGGACGAAGGGGCCGCCCCAGGCCGGAGGCAGCCAGATACTATTGACGTTAGCGAGTAGCCTCGGAAAAGCCCGAGAAACAGAGAACTAACCTCACTCTCCGGCCGTAGAACTGTCACCGATAGTTTCTTTTATGGGTGAGGAGGCAAACTCATTGGCTGAGAGACCTCAAGGTGGGAGGAAATGAGCCGCAGTGGCGACGGGAGAAGTCGGGTGCGCTCGAGTAGTGACTTCGTGGCGCGTTCCCGACGGTGGAGGACGCGGCCTCCTCCTGGGGCGCCTTCGAGGCCGGGCTGCCGGGCGTGTGGGGAGGCCGAAGGAACCGCTGCGCCTCCCGGTCCTTTTCAGCCTTCGCTGAATCTCGCGGTAAAACAAGAAGGTTTTGCGGAGCAACGTAATTTGGAAAAAACCACCTTTCCGCCCCTGCGTGTTTCTCCTCCCGAAGGTCCAGGTGCGCCTGCCCTCTGATACGCCGCGGTCATGCCAGGCTGTCTTCTAAAGGCTGCCTCTAGCCCCCGGGCCTTTGTACTTGTGAAGGCCTTCTCGGGATCCCACCTGGTACCTTAACTCCTCCCTCCACATTGGCATTCACCTGGCACGCCGCGGTCCAGCGGACTCCTCCCGCATCGCGCCAAGCCTTCCCTGGCTTCCCAGGCCGAGGAGCCCGCTGGATTGCTCCCTCCATGCGCCAGCCCGAGCAGGCCCAACACATTCAGAAATTTCATATTGGTGGTGATCATCTGATCCTGACTTCGGAAAATAAGACGGAGCGCTACTGAGCACTACAGAACGAGGGCAGAAGAGAGGGCGGTGAAGGATGTTAAGAAATCGCCATGTCAATGAGTAGTTGTTGTGCACCGCTATTTGCCAGGGCCAGATGGTGAAGAATGCAAGGTTGAAATAAGATACAAAGTGCTTTCCGTGCAGCCCAGTAGGCAAAGGGTCAGAAGTCTGAGCAGTTGTCAGATCAATTTGAAGTACAGACCATCAGTCAGGATAAATCAGGGGAGATCTTTGTTCTCCATGATAATGTTTACCCTTGTTGCTTTACAGTCTTCTCACGGATAAGTGTCGTTTTTACTTTGAAATGTTTATATCTGTTGAACAATTATCTCATTCAAGTCAAAGTGCTGAAATAGGATCAAACCCCAAACCAGCTCCCTTAATTGCAAGTACAGATTTTGATACTGAATATATCTGACCACTCTTTTTTGTTTGTTTGTTCTTTGGGATAAATAATAGATGGCACAAAAAGTTCCAAGTTCCAACGCTGAATTTCTAGATGGTTGTGCTACTATTTGGTATATCAGTGTCACGAGACTGACAAAACCAGTCTCTTTTCTATAAGCCCCAGAAAGGCCTTCTTTCTGTATCATTACTTTGTTCACTGCACCAGCAGATGCTTTCAGTCCCACCTTTCAAATACTTCCAGACTAACAACAGTCCCCCCCCTGGCCACTGCCACCACCCTGGACCAAGCCACCCATCATCTCTTACCTGGATTATTGCATTGATCTGCTAACTGCACCCACCCCTTATCCCCTACAGTATTTTATCACCAGAACAAAAGGAGGCATCCTATTATAAAACCTAAATCAGATCATGTCTCTGCACCCAAAGCCTCCCAGTGGCTTCCCACTTCATATAAGAATAAAAACCAAACTCCTCTCATTGGCCTACAAGATACATGATTGGGGCTGCCCCCCTAGCACCTGTCTGCCCATCTGCTGCCACTCACCCAGGAGCTTGCTGGCTTTAGCCTCCTTGGCCCCACCCCCACCCCCACCCCGTTTGCTCAGGACCTTTGCACTTCCTATCCCCTTTGCTAAAAGACTTACCTTCCCCCACCTTATCTGCCTCACTTTCTTCAGGGGCCTCCCTCCTCACCTTCTAGAAAACTCTGCAGCAAGACCTTCCCTTGTATTTAATATAGCGCAATCCCACCCTAGCAGCTTTCCCTTCTCTGTTTTCTGTTTCCCGCCACTAGAATGCAAACTCACAGAGTTCAGGGAGTTTGCTTGATTCATTACCACATCCCCAGTGCCTAGAATAGGAGTGGCATATAATAGTCATTCAAAGAGTATCTGTGGCTCACTCACTCATTTGACCAATATACATTAAGGGCCTTCGAGTGCATTCCAGGTAGTGTGTTAAAAAAATCATCTCTGCCTTCTCGGAGCTTACAGTGTTGTGAGGACGAGAGATAAGTATATAGATAGGTAAGTCCATTTTAGGTAGAGATAAATGCCATGAATACAATTGTGAAATGAGATAGTATCTTCACTTGGTCCTACTTTGTATAGAGTGGGCAGGAGGGCCCCTCCATGAAAGTGACATTTGAGCTGGAAAGCAAGAAAGAGAGACCACGCGAAGTTCTGGAGGGAGAGCATTCGAGGGCAAAGAGGGCAAAGCAAGTTAAAGGCATCTAGGTAAGGAATGAGCTTGGTACAGTTCATAGTAGAAGTTTATCCATGTTTATCACCTGCTCGTATATTGTGAATCTTCAAAGTACCCTTGAAGAGATCAGTATCAGCTCAAACGTGAGAGATACTGCTCGCCTGCACACCAGCGGCATACTACCTTCAGTCTCCACAGCTGGCATAACCCGTTCGTCCACCACAAGCTAGTCCTACTGCAGGAAGCCACTGGGATTTCCTCACACAAGTCTAGGTTGTGCATGAGAGACATGGTAATGAATGACACAGGTGATCTGAGACTGAAGGAATACTTTTCTAGTCAATTTGGTATGTTCTATTTCTTGTCTGTTGGTCAGTATCATGAAATTCAAAAGGAAGTGTAATTGGGGAATTTAAATGCTGGGACTTAAGGGCCTGCGTGTTGATGAGGGAAGGGAGGGCCTTAACTCTGGCTTCTTGTGTATGTTAAATATGCTTAAGGTAAGGGAGGAGTTGGGAAATCGCCAGCCCTGGTCTGGTCTCAATCCAGTGTCTGGTGATGGGTAGATAGACGGGCACTGTTCCTTTGAAAGTGGTTCTTTGGACTTTTGTAAATAAGAGACAGTGCTTTGTCCTTTTATCCTAAAGTGTAAGGTATTGGAGACATCTCTGACCTACATTCTCATCTGATTTCTATCTCCCCTCACCTACCACCTTCTCTTCCAGTCAGCTTCCTCCCCACTGCACCCTCCACGAACTTGGCAAATATTCTGCACACTGAAGATCTGAGCAAGGAAATGAGGACTTATGAGAAATAGAAAGTTAAAAGGGGAGAAAGAGCTGCGTGAAATGAAGTGAGTGCCTCGGAGGATTGAATGAATTTAACATAAACGATCAGTAAGCTGTAAAACACCATTCAAATGTCAGAACCGCGATTTTCCACCACCTGTCAGAGTGCCTGACAAGCCTTCGCAATAAATACTGAAGGAATAAATGAATGGCAAAAACACTGAAGTGAATGCTGTGAGGAGAGGGGAGAAGAGACAGAATCAGAAATTGTCCTGGGGCGCCTGGGTGGCTCAGTTGGTTGAGCAACTGCCTTTGGCTCAGGTCATGATCCCAGAGTCCCGGGATCGAGTCCCACATCGGGCTCCCAGCTCCACGGGGAGTCTGCTTCTCACTCTGATCTTCTCCCCTCTCATGCTCTCTCTCACTCTCTCTCTTTCCTAATAAAGAAATAAATAAAATCTTTAAAAAAAAAAAAAAAGAAATTGTCCCAAACAGATGTGTTTCATTCATTTATCATCCTCCCAATGTGTGTGAGTCCCTTCTGTACGCAGCCTTTAAATTTCATTGACTTGTTGCTCTCAGAAAAAGGCAAGAACTGGATATTGAACTTGAAGTAAAGCAGGGAATAAAAGAGTCTTAATAAAGATTTGTTAAAATATACACCAATATCTAATCCTTAAAAAGAGAGAGAGAAAATGTTAAATGAGGGACATGGCCAACGTCTAGGACATAGTCTAGAAAATGAAGGAAATCCCAACATCACTATGATGTGACTTTTATACTTAATAAAACCAAACACAGGAAAAGAAAATTAATAATGTTGGAAATTTTTAACTTTTTATATCCATACCCTTATAAACAGTGTCTGAGATTTTCCGGACACAAGTAATAATATAACAGCAGGCATCCGTAGACCTGACACATCCCGTGTGCTGACCCTGTTAGATCCGCCCAGGCGCTGGCACATTTCATCTATGAGGCTAGTCCTATAGTGACTCAATTCTTAGAAAAGCATATGAGCAAATGAGTGGTGGAGCTAGGATTCGAACCCAGGCAATGTGTCTTCAGAATTGATGCTTTTAAATGCCGTTTTTCCAGCTTCTCACTGCTACAAATGCTTTACAGGCACGAAGGAAATTGGTTCTGTTATTTTCCCCACTTTACCAATGAGGTACTGAAGGCAAAGAGAGGTTAGGGAACCTGCCCAACACAATGCAGCCCTTTCTCCCTGGTAGGGGCGGAAATGGCCCTCTAGCCTCCCTGAGTTCCTGAGCTACAGGGGTGGTGATCGAAAACCCAAAGCAGATGCCCTGGAAGGGCTAGGATTAGGAAGGAGTGAAGTCCTTGGCTCTCACTTCTGCCTTCTATCGGTAGCACAATCTTGCCTCCAGGAGGAGTCTCCAAGGACGCATTTGAGGCCACAGACAGAAGGGACCCGCTATTGTCCTACTCTTCACCCAACCCAGTCCTACACAAGATAAATATGATTTCATTTCTGGCCTCCTAAAATACCATAAAAGTTTGCAAAGCACTAGGTTCTTAGTGTGTTTACTCTGATCTCATTAACTCTAGACAAGGATAAAGTGAGTCGGTGAAAACTGCTGAGAACTGCTTCCAGTATTCCAGTGCAAGCAGCGTCCGCTGGTCTTCTGGGGCTTGTGAAATTGAACAAATGGATTCCACTGGTGGCTTTCCATATCAAGCTGAGCACAGAAATAACACACACACACACACACACACACACACACACAGTGATTCTGGAATTTCTCATCAAGGCTAATCATTAACATCACTGATGTTTCCTGAGAACTTGAAGGCCTTGGTTTCAGACAGTGGGACTTCACCTGGAGGTTAACCACGAGTGAGTTACCACATTCTGTTCCAGTGCCCTGCTGTTTTGAGGGCTGTCATATTGTCAGCTTCACCTGATTATCACAACCGTGTCAGCAAGTCTCATTCAACAGCGTCCCCGATGCCGGCAGGAGCTCAGAAAATTTAGGTGACTTCCACCGCCCCTCAGGGAGCAGCGGTGCCTCTCAGGGAGCGGGATGCCCAGCAGGGATGCCAACACATGCTTCGTGACTCAACGTTCAGTGCTCGTCCAGCTCTTCGGCAGCCCTGTCAGACCTACTCCATTTCACACCCCACATGAGGGTTGTCATTCAGAAGAATCACCTTGGAGACTAGACGCTTCTTTGGGAAATGTCAGAATCGCTCACCCATTTTTGCATATCTGTTGAGGAATTTTCCTCTGAGCCCGTTTACACAAGAGTATCATGGAGTTACTTTATACATATGCCAAATTTGGGATCGATCTCTTCACAAGGCTATACAACAAGGCACTTCTCCGCAGGACAGACCCACGTGTCTGACAATAAATTAGAACAAAGCCAGTTTTCACAAGCATGAAATTAAGGTGATGATTATCAGGTAGTCACCTTTTGACACTGGGCTGTAAGGATCTCATCCCCGGAGTTCTCTATATGCTGAATAGTATTGAGGTTAGATTTTGGAGAAAAAAGAAGGACGGATTCAACCGCAGGGATTTTAATATGTGGTTCCAGAAAGTCTGCATATTTCACTGTGAGGTTTGGACAAGAAGCCAAGCCACTGGCTAGACTCTAATGGGCAACTTCTTATATAATTGTAAGATCATTTGTTTGATATAATTAAGTGGGGGGAGGGCCCTTTCCCTAATTTGCTTTCCAGTTTCTGCGGAAATATGCATGCTATTTCACAGTAAGGAAATGGCCTCAAACTCTGCTAAACTTTAAATTGATACTGCCCGTTTTGGTTTATGTTTAGAAAATAAGTTTCTTTTCTTCAAGTGTATGAGAAAATCATACACTTTGGAGTTGAATAAACCTAATATGCTTCTCCTGGCTTTGTTATTTAAATCTAAGAGTTGGGGCAAAATTATTTAAATATTGTGAATTTCAGCTCTTTATCTTAAAACAGAGCAAAAACGCCGGACTCTTGTGAGATTAAATGAGATGCTAGAGAGCGCTACATTTCACAGTATCTGGCACATAATGGGCACATCACAAACATAGGTTTCTACTGCCATCTTCCAGTTCCCGTCTCCATCACGCTTCTATAATCCTAGCGGTTCCTTACTGAATATGCTTACCTTGAGAGTTTATTACCTTTTCTCTTGGGTGACATCTCTAGTAGTATCGCTAGTGTCTAAAATGGGCGAGGTACATAGCATTTCATATGCTGTTCCCTCTTCTCAGAAATCAGTCATTTCCAAAATAAATTTGCTCTCAGGTTCAAAGATTTAGTCAAAATCTAGATAGCTTGGAGGTTTCAGTCTCAGGGCTTATTTGTCATCCTAGACTTTGCAACTCAGGTGACAATTAATAAAATAGCTTAGTTTTATTCCAAACCAAAAGTTCAGCCACCAGCAACACCTGGCGAGTCTAGGTGGCAGTGGGCAGAGGTAAAGTGGCATAAAGGTCGTCTAAGGAAACTTCAGGTGTCCTGAAAATCCAAAGACAGTGACTTCCTCTCTGTGCCCAACCCAGGAGGCTAAGCCAGGAAATGATGAAAATCGGGCCTAAAGACAGCAGAGCAGCAAGAGCACCAACTCAAATGGCAACTGAGGTGTTTCCCTGCAGCTCCTGGGGTCCGGCGGGTCCCCAAGAGTAAGAACACATGTGTACCCTGCAAAGGAAACAGAAGTTTTACATCGATTGTAGCAGACATTACTGGAAGAGTTAAATACAATATGAAAGAAGTTTAGCACCTTTTTACATTGTATTCAACATCCCTTTAAATATTTATAAAGCACCCGCTATGTGCCTGACCTTGTTGGAAGTCACAGTGGCTACAGAGATCCACGGCCCAAGAGAATCTGCACAGTATCAGAGTGAATGGCCACCCATAGGGCCATCAAGAGTTTTATGTGTCACATGGGAACATTATAGGGGGGGAAGATACCTTCCTGTGTCAGTCCTCTTCCTCCAAAGGCAAAGAACCAATAGGATGGATATCTATATCTAAATACCTACCACTTGAGGGATGCCCGAGTGGCTCAGTTGGTTAAGCGTCTGCCTTCGGCCCAGGTCATGATCTCAGGGTCCTAAGGATCGAGTCCTATATCCGGCTCCCTGCTCAGCAGGGAGCCTGCTTCTCCTTCTGCCTGCCTTTCCCCTTGCTTGTCGCGCGCGCGCGCGCTCTCTCTCTCTCTCTGACAAAGTCTTTTTAATAAATAAAGAAACAAACAAATAAATAAATAAATTCCTGTTATTTGATAGATAAAAAGATTGATTTTTAACAAATTACCTCACATGATTATGGGGGCTGGTAAATCCAAAATTTTTGTAGAGCCGGCAGGCTGGAAACTCAAGCCTTGAGATGGAATTCCTTCTTCTTTGGGAAACCTCAGAGTTCTGTTCTTTTGACCTTCCGTTGACTGGATGAGGCCCAGCTACATTATGGAAGATAATCTCCTTTACTAAAGCCAAATGATTGTAAATGTTAGTCACATCTTCAAAACACCTTCGCAGCAACATCTGGACCAGCGTTTGACTAAACTACGGGGCACCAGAGGCTAGCCAAGTTGACACAAAAAATTAACCACCACACCCTCCAAACAGTGTCCTATTTCTCGAAACTGAGCTTCTTTTGAGAAAAGATGGCTGTCAATCAGCAAGAAGCCACAGCTCCAGAAGTTATAAAGAACTGAAACTACATGCATGTTAGTGTAAGAGCATCTGCAACTACAAGTTTAGCCCCCTTAGGCACCTGTTCTTATGATCGGGTGCTCTTCCGACAGACCTATGGAGTCCCAAGCCGTTTGTGAATAGACGAGCTCCAGGGCTCTCGCTCTCGGCTGTGTAGCTTAGGGACAGGAGGAAGCCCTCTCCTCCATCTACAGGCCATAAACCCAGGAACAGTAGGTGTGTGGATACGTTGCACTGTATCTAAATGCTCATTTATTAATGAAGATATTCTTTGTTATTAATTCATCTATTATGTATCACTTATTTATGACTCTGTTAAGGAGGCCTAATGAGATCACAGGGGAAGAAAGCACTTCATAACTACTCTGACAATGCTCGGTCCCCTCCAGAAATCACTTTTCACACCCACCTATGTACCTTTCTATGTCTTCAGTCTCTAGGCTGAATATGAACACAGTGTTAAAGGATTGACCTTTTCTACCCACGAATGAGAGACAAACCAGTGTCGTTCAGCTTTCCAAGGAGAGAGAAAAGATAGTTTCCAGAAAGTAAAGACTAGAAACTTGACCTCCTCCTCCAAAAAATTCCAGAATGGAAAAAAAAAAATTCCAGAATGGATTATTAAATAGGTTGTTCATGGACTTTTTAGAGCGAGAACTGACCTCTGGAAACAATAACAGCTCACTTCCACCAAGTCATCTCTAACAAAACACTTTTCCTTCTTGGGCTGCACTGCTAATCTCATGCGATGTAGTAATACCATATCACAGTATATTATATTTTTACAAGATCCTCGACAGCTAGATCATAATATCTTTTTGGACAATTTAGGGAGAGAAGCTGGATTTTGATATCAATTACATGGGCACATTGTTGATAAGACAGGTCTATTCAAGATTGTTGATGATCGGGGACGCCTGGGTGGCTCAGTTGGTTGAGCAGCTGCCTTCGGCTCAGGTCATGATCCCAGCGTCCTGGGATCGAGTCCCGCATCGGGCTCCTTGCTCGGCAGGGAGCCTGCTCCTCTCTCTCTGCCTCTGCCTGCCTCTCTGCCTGCTTGTGTTCTCTCTCTGTTAAATGAATAAATAAAATCTTTAAAAAAAAAAAA
>CM052810.1:26672405-26688451 GCA_028533885.1 Nasua narica | reverse complement strand
GGGACGCCTGGGTGGCTCAGTTGGTTGAGCAGCTGCCTTCGGCTCAGGTCATGATCCCAGCGTCCTGGGATCGAGTCCCGCATCGGGCTCCTTGCTCGGCAGGGAGCCTGCTCCTCTCTCTCTGCCTCTGCCTGCCTCTCTGCCTGCTTGTGTTCTCTCTCTGTTAAATGAATAAATAAAATCTTTAAAAAAAAAAAAAGATTGTTGATGAATGGAACAATGTCAAGCTGAAGAGAAAGGGGTAGGAACAAGGTTCTGTTTTAGCTCTTTTCTACTCAACTTTTATCAGCAAATTAAATGAATATGTGAGAATTATGTTAACAAAATTTACAGATGACACATATCTTGCTGGGCTTACTAATCCAACAAATATGTAATTAATATTTAAAATCATCTACATAGGCTTCAGTAACAAAAGAAACAGAAAGTAACAGAGAAAAATGTATATCATACAGTTGCTTAAGATGCAGCTTAGCAGAAGTTCATGTGAAAAACTATCTGGAACTCTGCATCAATTCCAAGTTCAAGAAGCCAATAACATGGAATATCTGTAACACACACACACACACACCCCAAATACAATAGCTTTTAAAAGTTGGAAAGAACTCTAGAAATTATTCAAATCAAATCCCTCATTTTACAGAACAAAGCTGAGTGTGCAATCATAGATACACAGTAACTAATAGTAAAACCGGTATTTATGTCTTATTGTAGACATCACAACCTTGAGTTGTTTTTATTGTGGTCTTGATTTGCATTTTCCTGACGACTAGTGATGTTGAGCACCTTTTCATATACTTTTTCATTGGCCATCTGGATGTCTTCTTTGGAAAAATATCTGTTCTATTCTTTTGCCTTCTTTTTAGTCAGGTTATTTGGGGTTCTTTGCTATTATGGTATAGAAGTTTCTTACATGTTTTGGATATTAACCCCTTATCAGATATATGATTTGCAAATATTTTCACCCATTCCATAGGTTGCCTTTCATTTTGTTGATTGTTTCTTTTTCTGTGCAGAAGCTTTTTAGTTTGATACAGTCCCACTTGTCTATTTTTACTTGTATTATCTAAATATCCATTGACAGATGAGTAAAGAAAATATGGTATATACATTAAATGAAATATTATTCAGTCTTAGGAAAAGAAGGCTATCATGCCATTGGGACATGGATGAGCCTGGAGGACATTGCGCCAAGTGAAATAAGCTAGACGCAAAAGGACAAGTACTACAAGGTACCACTTACATAGTCCAACTCATAGAAACGGAGCAGAATCGTGGTTCCTAGGGGCTGGGACCCTAGAAACGGAGAGGTGTTAGTCAAGGGCACAAAGTCCAGTTATACAAGATGAATAAGGCCTTAGAGATCCACAGTATAGCACAGTGCCTATAGTTAGTGATACCATATCGTGTACTCAAAATTTTGCCAGGAGCGTAGGTCTTATGTCAACACAAATAATAATAACAATTAATAAAGAAAAAGTTATTTCAATTGACAAAGGTTATTTCAAAGAGTGTAAGCAAGATCTTGAGGAACCCAAAAACAATACAGTGGCAAGAGACTTTTAGTTTAGCCTAGAATATACTAGAATCGCCTAGAAGGGAGTACTATTTGAGGTAGCACAGCCGCTTTATTCTTCCCAATACCGAACAGCAATACTAGGATCTACAAGTAGAAGATAAAAAGGAAATGTTCAGGTTTAGCTTATGTAAACCTTTTGAACAACAGAAGCCACCCATTGATGGGAAATGCCACTTCAACAAGAATTGTATTCCTATTCCTGCAATAGATCTAAGCTGTAGGCCCATTGAAGACAAGTGACATAAAAGGGATTCAGAATTTGGGTTAAGAAGCTACACTAGATGATCTACTTCCTTTCTATTTCTATTTCTTTTTTTAAAAGATTTATTTATTTGACACAGAGAGAGAGAGAGAGAGGGAGCACAAATAGGCAGAGCGGCAGGCAGAGGGAAAAGGAGAAGCAGGCTCCCCACTGAGCAGGGACCCCGATGCGCGGCTCAATTCCAGGACCCTGAGATCATGACCTGAGCCGCAGGCAGCCACTTACCGACTGAGCCACCCAGGCACCCCTTCCTTTCTATTTCTAAGATTCTATAATTTCAGAGAACTGCCTCACCAACTTCTTATGCAAAAATAAACAGGTTTTTTTTTTTTTCCTAATTTCCTCTCCCATTTTCAGGAATCAAAACTTGATTTAACACCCCTAATTTTAGAGAACTTACAATCATAATCAATAGCCAATATGCCTTATACATTCCCCATGTGCCAGGATACATGGCAAACAGTAGACCAATTATGCCTTACATGTCCACATACCCAGTGATTACCAGATTTTGGGAAAAAAAAAAAAGGCAGGGCGCCTGGGTGGCTCAGTTGGTTAAGCAACTGCCTTCTGCTCAGGTCATGATCCCGGAGTCCTGGGATCGAGTCCCACATCGGGCTCCCAGCTCCACGGGGAGTCTGCTTCTCCCTCTGACCTTCTCCCCTCTCATGCTCTCTCTCACTGTCTCTATCTCAAATAAATAAATAAAATCTTAAAAAAAAAAAAAAAAGGCAGGATTTTCTTCTTGTTGTTAAATCCTTGACTAAATGTGAGGGCCATACTCTCATTATTATCAAATATTTCCAAAGTGTCTTATAACCATTTTTGTTCATTTACTTAAATAAATCCAACCATACAAGTATAACAAGTGAACATTTACTAATAAATCTACTTTTATAAGTACACTATAGTGGAGGTAAAAACCTATTAAATAATAAGTACCAATCCACATAATTTAAATCATTTTATTGCACAAATTGATTTTTTAATTATATTGGTTTCTCACCTGTTCATTCTAACAAAATCTTATATTATTGAGCCCTTATGCTGGATAAAAACTGAGGCAATCATTATGCATTTAGCAAAATCTATAGAATTATATAACACAGAGTAAATCCTAATGTAAAATATAGACTTCAGTCTAAACTAATGTATCCATCAATTGTAACAAATACACTACACCAATGGAAAACACAGAAGAAACTTCAGAGGTGGGGAGTATATGGCAACTCTTTGTACTTTTTATTCAATTTTTCTGTAAACCTAAAACTGATCTAAGAAATGAAGTCTGATAATTAAAAAAAAACAAAAAAGATTGAAGCAGTTAGGGGCAGCCAGGTGGCTCAGTCAGTTGAGCTTCTGCCATCGGCTCAGGTCATGATCCTGGTGCCCCAGGGTAAAGCCCCACCTCAGGCCCCGCACTCAGTGGGGAGTTTGATTCTCCCTCAGACCCTCCGCTCCTCATGCTGTCTCTCACTCTCTCTCTCAAATAAGTAAACTCATGAAAACAATAAATAAGAAATTGAAGCAAACTTCCATCAGCCCCTTGATTATTTACACTTAAACCATGAAAGGGTCTATCACCCTGCATTTATCACTGTTTGCAAATATCTCAGCCATAGAAATATAGGGATACTAGAGATAGAAAGAAGCCAGCTTTCAGGGGCACCTGGGTGGTTCAGTGGGTTAAAGCCTCGGCCTTCGGCTCAGGTCATGATCTCAGGGTCCTGGGATCGAGCCCCACATTGGGCTCTCTGCTCAGCAGGAAGCCTGCTTCCCCCTCTCTCTCTGCCTGCCTCTCTGCCTACTTGTGATCTCTCTCTGGTAAGTAAGTAAGTAAGTAAGTAAATAAATAAATAAATAAATAAATAAATAAATAAAATCTTAAAAAAAAAAAAAGAAGCCACCTTTCATTTATAATTGTCCCGATGTATGACATCCTCACAATCTGGAAGCTTAGCTCTCCCCTATCCAATTTGGTATAATCACTTAGTTGATGTCCTAAGTTTCAAATAAGCCTTATTTATTTTTTTTTTTAATTTAAGAGGAACATTTTTCCCTAGTTAGCAGCTTCTAGTGACCGGATGGCTATCCTGCGTGTTTTGTGAAAACATCTCGGGAAGGCTGACTACATGTATGTTAAGTATTCAAATGTTCTAATCAAACCCGATGTTCGGTTCAGAGGGGTAGCGAGGGAAGTCTCTGTTCTGTCAGCAGGATAAGGCAATAACCACGCACCCTGTCCGAGAACATCAAAGGGCATATGTGTGTGTTTGGTTTTCCTGCCAGCTCTTTTCAGCTACTCAGGTGAGGCTCAGAGTTGGACGCACCCAGGGAGGGAGCGGCAGGTGTAGGCAAGGGAGTGAGTAAAACGACGGAACGCATCCAAGTGGTGCAAGGAGGGAAATGAGGACATGACTGGGGCTTTCTCAAAATAGCGCTGAAAGACACAGGATTACGCTTCACTATTCTTTTCTCCTCAAAGGAGGAGTTCAGGGAGCCAATAGAGCACAAAATGGGGTTTCTAAGCAAGAAGGAATAATAGAAAGATCACTTCCCACCTCTCGCCTCTGCCATCTCTCAGTGTGTCTCTAGCTTCCTTTCTTACCTCGACAGGCCTGGAGCCTGAAGAACAGAGCCTTTTCAGCTTCCCCTGGATTAATCAATATTCCTTTCACTGCAGTTCTCTTTCGACCTTCAAAAGTAACCTTTGTGGGTGACTTGTACTCTTGCTGGTGTGAAAGGGGCTGAATTGCTGGATTTGATCATGTTATGTCTATTTCTGTCCAGCTAAACACTAAAATCTATCTCCAAAGTTAGAACAAAAAGCAGGTCCTTATTCCTCTCATCAGAATAGTTCCTTGATGGGGAAACAAGACTCAAGAGATACGAGTAAGACTAAAACCGGCGTCGATTATATTTCCAATGACCTAATTACAATGAGAAGGAGGAGTATCACCACCCCTGCCGGTGACATGTGCTGATAACCCGGGGGGAGGCAGGACCTGTCCCAGGTGTCCCACCCGGCACTCCCACGTCAACGTTGGCCCAGACTCGGTCATGGGGCCACATCTTGCCCTCAGGACTACCAGGCGGTGGGCAGCACGGCCACCAGCGGGTTCCAGAACGCATCCATCCAGACAGTGGAACGTTTCTGTCTGCTTAGTCTCCAGGCATGTGAAAGTCCCCAAATGATCCTTCTATTCATATCTGTCATCCTGCTCAAATGAGAGAGTATCCCAGGAGCTGTCACTGTGCCAACTCTCTGCTTATGAACCTGATTCTCCTCCTCTTCCTTGCCAGCCCCACTTCACCCTCACCTGACCAGAGGCCATTCCATTTTATTTTTGTATCTGAAATACATAAGCTTGCTCCGGAAAAGTTTGGCCATTGCATGAATGAGTCCGTGAGTGAACAGCTAAACTGGACGGGTGAATCTGAGGGAAGACGTGAAGAAGAAATATGTTCAAAGGCTCTAATTTGCCCAATTGGCTTATTTTGGGTTTTTTTGGAAAATCACAATTTATTTAGCTTTTCATTTTTTCCCACCTCAAATTTTTTTATCCATTGGGAAGAGGATTTTTTTTTAATTTTAATATTTAGAATTGCTGGATTTTCAATCCGATGCCTTAATAAAACCTTTTCTCTAAAGGCCCAGTTAACATAAATGGGAGGGTAGTTTATGTCCTCCATATCTTCAAAAATGTTTATGATATGCTTATTCACAAGCACTGGGTGGGAGAAATCCTTCCAGAAAAGCTGAACAAACAGGGATTCCTATCAGCTACTTATCATCTAACTCAAGACATTTAGCATGAGACTATAAACAGATTCCATACATTTTCCTCCATCACAGATATATATCAATAATAATACCTTTGGGGGATTTGTAATATATAACTAATAACTTAAAGCTCTATGGTTTTTTACTGTCTCACATGTAAAATTGTGTAGATACTGTAATATGGCACCTTTTTGGGGAGAAATCATGGGCATGTCAACTGTCTTTTTCATGACATTATAACCCTGTAGCTTCCTTTCATTAATATGAATTAATAGCAAGTAGAGTTATTGATCCTCTCTAGTTTTCTGAAACGTGCTGTCAGATGATACTGCAGAAAGCAGGGATAAGCTTCACTTTCTACAATATGTTGAATGCTTAGCCAACCACTTTCAAAATACTGTATTGTTACAATGATGAGTAAATATGCAAGGCAAAGTTTTAGCTTGTGTTTAAACAGGCGGTCAGGAAATAAAGAACTCAGTTGGTTTTGCATCTGTCTTGCTTTTGAGACTGGAGATACGTATATGATGGAGGAAGAGTAGCACCTAGTGGTAAAAAGTATCAGCTGCACCCACCAAGTAGCCGAAGGAAGTGTTCCAGAAAGTAGTTCAGCCACATTTTGAAAAGTGAACTTTGTGTTTCAGGCATTTTAAATGCTGGCATCTTCGATTCCTCAGATGGGTGTTTATCATGTCAATTACAGATCTGAGTCAACTTTATATGCTTGAATATTTCCAGATAAAATGTAGAGATGATCAATATATCCAAAAATTTAGAAAAAGACCCGAGGGGTGCCTGCATGGCTCAGTTGCTTAGGAGTCAGACCCTTGATCTTGGCTCAGGTCTTGAGCTCAGGATTGTGAGTTCAGGTCCCACACTGGGCATGGAGCTTACTTTAAAAAAGGCCCTAAACTTCTCAAACTTTTCAGAGGTACCTAAAGTGTATATGGTAAAAGGTACAGGTTAAAATAGTATATTTTTTAGATGACCTCAGATTTGATTTAACAATTATCTAAGTCTACTAAGTACATCTGAGCAAAAGAATATTGCTTTCTTAAGCAATGAGTTAGTGTTTCACTGAGATTATTCAAAGGACTTCAATAATCAAGGGACTTGAATTCAAAGGACTTGAAAGGACTTTTTTTTAAGATTTTTAAGATTTATTTATTTGAGAGAGAGAGAGAGAACAGGGAGATGGGCAAGGGGAGAGGATCCTCAAACTAGAGTCCCCACTGGGCTCAATCCCAGGACCCGGAGATCATGACCTGAGCCAAAATCAAAAGTCAGACGCTTAAACGGAATGAGCCACCCAGGCACCCCAAAAGTACACGTAAATAGCTATTCTGAAATTCTCTTTTCTTTCAGTGATGGATAAGCATAACACAGTATTTTACACCCTTTGGATATAAAATTAATAATTGAAGATTAAAAACTTGTATAATGGAAACTAATCTTAATTATATAGCTTAGAGTTTGGTTGACATTGACACAGGTAAGGAGAAATCATTGGTAAAATTATGAACCATCATGCGTGTATACCTTTATTCCTAAATTAAATATAAATCCAACTCAAGGGGTGCCTGGGTGGCTCAGTAGGTTAAACCCTCTGCCTTCGGCTCAGGTCATGGTCTCAGGGTCCTGGGATCGAGCCCCTCATCGGGCTCTCTGCTCAGTGGGGAGCCTGCTTCCCCCTCTCTCTCTCCCTGCCTCTCTGCCTACTTGTGATCTGTCTCTGTCAAATAAAAATAAATAAAATCTTAAAGAAATAAAGGAAATCTAACTCAAATTTTATTCCCCTAGTGGGGTATAATCATAAGAGTACGTCATTTGTCCATGAAACCCTGATAGGAAAAGACAGAATCGTGAAATTCAAATTGCACTTATATAAACATTTTGTTTTGATTCCCCAGGCTCCTTTTGCTAGCAGCAGACACACACACACACACACACACACACACACACACACTCAGGCCAATCATCCTATCCTGCCCATTGGTCTTTGGGATTATTCCAAGGTTGTCCATTCAAAGTGCAGCTTCCAGCAGAGATACCTTCAACCAGAGCTGGAAGGGAAGTCCCTTCTTTCCCCTTATGTGGGCAGCTGTGAGGGGCAATGCTCCAGCCACGAGCAGCTTCTTGCAGCAGAAAATGAAGTCAAATAACAAGACAATAGCCCTTAATATATGAGTCTCTCGTACTCTAGCTCCTGTTTTAAGTTCCTGTTTCTCTTCCCCAGTTTCTCTTCCCATAAATCTCTTTGAAACAAAATCTACTTTGAGATATGTTTCTGCAACCTGAAGAGAACTGACTCATACCGAGTTCCTAAAATAAGGCGCAGCTCTGTTCGTGCTATCTCCCTGGTCAGAAAATTCCCACTGCTTTCCATTGCCTGAAAAATCATCTCCAGGTGCTTCTGGCTTTGCGATTCGGCTCTAATCTACCTTTCCAGCCTCCTCTCATTCAATCTGGTGAAACTGAATTATTCCTCATTTCTTCAAAACACCTATGATTTATTCTCATTCACTCTGCCCTATGAAAATTATTTTCCACCTCCAGACACCCCAGTTTCCACCTTCTGAAATTATATCCACTTCTAAGATCAACCACAAATGACTCATCTTCTAGAAACCCTTCCTCATTACTCCATGAATCAGTTAAAGTGAGGGTCAGCTGCCTATAAATGAAAATCTAAAATTATAATGGCTTAAAGAAGTGAGAAATTTAATTCTTGCTCACATAAAAGGAGCCCGGCGATAGGCATTCCTGGGCTGTTATAGCGGCAATGCAGACACCAATGTGTAAGTGTTCTGTGCTACATGACAAATTAGCCTAACAGCTCGAAACAATGCACTTTTATAATCTCCCAGTGTCTATGAGTGAAGAGTCTGGCTTTGGCTTAGCTGCGTGGCCTCGTAAGGCTGAAATCAAGGTGTTGGCTGGGCTGCATCGTCATCAGGATACTAGGGGAAAATCCGTTTCCCAGTTCCCTCAGAATTGAATTGTTGGCAGAATGCATTTCTTGGTGGCTGTAACATTCAACGAGCATTACTTTTTCAAGGATGGGAACAGAGAGAAAAGAGTCTCTGCTGCTTGGAGTCTCTGAATTCAGGGAAGGCATAGGCCCTCCGCCTTGATTAGGGCAAGTCTACCCAAAATCATCTCCCTTCTGATGAACTCAAAGTCAACTGATTAGGGACCTTAATTACATCTACAAAATTCTTTTACCCTTGCCCTGTAAGGAAGCGTCACTGTGGGAGTGAGATCCCACCTCCTTTGCCATGTCCCATTGATTAAAAGAAGCAAGTCACAGGTTTCATCCGAACCCAATGAGAGGGGATTCCATAAGGGCATGACTCATCGGGGGCTACTTGGCATTGTCCACACAAGCAGGGACCTGGGTCCTCAATTTTTCTGCTCTACCCTATCCCTAGCTTCCATCCTCAAGTTCCCCCCATGATGGAAGAAGGTGCTAGAGCTCTACCCATCATGTCCTCCTAAAACACTGCAGAGACAAGGAAAGAAATAGAGCAAGAAAAAGTATTCCTCCCACCTGACTCAGTCGCCTGTAAGCAGAAGTCCCACATGTTCACTTAAGTCTCTTTAGCCTTGGCTGCTGGCAAAAGAAGTGCATTATCTGTAAAGGAGTTATTAAGAAGCAATAAAACGGACTTAAAGTCAGCCTGCTTTTTGTTGGCACCATCCACCAGCAATTCTAAACAATCCAGTGATAGAATACCCCTTCCCAAAAAACACTTTATTGGTGGTCTAAATTCTAAACAATTGGTGTGATTACGGTTGAGTTTTAATAATGTACTATATAGGGATGCCTGAGTGGCTCAGTGGGTAAAGTGTCTGCCTTCAGCTCAGGTCATGATCTTAGGGTCCTGAGATCAAGCCCCACTTCTGGGTGGCTCCCTGCTCAGCGGGGAGTCTGCTTCTGCCTCTCCCCTATCATTCTCTCTCTCTCTCTCTCTCTCTCTCTCTTTCTCATAAATAAATAAAATCTTTAAAAAATAATAATAATAGGGGCGCCTGGGTGGCTCAGTCATTAAGCATCTGCCTTCAGCTCAGGTCATGATCCCAGTGTGCTGGGATCGAGCCCTGCATCAGGCTCCTTGCTCAGTGGGAAGCCTGCTTTCTCCCTCTGCCACTCCTCCTGCTTGTGTTCCCTTTCTTGCTATGTCTCTCTCTGTCAAATAAAATAATAGTAATAATAATAATGTATGTATGCATTTCAAATTAACACAGTTTTATTATCCTCTAATAACACAGTATTCTATTTGGAAATTAATTCAAAGAACTCCCCATGTACCTCCCCTCACATGAGAACTTGTCTATCTCAAGAGTACAGTCATATGCTTTAGAATCTTCCACCTTCTGGAGCGCCTGGGTGGCCCAGTCGGTTGAGCATCTGTCTTTCGCTCAGGTCATGGTCCCAGGGTCCTGGGATGGAGCCCTGAGTCAGGCTCTCTGCTCAGTGGGAAGCCTGCTTCCACCTGTGGGCTCTTTCACTCTGTCTCTCTCAAATAAATAATAAAATGTTGGAAAGAAAGAAAGGAAGGAAGGAAGGAAGGAAGGAAGGAAGGAAGGAAGGAAGGAAGGAAGGAAGAAAGGGAGAAAGAAAGAAAGAGAAAGAAAGGAAGAAAGGAAGAAAGGAAGAAAGGAAGAAAGGAAGAAAGGAAGAAAGGAAGAAAGGAAGAAAGGAAGAAAGGAAGAAAGGAAGAAAGAAAGAAAGAAAGAAAGAAAGAAAAAAGAAAAGAAAGAAAGGATGGAGGATCCTTCCGACTCCCCTCCAGCTCAGTTTGTGCCCCCAGCTCCAGTGGGACCACACATCCCTGCACTGAAACAGCAGATTCCAAGTAAACAATGATAGCACAGGAAAGAAAAAGAAATGGAATTACTTCAATTCTTTCATTCTGTTTAAGTGCTCACAGTTGTTACTTTGTGTTTAAATTTAAGACAGCAGGGTGCCTGGGTGGCTCAGTTGGTTAAGCGACTGCCTTCGGCTCAGGTCATGATCCTGGAGTCCCGGGATCGAGTCCCATATCGGACTCCCGGCTCTGTGGAAAGTCTGCTTCTCCCCCTGACCTTCTCCCTTCTCATTCTCAGTCTCTGTCTCTAATAAATACATAAATAAATCTTTAAAAATAAATAAATAAATAAAATAAATTTAAGACAGCAGAAGAGAGTGCAAACTGTGAGGTGTATTGTTTTTGTTTGGTGACTGCAAATTTTAACTTATGTATGAAATGTATAAAATATTGCACTTCATGGTGATGACTTAAAAATTTTTTTTAAGTTTTTTCAAGTAGGCTCCACGCCCAATGTGGGGCTCAAACTCACAGAAGTGGCACGCTTCACCCACTGAGCCAGCCAGGCGCCCCTTTCTTCTTTTTTAATTTAGTTATTTCAAAACTAAAGACCAAATTCAGAAAATGAAACATCATGTTAGTGGTCAATTTAATAAGTGCCTATTTTTGCAGATGTTTGGTTTTATTAAATTTTGTTTAACTTTTATTAACTTTATTACTTTATTAGTTATAAGGTCATCTATGACTATGATGAACAAATATGCAGATATTATGGGGTTTTTTCCTATTTTATTACTCCTGACATAATTATGGAGCTCAGTGACTTTGACCTATCTTTCTAGGAAATAAGTATAATAAGTAACTACAGAACTAAAGTAGCATGCTTTGAGATGGGGAGCTCTCAACTTCCTGTACTTCTGAGCTGAAAAGAGCAAGAACCTCACTCACCCTGCTTTCTCCTCTCAGGTGCCCCAAGCTGGTATCAACCACCAGGCTGTGGTCTGGCCTTAATAATCTGGCCCTGAGAACCCCATGTCCCCCCACACAGGTGAGCTTTACTAGGTGTGAGTCAAAATCAAGCCATTATTCACTCAGTGATAAATTGGGTGAGTGAGGAAGAGAAATTGAAAAAAATTCTTGAACGTGGGAAATAAATTGTGTTATTTTTAATGGATAGGAAGATTGCTATGCTTAAAGAACTTGAATTTTTTTTTTTTTTTCCTGTGCTCATATTCCTGTGCTCCAAGTTTGGAGGCATTCAGGCCTTTTATCAATGTGCAAGGGTTGCACTATTCCACTGAAATGTTTGAATGACAAATTCTCACCTTCTTTGGTAAAAGCAGACTACGTTAGCCAGGGGCAAGGGGCGGGGAGCACTCAAAAACCCCATCCTGGAAATCCTTTTCTCAGATTTACACAGGTGGGAACTATATCCTGGAATCTCATTCTCAACAGATAGTTGCCAGTAGAGCAAGACACACTGTCTAGAAAATCCAATAAAGAAATGTTCATTCAGTGTGTTATCCTACCTCCCTAGGTAACAAAGGACATTAAATTATCATCAGATCTTTCTCTCCAGGCAATTTGTAACTCCTTTCTCCTTCTGGGTCTGCGGAAGTTTACCCACATCAAAGTCAGCACCGCTGGGATATTTCCAGAAGAGGGCAGAGGGATGTGGGTAGTAGTATTGGTTTGTGATTTTATGTATTTCTGACATTTGGTTTCTTCAAATGCCTCCTCAATTAATCTGGGGAGGGGGCTGCAACAGAAATTGCTCGTGCCCTCTAGACTGTAGTTGGCCCCAGGGAGTGCAACCTTCTGCTCAGACTTTCACAATAAAGAAAGACACAGGGACACTGGCCACGACAAGGACAGGGTCAATGTGTAGACATTCTCAAATATAATACTTGGCTATTGCATAAGAAAACATGGATTTTGCATTTCACAACTAAGTCATTTCTATATTTTAAATTCATGTTAATAGAAATTGAATGCTATTTATTTAAATAACTTTTAATGTTATTCTCAGTATACTGTTATTTACTAAATAATAAAGAATGGCTTGTGTTAAATAATTCTTATTTAATGATACAAATAATATACACTGAATAAATGTTATTAAAAGATAACATATTCAATTTTAAAGTAAGCATCAGAGGCGCCTGGGTGGCTCAGTGGGTTAAAGGTCATGATCTCAGGGTCCTGGGATCGAGCCCCGCATCATGGGGCTCTCTGCTAAGCGGCGGGGGGGCCCTGCTTCCTCCCCTCCCTCTGCCTGCCTCTCTGCCTGCTTGTGATCTCTGTCAAATAAATAAGATCTTTTTAAAAAATTAAAAATAGGGGCGCCTGGGTGGCTCAGTAAGTTAAAGCCTCTGCCTTCGGCTCAGATCATGATCTCGGGGTCCTGGGATCGAGCCCCACATCGGGCTCTCTGCTCACCAGGGAGCCTGCTTCCCCCTCTCCCTCTGCCTGCCTCTCTGCCTGCTTGTGGTCTCTTTCTCTCTGTCAAATAAATAAAATCTTAAAAAAAAAAATTAAAAATAAAGTAAGCATCAAATCTCCAGTGTGCTAAATACAAATAGTTAAATCAAATGCAAATGGAAAAAGAATAAAGCAGGGTGCATTCCGGAGTTAACACAGTGAGGATATGTAGCCCCATAACAGTGAGGATAAGATACGTACGTTCACTCCAAACCTCCTAACCTTTCCCCACGGCAGTGGGTCGGGGCGGGGGAGAGGGTATTGGAGAATCTGCCTGGAAACCTCTCAGGAGCACCTCTTCCCCTTTGCTGGGTTCTGATTGTTTTTGTCGCTGACCCACCTCCAAGTCCTCTGGGCCAGGACATGCATGGCCCATGTTGAGCCAGCAGAGAAGAAGCGAGCCAACCAATCCCGAGAAGTGTGGTGCTTCTGCCTCAGAGCCTCCCCATTCCTTCCAGGATTTCTCAAAACGGTTCTCTCTGGCTCAGAAGAGATTCCTGGCTTCTGGACGCATTCTGACAACTAACACCGTGGCAGAGGCTCCCAAGACTGCAATTCAAGACACTCTTGACCTTTTAAACAAACCGAACCCGAGATCGTCCCTTTAACACGAGAGAGTAAAACAGTGCTTTAATGGGGGGGAGGTGTGTTATTGAATGTATTACACCAATTTTTTCTATTACTTAGTGGAGAGAGTAAAATGGAGTCTCTGGTGTCAAGCAGGGGCCTGTGTCAAGCAATGATGGGGGCAGTTAAGGTACCGCAGCTACAAGACATGGCGGGCGGCAGCCAACACCCAGAGCTGATTAACGAGCAGAACCAGAGGATATCTGCGGGGACGCGAAGTCTATTAAAACCCTTTAGGGGCACCTGGGTGGCTCAGTGGGTTAAAGCCTCTGCCTTCGGCTCAGGTCATGATCTCGGGTCCTGGGATCAAGCCCCGCATCGGGCTCTCTGCTCAGCGGGGGGCCTGCTTCCTTCTCTCTGCCTACTTGTGATCTCTCTCTCTGTCAAATAAATAAATAAAATCTTTAAAAAAAAAAAAAACCTTTAAAAAGGGACATATGTTGGCAGCGAACTGTCGGACTCTTCAGACCTGACCCCTCTTTGCTGGACCGCTTAAAAAAGGCAACTGCTGCCGAAGGCTCTGCTGGATGGATCTCCGAACAAAACTGAGAGCCTTCCCTGCTTGAATATCAGAAGGCGGCCATCCCTCGGACCTTCGCCCATTCGCTCTTCTCCAGCTGCTGTAATCTGAGGTGTTCCTTATACTGACTTCCTCTATGGCCATAAAATACAGCTACCATGTCCCTTAATAAAAAATACCTTCAGATGCCCCTGCATCCCCCTTTTTCTGTTTCACAAAGAAGCCCCTCCAAATAATCACATGCAGACGGCCATGTCCACCACGACACTCCCGCTGTCCACCACTGGCAGCTGGCTCCTGCCCCATCACTGCCCTGAAAATGCTCTGATGAAGATTCCCGAAGGCCTCCTGTTGCCCAATGTTATTTCTTTTATTCAATTCTCAGAGTCCCAGATTCTCTCTGACAAGTGACCCCCGTTGATCACTCTGTGTCTTCAAAACTTTTTTCTCCTTTGGGTTTCAAGAAAACACTCCTAATTCTGCTGCCTCGCTTACAATTTTTTTTTGTTGGTTAAAGGTTGGTGTTCCCTAGGGCTCTGCACTCAGGCTAGTCATTACCTGCAGCCCCAGCTGTGGCCTCCAGACCAGGACCGTCCTCCTCCCCACGGCCCCGCCCCGTGTTAGAAATGCAAATTACATTGCCAGAATTCAGGACACCCAGTTCAATGGAATTTCAGATAAGCAGTGAATAAATTTTAAGATAAAAAATATGTAGGGTGAGTATGTCTCATGTATTTTGGGGACATACTTATCCTTTAAAAAAATTTTTTTATCTGCAATTCAAATTTAATTAGGCATCTTCCTTTTTTTTTTTTTTAATTTGCTAAATCCTACAATTCTAAATGCACATTTACAGTCCCTGTCAGTCCCACTGAAATCTGGAGATGGGCCCATAATCTGTGTTTTAATAAGCTCTCCAGGTGATTCTAAGTTACCTAAAATGTAAGGGGCACTCCTCTGACACCCGTGAGTGACCCCATCTGCTTGACGTGACAACACTTCCCCCAAACATGCAATGCTCCTGAACTGCTGACTGAGGTGGGTTTTCCTGAATTTGATTTAACCATGGGACCCACCTCTGTGTGGAAAAGCAGGAGGAATGCAAGAAAAACCTGATCAAGGGCTTGGCTTTAGAGCAATTTCAACCTGTCTCGGTGTGAAACAGAAAGATTTGGGAGTGGACACAATGAGGGAGAATCTGTTTTTTCTGCAATTCCCTGTAGAGAATTACTAAAAAAAAAAAAAAGTCCCTAGAGGCACATCTGCCGCACCCAGTCTCACGTCCTTATCTCTGTCTGGGAGGGTGAGGGAGGAGGGGTGGAGACGACCCCCCCACCCCCCCCACCCGTAAGTAAGTGTGGGGGTCTGAGCATAGAGGAGCCAGTGCCTCCTTCTGGAGTTTCTCTGAGCCACTGTGGCTTTTGAGTCTGTGGAAAGGCTTGGACGGTGAATTAAGTTGCACAGTTGCACAGTTCTTCCATCTGGAATCGTCTTAAGGACTTAACTCTGAAATTGTGGAGGAAGAGATAGCCTTTAATGGAAATAGCACTGTTCAAAGACCTGCGGATCCCAAGATCCAGGCATTGAAAGCCCTCTCTCCTCCCCCACGCCAGTTCACTGAGCACCCTCTAGGCGCCGCGGACCCAGCCAGGTATTCTACCGACTGGAAAGATTCTGACTGCGGGAATCACTGATACAACAAGAAATACTGAAAGATAAAAAGCTTCTGCACAGCAAAGGAAACAGTCAACAAAACAGGCAACCCACAGAATGGGAAAAGATATTCGCAAATGACACTACAGACAAAGGGCTGATATCTAAGATCTATAAAGAACTCCTCAAACTCAACACTCACAAAACAGATAATCACATCAAAAAATGGGCAGAAGACATGAACAGACACTTCTCCAAAGAAGACATACAAATGGCTAACAGACACATGAAAAAATGTTCATCATCTTTAGCCATCAGAGAGATTCAAA